>JAUMJL010001506.1:0-353973 GCA_033558185.1 Dromococcyx pavoninus | reverse complement strand
CATGGAAGCCGCGCGCCCATTGGCTGCGGCCGCCCGCTGCCTCTCCACCAGCCAATTGCCCGCCTGCCGGCCGCGGCACCGAGCGGCCACGCGCTCCGCCCGGCTCCGCGCCCCGGCGAGCGGCGGGGACACCGCGCCAACCGGGCTTTAATACCTAAAACAAAATGGAAGCTCCCGCTGATTGGCTGCCGCCGGCCCGACCTTTAATAAGCAAAACTGCTTCTTCCTTAAACCCTCTCTCTCTCTCTGGCTGGGTCGCCGAGGCGGCGACACCCCCGGCTTCCCACCGGGAAACACCGGTGCGGGTTCCCCGGTGCGGTCAGCAAAGTCTTCCGTTCAAAAAAAAAAACCATTTGTCCCACCTATAGGTCCATCTTGTTTAGAAACACTTTGCGCTAAGGTAAATGCAGCGGGCAGATTCCACTCGCCTTCCCGCACGCCGTTAAACCCACGGCGGGGAGGAGGGGAAAAAAAAAATCGCCCCATCCCGTTTGGAGCCGCTGTGGCAGAGCTCGGGCAGGACCGGGCACCGCGCGGCCGCGGGGCCGAGTGCGCGCGGCGCGGCCGCCGTGAATGTGCAGGCGGCGGAGGGCGGTTAGAGGCGTCCGCGGCGCTCGCAGCGGTGAATTGTGGGAGGCCGCCGCCGCCGCCAGCAGCGAGCGCACACACTCACACACACACACTCACACACTCACACACACAATATGTGGTGGCTCGCGAAAACGGGAGGCAGGAGCCTGGCGGGCAGCCCGCGCCGGTAACCGGGCCCCATGTGAGACGGGGAGCTCGCCCTTTCGCCGCCCGCAGACGATCGGCCGCCCAGCGCGATGTCTTTCCGAGAGATCAAGGCGGGGGAAAAAGCCAAGCACCCTGAAGATCATGGCAAAAAGCAGAGTTCAAGTGAGATTGGGTCTTTTTTTCCTCCTCCTCTCCTTCTCTTCCCTCTCTGCCTGTTGTCTGGCTGGGGTGGAGGGGGGACCCGGCTGGCGTTTCCCCCATTTTAGGGCTCGTTTCGCGGTGGATTTCCTCCCTGCCTGGGTGTGTAGAGCGGGCGGCATGTTTAAAAAAAAAAAAAACCCGAGGAGGTCTTTGTTGGATATATTTTTTAACTTTATGGTTTTCCGTGTGTGGTTGGTTTTTTTTTTCTCTTTTCCCCTTCCCCCTTCCTCTCTCACTCCCCCGTCCAGGTTGGATCAACGGAATGGAGAACAGCACGCAAGCCAGCACTTCAGTCGAGAAAAGAAATCACCATTGGAGAAGTTACAAGTTGATTATTGACCCGGCTCTGAAAAAAGGACAGCACAAACTCTACCGTTACGATGGGCAACACTTCAGCATGCCTGTGAGTAAGGGGGGGTCGTGGGTTTTCCCCATTGTGTTGTGTCCCCCCCCCCCCCCCCCCGCTTCCCCCTCCCTCTTACCGGCATTTTGGGGGCCGGGGGTCCGTCCGGGTCGTGGTAATCCCTGCTATGGCACATGTGTGTGGGAGGGGGCTCTGGGGGGGACACCTACAGCCACCAAACTTACTGCCACCTGACACTGTATTCAACTGTCAGGAGCCCAAACCTGCGGCTTTATTTCTGTGTTTCCAATCTGTGTGCGTTTCCCAGCAGTATTGCAATTTGACACATGTGTGTATGTGCGTGTGCGAGCGTTTTCCCCTTCCCTTGAGACAGCCTGTGCTTCCTTGAGGTTATTTTTCTTTTATTTGTGTCTTAAATTTCAAGCTCTGTTTTTGCTGCTTTAGTGCTTTTTCTCCTCCTCCTTCCAGAACTCGGGAATCGCTCCTGTGGATTGTGTTAGGGATCCCAGAATAGGGCGAATATGGACCAAAACGAAGGAGCTGGAGCTGTCTGTCCCCAAATTCAAGGTACTGCCCTCAGGTTTTGGGGTTAGCTCTGTATCTTGTTTATCTGGGAGTGAAGCTTGAGTTACAAATAGTTTAATGGACCGTTTAAATGACAGTCATATTCTTATTAACATCATTATTTGGCAAACTGTTTAACAATAATCCTCTTCTATAAAGATAAGGAGAAATCAATGCATCTGTCTAACGAGAGATCACCTGAAGATTTTGGAGCTGTGTGTTGGGGGCTTCTTGGGTGGGGGACAGCGAGGGGGGCTTTGCTGACACTGCTGCTCAAAATAGAGATTTCTAGCCCAGGAAGGAGCCGGTTTCAATGAATTACTGCAGCAGCAGAGGCTCTGCTCAGCTTGGGGTTTATCCCAGAGCCTCTGAGGCAGCTTGCTTTCCCCAAAGTTTGCAGTATGCTTTAACCCTCTCCCTCTCATGCTGTCCATATGCCCTCCCCCATACTTATTAATGCTGATGATTATTTTTATTGCCTCTCACCTTGTGCCTGATTTCAGATCGATGAGTTTTACGTGGGGCCAGTGCCTCCCAAGCAGGTCACCTTTGCTAAGCTGAACGACAACATCCGTGAAAACTTTTTGGCTGACATGTGCAAGAAATACGGTGAAGTGGAAGAGGTGGAGATTCTCTACAATCCCAAGAACAAGAAGCACCTGGGCATTGCCAAAGTGATCTTTGCCACTGTCAAGGGTGCCAGGGAAGCTGTCCAGCATCTTCACAACACCTCTGTCATGGGCAACATCATCCACGTGGAGCTGGATACGAAAGGTGAGGGGACACATTTCAGCCTCATGCGTTTGTGATTTGCAGTGCCTCGGCCCTTCCCACTCCTAAAACCAGAGGCTGTTGCAGACCGCAAGGGCCTGGCAATTAAAAATATGCCGGGAGTGCTCCAGTCCCCCTGTGAGCGGGTCTGGTTTCTGGGGCCTTTGCGAGTCACGTGGAGCCAAATGTGTTGTCTGTTGCTAGGAGACAGCCCTGTAATTTGCAAAATGCTGCCATCCTGCCCAGTCCCCTGCTTTCAGAGGTCTTCCATGCCCCCCATCTCCCTGTCCCAGGCTGGCCCCACTCGGCCACCCCACAGGGCTACCGGACCCTCTGGTACCTGGCTTTTGCAAACCTAGGATTTTGAGGGCAAACCTTGGGGTTCCTGGCAGCCGATTCTCTGGATTCTGGCAGTGGGGCTGGGTGCTGTCCTCTGCGTGCCGGGCATTTCATTGATATGGAGCAGCGAACTCAAAGCTGGCAGCAAAAGAGTGCACACGCAGCACTTGTCAGTGTGTGCGAGTGTGTAAGTGTGAGACTGTCTCTTAAAGCGACAGGAGCTCTGCGACCTGGAGGTAACCGACTCCCGGCCCCGGGTTGCCCAATAAAGTTTCTGGAAGTACAGAAGCATCGCATTTCACCTTTCTGATTTTGTCTTTCTTCCAAGGGTTGGTAGTGAAGAGCTTTGCTAAAATATGTCTGAATTTTAGAAAATGTCTAAAGCTGAGGAGGTGTAGCTCAGTTGCTGCTTGTACTTCTTCATTCCAAACATGGCATTTCCAGTTTAAAACTGACTTACTGCACTCTTTCCTTGGAAGAGAACACTGCTAACACCATTTGCTTAAAAATGTTGATATCTTTGTTCTGTGTTAAAAAGTTTTAACAATTTAGTGCACACCCTGTACAGCAGTTGGTGTGCCACGTGTGGTAAGAGGGTGTGAGATATTTACTGACATTACTGATCACGGTTAGAAATAAAATCACAGTAGCAGCATAATATTTTCTATTGTGAGCTAAGCTTGACCTTACATCTGTATACGTTGACATCCTAGTATCATTAATTTTTACAGACAGGCTCCTTCCCCTGCTTGCTTTGAAATTTGAAAATAAAGAATACGTTTAAGAACAGATGAACCATTTGTAGAGTTAATAATGTAAGCTAAAAGCAGGCTCATAAGACGTGGATGTCTTAATGAGGCATTTTGAACAAGCTGATTGTACTGTGTTTCTCCTTGTTCTCCTCCTTTATGAACTACCCTGCCAGTTTTGAACAGACAACAGTTCAAGAAAGTTGCACATCAGGGAAATGAGGGGGTTTTTTGCTTCTGTTTCTTGGGAGAAAACGTTGAAGTCTTAGTTTCAGGTTGCATTTTTGTTTGGTTTGCCAGCTATTTGCTTCCAATGTATTTTTTTTCCCACAGTTGCATCTCTTTCATTCTGAAAGACTGTCAGCATGCTGTAATCTGCCACAATCAAGTGAAAATATTATTCCTAAAATAGCATTAGCAGGTTGGGGTATTTTTAAAGTATATGTGTATAGTTTTCAATATTCCTTTCTAGTATTCAGCTTTTCTAGAGAATGAAATGTTGGTTAACTTGATTTTAGTAGTCTAGCAAAATATATATTAGGAGCAGAAGTGTTGTTTATCTGTCTGGCCAGAACACAGGTGTGGGAATCAGAAACTAATAAATCCAGTCTCCTTGTCTAAGAAAGGCTAGTTTAAAGCAAATTCTCTGCCTCAGTTTATCCATCTACAGAGTGGACATACTTAATTACCTGTCCTTAGAAAAATAGACAGGAGTTGTTTCACATTCATGAACTTTGAAAATGACATTGTAACTGTCACTGCTTTGTACTGGGGGTCTAGGAAGAATTATGAAGCTTTCTAACAATTACTTTGTATTTCTTTAAAAACAAGTTTTAAAGGCGGCCTGATGTCCATAACCTCGTAGACTGGGGTGGGGACTCTGTGTGCTGATATTTCAAGCTTGTCTTCAAGGTCTTGTCTTCAAGAGATCTATTCTGTTATGACTTCAGTTGAACTAAAACAGTTTACATAGTTGAGAATGTGGCTCAAGACTTTGTGAAATGAGATTTAATAACCAAATAATCTCATCTGCAGCATTTATTGAAGATACATGTCTTTTCCAGTAAGCAGGACCTTGTAAGGGGTTCTTTGCTTTCAAATTGCATGGAGTGATTCACAGGGATTTTGGGGTTTGATCCTGTGGGACTTCCTCATGAAAACAGTTCTGTTTAGGGGAAGATCTTGCCTGAACTAATTTTCTGGGCTCAGGTGCTAGATCTGTCTAAATTTCTATGTATTCTTTATCTTTCAGAGCAAAATTCAGTTTGTTTGGGGGGCTGGCTGATGACAGATTTCTTACAGCCTGCAAGATAAGTAGGACTGGGGTTTTGCCATAATGAAAGATGCAAGGTTGAGAAACTGAATCTTTGTAAAATTTAGGAATGAAAAGGCTAAGGCTCAGTAACAATATACGGGACAGTTGTTTCTGTGGCATTTTACTCTTTGTAGGATGCAACTGAGCAGATCTTAATCTAGCGGAGGGAAAACATTAATTGGTGTCTTTTTTGGAAAAGCAAAGTTAACTGTTCAGTCCTCAGCTTTCCCAGGCATCCTGCTTGCATTAATAACAGCTAGTTTCTTATAGCAAGTTGTATTTGGGAGAGATTTCTGAAGTGGCTCTGGGTGTTGGCAGAAGCTTTTCCCTTGGGTGAGAGTTTCAGTTATCAAATCTGCAAGCTATTTGCTTGGCACTTTGGAGAGGAGGGAAACTACTGCTCTCCAGAAAGCATGGTAAGGAGTAGAGCTGCCAAGCAGGCTAAAAAGAGGAAAAGGATTTAGAAACCTCGTTGTCTTGGCTGGAGAAGGGAGTGTCTCACTTCACTTGTCCAGCAGATTATTTAAAAATGATCCCTGCAAGCCTCAGAGGTGATACCTCCTCCTCCATTGCATGGATGCCACAGGCTGGGAGTGGTAGCAGGGTCGTGCGGGTGTCAAGAATATGTATGTTTGCATAGGCTGTGTTATTTCTGTTTAATCAACTCTTCCATTGTGGTCTGTGCAGGTGAAACCCGCATGCGGTTCTATGAACTGCTCGTTAATGGTCTTTACACTCCTCAGACCCTTCCCGTCGGCACCGAACAGGACGTATCACCAACTGTGAATGAAACTCTGCAGGTATGTTTGCTTGCCTTTTTTTTTTTTAAGAATTAACTTTTTAAAAAGTCCCAAACAAATGTATCATTAACATTAGTGTTTTAACAGTTTTAATTTAGCTGCTTCTATTTTTTTTTTGATTTGCCATAGTTTCAGTGGTTGTTACTAATTCACATGTAAATGTACCTTGCTCATAACTGCCATAGCGAATGCAGTACATGTGGCTGATCTGTATGCTGGTGTCTGCGTAGTGTGGTAAGTGCTTTTGTCCTCCTGAATGAAAATTACCTACAGAACTGACAGTATGTGCCCTAATAACATTAGAAATTCCTCCAGTTAAGAGGACTGGATCAGATCTGTCCCTGAGATGAGATTATTCCCTTGAAGTCAGGGAGGATGATTTACAGTGGTACATTTGGCATAGCGTCTGCAGTATGTAATCCTTGGCGTGTACATTCCTCAGATGTGCTTAAAGGCTAGAAGAGGGAAAGTGTCAAATCTTCGTTAGTGGCATCAGTGTTCCAGAATCTTAATTAATCACTGGAATTGGTTGTTAATAAAAGCAGTGGACAGAATTCTGGAGGGCTTTGGGGGTCTCTTGATATTGAGGGTACAGTTCTCTAAATGGCTTTGTACAGCTATCTGCTCCCTTGTGAACCCCACTGACGTGAGGGGACGAGGGGGAAGTGGCACAGGTTGCCCAGAGAAGTTGTGGCTGCCTCATCCCTGGACGTGTTCAAGGCCAGGCTGGATGAGGCTTTGAGCAACCTGATCCATTGCCAGGGGGGCTGGAACTGGGTGATCTTTAAGGTCCATTCCAGCTCAAACCATTCTATGATTCTAAGTGAGTCCTGTTTCTGTGAAGTAGTTTGCCCCACTTTGGATCCTGATTGTGGCTTAGAAACCCACTATAAGGCATGAAATTTGAAAGAGATTTGGCAGAGGTTTTGTTTTTTCCTTCTCTCTAGTTGTCTGTGCACTCATAACTTCTTAAAATGCTGTAATTTAATTAATTCTGTGATCAGGTGTTTTCAGGACAGGTAAGTGCTATACATTGAATGTGTAACATCCTATTTATCTGAAAAAAATTAAATTCTTCTCCCACCAGCCACTCCAACAGCAACAAGGCAAAACCCCAGTACCCCTTAACAAAATCACAAAGAGGCTGATTCTTCCCTACCTCCAAGCAAAGTGTTTTTAAAGGCAAGAGGGAAGCAAGTAATGATTTTGCTGGGAATCCACTATGAGCAGGGCCTGGCTTTTTCATTTCTACTACTTACAGAACATCTCAAATAAAAATGGACAGATTTGTTCTTATTGCACTTTTCAGAGTTAGCAGCAAAACACTTAATTGAGGGTAGCCCCCAAAGCAGTCCCTGCTGTAATTATATTTAAGATCGTTTCTCTAGATTTTGTGTTCATGTATTATATTATTATCCTGAATTAATTTTTTTCTCAATTACCACCAAAATTATTGCTTTATGGGTAACTTTAACGTTTACATCATGTTCTTGTCACTAGAATCTGCCAACAACCTTGTTTGCTGTTGTAGTTTAGTAAATTACTGACATTTGCTTTCCCCCTCATGCAGAACAGCAAAGACCTGGCAGTTCTGTGAGCCACAGTCCCTGCCTCCTACTGAAAACCAACCCATATCACATCTACCCCAAAAGTGTAGAGATGTGGATTTTAGCAGGAAGCATATGGTTGGTTTCTGACACTTTTCATGGGATTTGGAACAGTTGAGGAAGAAACTTCCCTGATGCTCATGGCCTCTAGGGGTGACACCAACAGCAAGTCCGCATTAATGAGTGGGTGAGGTGTGTGCGAGCGTAGCAGGCAGGTGAGAGCTCACCTTGGGTTTGATGGTGCTGGCATGTTACAAACAGATTGTTTTAAGGATCTCTTTACCTACCTGTGCTTAGGAGAGAAGCAGACAGTCTGTGCTCTCACCAGTTAGCTGTTCCAGTGTGCTTTTGGGGAGTTGGAGCTCAGTCCTACCCCTTTTGCTACCAGAAGGATTCTCACCAAGCTCTTGCTTTGCGTTATGGAAAATTGATTGTGGTGCTGGTGATCAGCGTGGCACTGTTATGACTCAGCAGAGTCGGAGCTGGAGCAGGGCTGCTCCTAGAAACCCCCTGAACGTGCCTGTGAAGTGAGCTGCAGAGCAATTACTTGCCTGCTCTGTAGGCTTGTAGGGTTTCAGTTTGAAATGCCGTAATCAGTAGTGCTCTACCTGAGCGTTTGTCTTTGGGAAGGCATTTAAGATGTGGGTTTAGCAGTTGAGATCTTTTTGTGCCCTTTGTACTTGCAGCCTTCTCCTTTATTACAGATGGATGTTAGGTAGGGAGGGTGGTGGATCAGCTCCCTCGGCTGAAACCAACACAAAACCCTGCCGCTTAGGTTTGGTTGCTGATCTGTATGTTCTGATTTGTTCACAGGAAAAGTAAAATTAATAATATCTCAGAATTTTCTTAATTATCTCTCTTATTGGTGATTTAGACAAGCCTTACGTGGTTAGTAGAAATTGAAACTCTTAGCTTAAAGTATTGTGCAAGACTTCTGTTCACCTGGTACTTGGATGTAGCTTAGAAGGAATATTGTTGTATCCGCTTTCTTCTTTCTCTTACAGACAAGTTCCTCTTCGCTTGCCTTTTTCTTTTAAATCAAAGGGAACTGTTAATAATGGATAATGGTTTGTGTTTTCAGGGATGCTGTAACCTACTTTTATTTTTTTGCCATGGAAATCAATGCGAACTCCTGGGTACTGAACTCCTCTGAAAACCAAACAGATTAGGCAAATATCTTCTCAGAAGTGGGTGTTTAGGTGCTTTTCTCTCTTCTGTTTTTATAGTTGACGGATTCCCTGAAGCGCCTGAAGGACAGTAACCTTTCTTCTGCGGGATCATCTGTTACCCCAAACAGTAGCACGCCGTTTTCTCATGACACAGCCTATTCCAGCTGTCGGCAAGACACCCCAAACTCTTACAGCCAATTTACCCCACAGTCCCAAGGAACACCTCATACCCCACGGTTAGGGACGCCCTTTTCCCAGGATTCCACCTATTCTAGTCGTCAGACAACGCCCGTGTACCATTTTGGGCAGGACAGTGGGTTCAAACCCAGGAGACACGAAACAAAATTTACAGATGCCTACAACCGTCGACCGGGACATCACTACGTTCATAACTCGGCAGGTGTTTACCGGGCGACGGAGCATCAGTTTAGTACGTTCAAATCCCATCAGCAGGAGCCGGTTCAGTTCTCTCACACTCCTCCCCTGAGCCACTCTAGCTCTTCGAGCTACAAATCTGCCTTCTCTCCCTACCAAGCACCAGCTGTATTTCCCCAGTCCGATGAGCAGCAGTTTCCCCAGACTTCCAGGGAAACAGAGTACCGAAGACCTGCACCACCTCCCACTGAGATGGTTGTGGAAAGCAGCACTGCCACTAACATCGATTTTGTCCCGGTGAAGGAGAAACAGGAGGAGCCTCCGCCCTTGCCCGATTCAAACTCTGTTCCTGAACCGAGCACCGCATCTTTCTCTCAGACTCCGGAGAGAAGCGAGACCCCTGGTACCCCCACCATGGAGTCCGAAATGCAGCATAACAGTTTAGACTCAAGGATTGAGATGCTCTTAAAAGAGCAGAGAACAAAGTTACCCTTTCTTAATGAGCATGACTCAGATAATGAGATTCGAATGGAAGGCAGCCCTATCTCCTCTTCTTCTTCCCAGCTCTCTCCCATCCCAATGTACGGTTCAAACTCTCAACCCGGTTACAGAGGTCAGACGCCTTCCTCCCGCCCCTCCAGCACAGGCTTGGAGGACATTAGCCCAACGCCCTTACCTGACTCTGACGATGAGGAGCCCATCCCTGGGACAGCTTCTCTGAGCCAGAATTCCCGGGGGACGTCAGAGGCCAGCATGACTCCCATAGATCAACTGAGCAGGACCTCCAAAACTGAGACCTCGGAGGTTAAGGAAATGGTGCCTGGTGACCAGACTCCAACGTCAGAAAAAATGGACGAGGTAAGTGAGCTGGAGCTGAGTTACAAAGCTCCATGTGTATCCCCAAAGCTTGACAGGGCAGGGAGTAGCTCTTGTTTTTGAATGTTATTAGAGCTTATGGTTTCTGGTGTTTTTTACTTTTACTCAAGGCAGCTGGAAATGAGTTAGATGTGACACAAAGTGGTAGTCTTATTAACTTGCCAGTCTCCAGCTTTCTGTGTTTGTAATACCAGCCTGCTGCAATTTATAGCTTCAGGAGAGCTCAAGGACTGCCCAAGCCATGGAAGTTTGGCCAGTACTCCTGCTGTGTGAACGTTCCGAGTGTCGACAGACACTTAAGCCATTAGAGGAGTTAATCGAGCACTTTCTGCCATCGCTTTGGTCCCTGAGAGTGGGTGTGTAGTATGCACACACTTGCTTAACGGGGCTTTCATGTTATGCCGTAGTATTGGATGTATACTTTGTTTGATAGCTCTCCAGCTATTTATGCCATCTGGTTTGAACGGGAGACAGTTGCTGGGTTTTAATACTTGCCTTGCTCTGTTGAAGAGGGGAGGTAGTTGGCTTGTGGGGGATGTGCTCCACTGAGTCTTCCAATAATAGAGCGAAGTTTGCTGCCTCTGCTGGGGCATTTGTGGCTGAAGGGACAGTGAGAGCTTAACAGTGTGGAATGGTGCCAGCAGACAGAGAAATTATGTTGCATGGCATGTCTGTTTGAGAGGTCTGTTGCAACAAATGTGAGTATCACTGCAGTGGACGTGTGAGTCCTGTTCTGCTGTGTCAAGTAATGGTCAAAATACAGGTCTTTGGAAACGCCAGATGCTTTTTCCTCTGTGTTTATAACAGTCATGCAGAAAAGTGAAACTGCTGTCCCTGGTGTGCAAGAACTCTGCTGTAAGGGGACATCCAAGAGGGCTGTCCCAGTATGGTAAATCAACGTGATTTACTCATGGAAGTTTACCGGGCTGGCAGAATGGATTTACCTCCAGTGGTCTGCAATTGTGAGGTTTTCACCTGAGAAGTGCCTGCATTTCAGGAGAGAGGGAGCTGCTCCTGTAGGTCCAGGCTTTGCAGAGTGCTTAACTGGAAGAAGAGTGCTGCAAAAGTAACATAGTCCTGGGCTCAGTGCTAAACAGGAAAAAAATTGTAACTAACTTGTTTTTTCTACATGCCTTTGGAACCCTGCTTGTCCTTGCAGATGCCAGTTCAGCCTTTGAAACAATTCAGCTGCTTGAGGTCTCATTCATCATCTAGGCTGGCCCAGACTCCCCTCTTGGGAGGCAAGTCCCTGGCCAGTGGGACCTGATGATGTATTAATTAGGAATGGAGTTCTGATTCCTTGAGCTCAGTCTGGCAGGCTTATGAAGAGATACTCTTAGTCTGTGTGAAAAACTAAGGAAGGCATCCTTCATCTCCTTGCCATTCTGGGCTTGTATCTGCTGTCCTTGCTCTTGTGCAAGTGGTTTGCAGCTAATTCTGAGCATGTTTAGGAAGATGGATGAATGCCAGCATGGTATGTGGGGTCAGGCACTCTGTAGCCGAGATCAGCGCTGGGGGACTGGCTGGGATATTATATTTGTACGTTGTGATATGGGGCAGCGGTGTGCTGATGCTGAAGCCCATGTTTAGTCTTTGTCTCCCCTTAATGAGATGCTGGTGTCAGAAGTTCACATCAGTGGTTCTGTGATGCAAAATGATATAAATGCTTCGGTCCTCTGCAGAAGTCAGAAAGGAGGTAGCAGGGTCTCCGTGCAGGTCACTGCTGCCTGAATTGTCTACTCCCCCACGAAAAAGTTTGATGTTTGTTGTTAGAGCTGTTTATTCAACCCTCCTCTTGGTTACAAATGACGCTAAGCTATTCTGGTATGTTTGAAAAGTTGCCTGGGCCTTTCGTTGCTCCTTCTGATGCACAAAAAAACTCCATGTGTTTTTGCTTCCTTCCCCCGCCCTTCTCCCCCCCACAGTTTTTTTTTGCTTTAGAAAAAGGCTCTCCTGGCTGCCCTCTCTTGCCGAAAGAGCGGGGCTGAACAGTGACTTAACATAGGCTGAAATTTGAGCTGCAGCTTTCCAACTGAGTTAGAGAGGGGTGTTGAGTCTGTCTGAGGGCTGGAAAGCTGAACCTCCAGCTTCAGCCTATTGTGATACCACTATTCAACTTCCAGTCCTTCAGAGAATCCTCCAGCAAAACAGAGGAAAGGGAAGCCTGAATATTTCTGGTGCCTGTGTGGTGTGGGGAGCAGAGCACAAATGATATATTGGCATAGGGAAGGCTCATTAAGTATCATAAAGAAGCAGTAAAGGGGCAGAGAGTTTGAACTCGTTATTTACTTCATATTTGGCTCTTCAAAGGTGGGAGCAGCCCCAAGCCCACTCTCTTTGGGTGGATGCTCTAGCCAGGAAAATATCCTGATTTCATAAGGGTGCCAGCAAAGTTGCCTGAAAGTATAGGTGTTTTTTCAAGGATCAGCTCCTGTTTCCCATCAAAACAAGCACAATTTTTGTCAATGATTGCTAATACGGTAATATTTGTTCTATAGGTGAAGCGCTGTCAAATCATCAGGCAAGTTAACCACCCCAGGCTTGTCATAAGTAAAGGAGGTACAGCCAAGCCCCAGCATTTGCTCTGATTTATCATGCAAGACCCCGGAGTTTGATTTCAAGATTCGGTATGATACTCCTAAGCCAGAGCTTGGCAAGGAGTTTGGGTGTGGGAGAGGAAGGGCTGTTCATCTGTCTACAACACCTAACTTCAGCTAATCTCAGAGCAGTGATTATGGTCTGCAGAGAAAGTCCTGCTAAGCCTAGCCAAGGGACGAGCACTGAGAGGTGGACTGAGAGGTGGGACAGAGCGGGATGTGGGCAGTACGAGGTAAGAGGAGAAAAGGGATCCTTTACAAACAGCAAAACCTGCCAACCAGGAAGACAAGGCAGAGAGGGCTTTTTCAAGAAGCTAGAAGATGACAAGCAAAGAAAACAGCTGAGCTGCATTGCCAGTTTAGGAAAAATGTTGAGAATAGCGGTATACAAACATGCCTTCCTATGTTCCTGAGAGATAACAAGGAAAGAATTGTAACAATTTCTGTTTCACAGGATCTTTGCTGTTTCAGAAGTGCGAAGGTTAACTGAGTAAAGTTTGATGCTTTGACATCACATTTGAGCCAGGTCTTGTTTTTTCATGGCGTTTTTTTCATGGCTTATTACAGGAAGAGGCCCTGCCTGTGTGTGCTGGGGAGGGTGGCAGGATTAGAGCAAGTCACTCTGTTATGTATTGATGATACCTTTCATGTTTTAGCTTACAAATGTATTAGTACAAGCGCGTAGCCAGTGTGGAATAGGAAGACCATATCATTGATAATGGTGTCTTTCCAGATTTATTAGTACAAAAGTACTTTTTAATTGAGGGATTAACGGGCTGCTCCGTTCCTGGTAGTCTAGCCAAGCACCTAGTTCCTGCGGTGGGACGGGTGCCTTAAAAATGCCAAAGATAATCATAAAAATAAAGATACTGAAACATGAATGAGGTAAGAGCAGTTCTCCTGCTGCTTGCTGTGAATTTTAGCAAATGGTTTGGAGAGCAAGCTGGAAGCCACACAGTTGCACAACAGCCCTAGAGACCCCAAAAGCTGCTGCTGTCGCCAGCACCCCTCCCCTCAGTGTCTCACTCGGCTGTTGTGAATGTTTTTAATGCCGTGCTGGATGCTGAGGTGCCTCTCACTGGACAGCATCAACATCCCTGTGACAAGCTGTGCATGTGCAGCCCATCCTCTTGCAATTACCCAGGGAGAATTTCCAAGCTGCACTTCCAGACATTATGAGGTGGGTCAGGCTGAGCTCTGCTGGAGTCCCTGAGATTACATCTGGGCTGAATTTGTACTTTGCATTGAAGTATCTTTTGGTTCTTGTGTGGTCACAGCCAGAACGGGAAGAAATTTATGTTGAAGTGTCACACTGTCCCTCCAGATCCTTAGCAGGATGTGATGACATTCTCCTACAGACACTGCATCGTGTCTTATGCCTCTCGACGCTGCTGCGTCCCCATCCAGACCAGGCTGTGTTTCAGTAGCTGGTGAATGATTCCCCTTTCGTACAGAGCTAAGTTCAACCTTCAGTTGTCACAGGCGCCTATGAAAGCAGTGCCCTGATGCTGTCCAGACAGTGAGAGGAGCTGCAGAGGATTTCTCTGCCAGCAGTGCCTGCCATGTTTGCCCCAGGAGCAGTCAATGCCCCTTGGAGCTGTGCTGTGCGGGAGCGAGTCAGTCTCTGCCTGCAGAAGGATGCGCTTTGCTCCTGTACCCGGCTCCCATCCATGGATTCTGCAGGGCTGGAGGCAGCATTATGTTCCTGAAATGTTGACAGTGAATTAGATGGAGCCCTCCAAAAGATGAACCCATACGTGCTCTGCTAAGGGATGTTTCTGGGTTGGAGAGTGCAGAAGTGGTTTATTCAAGGTAAATGCACATTAAAGTTGAGAAGGTAGAGTCTTAAGAGCCAGGAAATTTGATACCTTGGTTTCCACAGTAACTGTGCAAGAGCCCTTATACCCATAAGTAGCTGTTATGTATGTATAATATATCTGGGTACACCTGGGATCCAATTTACAACTAGAGTGGGATTCATCGTTCCTGGAGGGAGATGGGAGGAGTAGATGTGGGGAATGGTTGCTCTGATTGTATTTTTTTAATTGAAGAAGGGACAAAAACCTGGGAGCTGTGATTTATGCTCAGTCTCATAAACACTTTTTCAAATTTTCCTGCCTCCTGAGCTCTTGCAAATGCTACCATGCCTGACAGAACTGGTTCCTAATGGAAACTCAGAAAATAGGTATATATTATGACTATGAATTTCCAGAAATGCAGCCAGCCAATGCCCAAGCAGCAAGGATTTGGATGACTGCTGTGGTTTTACATGTGAGAAACACCAGCCACACTCAACCTGTAAAATTAAAATGAGAGTGAGTTGCTTAAACTGTGGGTTCAGTTCTGCCCTCCCTGACCCAAGTGTAACAGCGTCAAGAAGCCACAGGGATTTCAGGGAATCTTGTGGCGTTTAATCTTGTTCAGAAAAGAAAGGCAGCACACAAATCCTTCAAAAGGTGGTTTAAATATAACACTACACTGGACCCTTTTGAGACCTTGGAGGTCTGTTCAGCCTCTGCGTCCAGAGGAGGGAGCACGCTGGGGCAGGACTGCAGCCCTACATCCTCCTGGGGTGCTCGGGGTGAGGGTCGGTTCCCACATAACCTGGCCAAGGTGAGGATGTCTGGGTTCCTGAAGTAGTGGAAATGTAGGCTTTTGTTACCTTACAGGTTTGTTGGGTTTTTTTCCTCAAAGCTGGTACTGGCAGACCGCAGGCAGGGATCATTTCCTTGTACAACTGATTGATTTACCACACAACAACCTGCTGCTCCTACAAAAATTTGTACAAAGTAAAAAAGTCTCTTTGTGTTCTTTAAGTTGTATTTGACTTCTGACTTCTTGTGTTTGTCTTCAGCTTCATTCTTGGAGTGCTTGCAAAGCTGGTGGTTAGCTGTGCAGAGGCTTGACCGGCCAAATGTGTTCAATATGGGAAGCAGCAAGAGGTGACAAGCCCAGTGTCAGTTTTCACAGTCACTTTTTCAGAGCAGAATTGCATAGGATTCATTTGGCGTTCCTAGTGATGCATCCCCTCATCCACGTATGTTCACTGGGTCGGTGTGGGTATAAACAGAGAAACACTTGATTGTTTATTGTTTGGGGTTTTTTGAATAAGAAACAACTTCGGTACAATGAGAAAACGTGTCTCTTGTTGGTAACAGAGCTAGAAATGGTGAAATGCTTTGGAGTGTAACTGAAAAATAGAAAGCAGGCTGTGGTTGAGAGGCTGAGTGGTTCTTTCACTCTCTCATATCGGGCCAAGACTTTGAGGCTTTTGCATTTTGCATAGAATGATAGAAATGATGTTGTCATCCCTTTTTATAAATCACTGTTGCTGATTATACTCTTGCCATTAGCTCACTTCGTTCTCTGTTTAGCTACCAGTGACTTTCTGTAAATTTTCAGTTCCTGGTGGACTGGGTATGTATAATTGAATTGCTTGTTGATAGATAGATAGAACACTGCTTATTTTGTGTTTATGTAATTTATTGATGCTCTGCTGCTCTGGAAACTTAGATCCAAATTACAGTGTTTAACATAGCATATAGCTTAAGGCAGAATAATATTTGCAAGTCTGAGCTCTGCAGGCCGTTTACAGTTAGAGAGTCCTTGGCATCTTCCTTTTGCTGCTCACAGAGTCCTTCCTATTCTTTTCAATATTCAGGTTTTAGCAGTGATGATATTGAACGTTCAGGTGTCATAAATGCAGGCTGTGAAGCCTCACATTGAAGGGACATGCTTTCCTTGCAGTTTCTCCAACCCATTATTATTCTCGTTGCATTTCACATCTGGTGGTTGTGAGAAGTGACCAAGGGAATGCAGACAAGTTACTGGATGGCAGCATGTGTTGCAACATGCAGTGACACTGACAAAATGTGCCAGTGTGTTAGGTAATCAGTAGAAATGTTGAGAAAATAATTGCTGTTAACATATTGTGCTGGCAGCCGCCAGAACAGCACTAATTTCTGGGTCTGATTTTGAAGGAGATGGAGCAGCCGCTGTGTTCTATATGTGTCTGTGTCTGACACAGAGCAGTGAACAGACGAGTGCTTATTCAAATTTCTGCTGGCTGTTGCCTTTCCTGGAGCCCTCTAAATAGAAACAGTTCATCAGTAGAACTTTTTTTTCTGTATGCATCAGTTTTGAGTCCCATGACTTTGCCACCCCTCTTCTATTAATTTTAATTTCCAGTTTGGGGTACTTGTCTGTACCCAGTGAAGATGGACAAAACTCAAAATGAAACCTGTGAGTGCATTAACTCTGTGCATCATGTACCTGCTCACGAAGGGTTCTTTGACCCAGATGTGTTACTGCTGTCTCAGGCTTTCTTATGAAAGTGCAGTGCTTGCTTTTGGAAATGCCCATTCATCATGAGAAAAAGGTTAGTCAGATTTTTCAGCTTCTAAAACCAAAGTGCTTAAAAGAAAAGAAACAAAATGGTTTTAAAAAATGTCTTTTAAAATGTTTTTCATTTGCTTAGTGTTAAAATAAAGCCAGCAGCAGCTTTCAGCATTTTGTAGAGGTGCAGACAGACCTGATGAGGTCAAGATGCATGTCAAATAGCAAGATGGCAAATTGATGTTTCTAATTTCTCCCCAGGTTGCAATAGATTCACTCCTCTGGGCGTTGCAAAAGTGTTGCTTCAGGAGCAGTTTGAGTCAAGGAAGTTGTTCGCGGCTTGGACTTCAGCAATTGCTCTTTGCATAGAGGGCACTGTGAGCACTGTGCAGGCTCCATGCGGGGAGGAAGCGAAACTGCTGCTTGAACTCAAAGCTGGCGGCAGTTCTTATGGTTTGGAGGCTTGGTTGCAAAAGGGTCAGACAGCTGGAGCAGAACTTCCAGTTTTCACTTGTTGGGACTTGAGTGTTTGGACATCTGAACATGTGTTTTGTGGAGTATGTACTTATATGAGGTTGATAACTATTCTAAGTACAATTTATCGCACACCTTTGACCAGCTCACCTGTATTTTGCCCAGTATCTCTCTCTCCATATCAGGCAGTAAGTCAGGGAGATTGTTTGGACAAAAGCTCTGGGAATGGAAGGGAGGAAAAGGAGAATCAGAGGTGGGCTCTCCAGGGTCTAGTCCTTCCCATCTTTGCTCCTCACCTGCACCTTCAAGGTGGGATGTCCTCAGGCTCACCACTGCCCAAATTCCCCGTGTCAGAGTGCAATGGCATGGAGCCTTAGGGAGAAGAGGGCTGAGGACGGTGCAAATTGGGTGCCATGGAGGAAGGACTGGGTTTTCTTTTTCCTGGGGCTGGAACAGCCTTTTGCTGGCCTGATCAAGGAAGTGAATGTCTGCTGCTCTTGTATGGTGTGCAGTGAGAGTTGCTTTCTTGTATCTGGATTTTTCCAAAAAGACCTGTTTTGCAATATATTTTAGTGCTCATGTCCAAGTGATGTGCCTGTCTCCCACTGCGCAGGATTAACGTGTTGCACGTGTTGGGAGGATGTTTCCTCTGAGGACTGGGGAAGGATTGCTGAAGTGGGAGGCTTCTTTCCAGGTTTCCCTTCTCCCAAAGCAGCTTGTTATTTCTGGTGTCTCGCGTGTCACAGCCAAACAAGATAGATAGATATATTTCAGGCAATAGCAGTGTTGTTTGGTGGGAGCAGGAGCTGGTTTAGTGTTGGCGCACAGCTCTGGGGACAGTTTTCCAATCCAGTCCTTGTTGCTAAGCAGTTACCAAATGTGGCATTTTGGTCAGCAGATGTGGCTGGGAGTTTCCAGAACAGATAATTGAAATATTGTCTTTGAAGGATGCAGATAAATGTGAGCAACTGTTATCATGGTGCTACAAGCATTTTGCTATTGTCCTGGAAAAAAAAATTACTCATAAAATATGAAAATCCTTAGTGCAGCACAAAATTATTCAAATAACAATAAAACATAAAGGGCACTCTCTCAGTTGAACATTTGCCATGAAGATGTGTGCAGAAGGATGCATTTTGGGAAGGGAATCTCAATGAATGCATTTGCTTGTTAATGCAGTGTCAGGTGGGATGTATGTCCCAAATCACATCAGAACAGTGGTAGCAGCAGATGGGTTTGCAAACCTGAGGTGTATTCCAGGTCAGTGAGAAGCAGACAGGCAGCTGGTGTGGGTTTGGTGGTGAAGGGCAGCCTGGTCCCAGCAGGGCCCTGATGGAGAATGGAGACCTCATGCTGGGGTTGCTTTTAAATTCCCCAGGAGCTGGTGTCACACAGGGGGTGCCTAGCCTGGCCGCAGGACTCCAGAAGTAAGCAGTGATCCGTGCTGTGTTGGAAGCTCAGATTTCAGCTTGAGAAAATCTGCTTGTGTGACTTTGCCTTGGCTTATTACTGGGATGCGTGTGCTACAAAAGGGCTGGAAATGCCTTTTGGCACAGCTGCTGTGGGTGTGCAGTCCTTTGGGGAGACCCACGGCAGGTTCTGCAGCCAAACTGAGCTGGCTCTGTATCGCTGTGGGGTCATGGAGAGGCAGGAAGCAGATGAGGGAGACATGAGGAACTGTGAAGGTGGGTTTGCACTGGTTTTGGGGGGTCAGTCACTGTGCAGTAGGTGCAGCTTCCACATGGCCTCTATTTTTGCTCTGAAAGGGTTTGTGTGGATCTGCTTTCAGTGCCCAAGCTGAAGAAAACCTGAGTTTAGATGGTACCGTGCCTTTTAAAAAAAAAAGCAAAACAGAAGGGCAGCTCATACTAGCCTCCAGACTTCTGAGTTGGGATGGAGATGGTGTTAGCACTAGATTTTATTTTAAGTTAGTTTAGGGTTAAACTTACAAACTGAGTTGTAAAAAGGGTGAATGTTGGAGCCTTGTTCTGACCCAGTTTTTGCAGTATCTTTGCTATTTTAACTGAGCTCTGGTATCAAGAGTATTGCATAGTGTAACTCTATTCCAGTGAGGCACGACCTTGGTATCACACCCAGTAAGTGAGATGTATTGATTGTAGGAAGGTGGGGTAAGAAGTACTGTGCATGTCTGGTGCTTCAAAAGGTGCTGAGGTTACACTGTCCTAAGTAAGGAACTGTTATGTGCAAACCACCAAGCCAGCTGTTCCTGCACAACTGCTGAAGAAAAAAGATGCCCATGCTTTCCAGCTGATCACCTGAATCAGTGAGTAATGTATGGAGAGCTTGAGTGCAGAGCAGTGTTCAGCTGGTTTTGTGCCTTTCTCACAACTGTTTCACATAGCTCTCTACGTGAGGAACCTGCCTTTTCAGGACTTCCTATGTAGCTTCAAACAAATTAATCAATCTAATGGGAAGGACACTTTAAAACATAAAAATAAGAGGTGTGTGATTGAGAGTGGTTTAGGTATGTCTGCATGAGTATGGGCCGTAGAGATGCTGTGCTGCTATGTGCTTCTGCAGGGCTTTGTGCTCATCTTGATTGTTTTTTTGCAAAGCTCTTTAAAGCACCTGTTAAGGAAGTGAGTAAAATGTCACCAACATGGGAAGGCCTGAAAGAGCCCGAGGGCTGGGGTGGTTGGTCTGAGGAGCAGAGCATGGGTCACCTGGCACTGGCTGCTGCTGGTCAGCTCTGTATGTGTACACACAGCCCTTTCTCTTCAGCAGTTGTGTGTGGTAGAGCTGGAATAGGGCTTCTCTGCAAGAGAGAACAGAAAGAGACTTTGGAGTAACTCAAGAGTAAGTAAGAAAAGACACCTTTATCTTTCTGTGGTTGTCTGTGCTGTTGGGGGTTATTTCCTCGAGGTTACTAAAAACCTTTAGTGCAAGATCAGAGCAGTTTGTGCCATGCAAAACCCCATCAGCAGCAGGGCTGCACGTGGTGCTGCTCCCCGGAGTCCCTCTGCTGCGCACAACCAGCGGATTAGGAGGTGATCTGGTTCAGTAGTTGCCAGTGGACTGATCTTGCACAAACTTAATCCATTTTTAAACCTATCTGCCCTTCTGAGTCTTTGCAGTATCCTGTGGCAGTGATGTACACAGCTGACTTTTGCTCTAGGTGAAAAGCATTTCCATGTGTTTGTTTTAAACCTCCAGCTTGCTAATTAGCGAACAGGTGGGGAAATCAGCATATTCCACCTCTTGTCTCTGTTTTTGAATATCTTATGCCTGTACAAATGGCAGTGGAAATGCAGCCCAGCTGTGGGGTATTTCCACTTGGTAATTTACAACAGTTGAGGTTACACCATTTATTTTGTATAGAGTGGAGATAGTTTAATAGTGAAAGTTTGATATCTCCTAGAAGGCCATGAAAAATGCTATGTCCTGCATGGAGATTATTTTTGTTGAAGGATCAGTCAAAAGTTGGCGGCCACAAAGGGTTGTGTTTCTGAGAGGAATGGTATGAGGGAAAAGTTGCCTTTCCCTCACTGAGCAGATTTTGGAGAGGGACAATTTGAAGGTGTTGCTGTCTGGATATTGCTTTAGGCTTTGTGTTAGAATGAGGAAGATTTTTAATGTTTTAGTGAATATGTTGCGTACCTCAGCTGATGTGGTTGATTTCTCTCTCAGTTAAATCAGAGTGCAGAAAGAAAAGGAAAATCTAAGCAGGAAATAAAGCACTAAAAAAATTCAAGATGCCTCTAGAGAGAAGATCCATAAGAGAAGAGCAATGTTACCAAAGGGGAACTGTTTCTTGCTGGCCTCACCCTTACTTTTGAGGAAGAACATCTCTACTCAGCCTCTCTAGCTGCTTGAAATAGACTCGTTGGAGTGAAGTGTCTCGTGTGGTCTAGCTGGGGTTTAATGTGTTGATGGCACTTTGCTGGGAAGGGCTCGCTAACTTGTGTTGTTATGCTCAGAAAATGAGCGGAGCCTGCTAAGCTCATTAGAGTGTCCGTCATCGTTTATGGTCAGTGCTGCGAAGCGCTCGCGGTCTTGCCATGGCAAGCAAGAGAGAAGTTTGTGTCTCATTCCTAAAGGTCGTTATCTGCTGTGATGTCCCTGCGGGCCTGGAGCACTTACACTGCCTGCACTGGGGACTTTGTCCAAAGTGGTTTTAAATGCTTTTTGTCAAGGTCAGGTGGACTGGCTGAACCCTCCTGTCTGCAGCAGTCATGTTGGGAATTTCAGGAACACAGGAGGTGCTGTGTTTGTCCTGTCCTGGGATGGTGGCAGTGGCTGTCTCCTGAACAGAAGGTCGCAAGCTTTCTTATTTGAAACCATATCGTGCTGCCACTGTGACTGCAGTCAAGATGATAACAAGGTCCTAAACACCTTATTAACAGTACGTTCCCTCTTTCTATGTCTTATTTCTTCACAAGTCATTAGTAGTGGGATAAAAAAGAGCTGCTGAGAGGAGAGCAGTACTACGTGTGGCCAGCAGTGGAGTGCTCAGGAAATCTCAGCAAAAGTGTTCAGAAAAGGGAAAGAATCACATAAAAATCAGGACTTAACTCTTTCCCCTGGCTTGTTCCACATTTATTGGAGAGTAAATGCTGTACTTGTTTGGAAAGGGCTGTTCTGGGCTACCTCCATCAGCTGTGGGCTCCAGGGTTTTTCTGCAGGTGCCAGAAACAGTTGGGCCTCTTTGCTTCCCAGCCACGTGAATAGATCGGGACTG
Organism: Dromococcyx pavoninus; assembly: GCA_033558185.1. Classification (NCBI taxonomy): domain Eukaryota; kingdom Metazoa; phylum Chordata; class Aves; order Cuculiformes; family Neomorphidae; genus Dromococcyx; species Dromococcyx pavoninus. Next base: position 332,000 of record JAUMJL010001506.1, on the reverse strand, counting down.
CACCACAGAAATTCAGGGTGAGAACAGCTCAAGCTCGTGGTGAGGGGAGGGGGAAGCTGGGCTCATCATTTGTGATGCTTCCTGAGAAGGAAGGCAAGCATCTGAACTGCTGTCTCAGGATATAGCGGTGGCGTCTGGGTCTGAGAGTAGACAGCAGTGAGCAGAAGAGCATTAAAAGCTGATACTGATGAAGGGTCTAACAAAACATCTTCTATTTTAATTTTACCTGTCCTTCAAGGCCTCAGTTCCTTTGTTTTTGCTCTCCGTTCTGAGGAGACTCAACTTTGCACGGGTTGTGTGTGGACATCCAGGTCTTGCAAAGGAAACTGCTGTTGCTACTGATGTTGGAAATGCAGAGTGCGCTGAACAGAGCACTGAAAATGCTGCTGTAACAGTAACAGCCACATGATTTCAGATACTCAAGGGTATAGTAGTAGTACGTAAAAGGGGAAGAATATCACATTGGCCTAGTTCTGCTGATTAGAACCTGTTTAAATACAGTATACCTACAGTCTTTTCTTCAATAGGCTGATAACAGCTGGGAAGCTGGACTGTTTTCCAAGCTTGTCTGCTTTCTTATCGCCCTGTTGGTAGGAAGATCTGAATCCATGGTTCCGTTTGACCCAAGGTTTAAGTATGAGGGGAAAGCTCAGGGAACGGCACGTGAGGTCCTGCCTGGCACTGAACTGTAAGGTACCTGTGTACTCTGCACACTCAGTTATTGCACTTTTATATTTTAACTTAAAAGTGGACTCTGATCTAATGTTGCCAATGCCCTTCTTTATCTTTGATTGTAAAGTACTTTCTGCTCTCTAGAAATGTGGCTGCATTTCTACACACCAGTGTGAAGAACAAAACAGAGCGTTTCAGAGTCATTTGGGAAATGAGCTCTCTGCGTGCCATGTGATTTCTCCTATATTCCTTGCTTTTCTTTGTATCTTAAGAGAGGGAGATGCGGTCTCAAACTCTGCATCTTTTGTGTGTGAACAAACCTCAGAACAGAATTGACTGATAATAGCTGAGATGGCAGAAAATGACAGAGAAGCCCATTCCATGCTTACCACTGCCTTTCTGTTTTTCAGACTGTTTAGTTCCTCTGTTGGATTTGGCTAGTTTGTTCCCAGGACTCTGCATCACTGAACCTGGTGTCTGTAAAAGGGCTTTACCTGGGTAAAACCAGTCTGGCTATATGAAAGTCTTTGGGAGAAGCAGAGAACATTCCCTGACTAATTTATCTGTAGGGGGTATTTTCTTGCCACTCTACCATCCTTTTATGCATGACTTAGCTTCCCAGCCGACTAAAGCCTTTGAAGTCAGATTGCAAATAGTGCTTCAGATATCCCTTCCCCCCATCTAAAATAGAGAAACCAGAACAACCATTGCCATGGAAAGAGTCTGCCTTGTTACATGGCTCCCCAATGTTAACACCGCTCTCTCTTTTCCTCTTTCCTTTTCCCTACCTCCTCCTCCCCCCCATAAAGAAACCTTTTCTATTTCTTTCCTTTAATAAGATCTGCTTAAGACTTGAGGGAAAAGGCCATGGTTCCACGAGATGGTAAATCCAATTTTAGGGTGTTTCATATGTGATGAAAACACTATGGCCACATGACGCAGCCCCTGAATTGGCACCCATTCGCCCTGCCAGTTCAGATTTGTTCATATAATGCAGAAGGGGCGACCGTCCAGGCAAGCTTTGCACTGTGGCACGCATGGGCTGCCCAGGCATCCCTGATCTCGGGCTGGGGGCCAGTGACTCTCCGTCTCATACTCTCACTGTGTTTTGTGATCTGCCCAGTTGTTGTTATCATCACATTTGTGTTGGCTCAAATCCGTACAGTCAAAGAGTCTGGAAGCTTCCAGTCTCAGCATTGATGAATGAACCCGAAGGATGTTATGTTAGACCGCGCTCATCCTAGAGCTGTCCCTGCAGACACCAGAGAGTCTCTTGTGCATGCTGAAAGCCCAGGGGCAATGCCTGCCTTCTCCAAATATCCCTTCTTCGGCGGTCTCACCAACAGGAGCGGTATAACCACATCATATGCTGTGAGGTTTGCAGTTTGGAGCCTCCTTTTCCTTATTGAAGGGAAGAAGATTTGAATTAAACCACCCCTTTTCTGGAAGGTAATGCACTCAGCATTAACAGAGCAAACCTGGTGGTGAATTATTGCCTTCTGCCAATTCATCTCTTCAGGCTTTCTGCTGGGGCAAAGCTGGCAGTTCTTTTCCCACTGGGATGATTCATGTCTCTGAGGTTTGCTATCCTAGGAAACTCTTGCAGTGGGCTCTTGGAAAGCATGTTGAAAAATAAGGTATGGTGCTCGCTTGCCAAAAGAAGGGTTTTTTCAAAGTTCTGAATGCTGGTTGAGTCCTTTCCCTTTGGGGTCACATTCTTCAAGTCATCTTGTTTCTGGATCAGTGAAGATCTGGTTACCTCAGACCACTAATGGCACTGCATTTGCTTCCTGTCTCTGACCACCTTGCATCAGGTAGATCAATCCTTCCCTGGATCTGTTGTTAAACAAAATAATTTTTTAGCCTCAGGGAGATGCTTAGAGGCTGCCTAAGTGGGTGTTTCTTACTTCAGGATCCATTTCAGCTTTTGGAAAGAAGAATCCAAGCAGCTTCTACAGCCACTGGAGCTTCTGTTTACAGTCAAGTAGAAATAACCGGAATCCCCCATGCTCAATTGTTGCATTTATTTTCTCCTATTTTTAGGGGTTTTTTTATGGACCACTGTTCCATGCTCCATGTCACATCAGTGGTCCTTGGGCTTTGCTTTGGGAAATACTGTCTTAAGCTACTGCTCCATCCCTTTCCTTGGAGACACTGATGTTATTTCATTGCCCTGTGGGAAGAAGACAGAGGATAATCCCTGCTGGAGTCTGAAAAGGTGCCTCAAAGTGTTGAGACCCATTTTGGATGCTTGAGCCATCACCTGATGGCCTGTAAGAAACTGGTGGTGCAAATTTGCATGAGTCTGGGGATTGTGTCTTTGGCACTCTTGTCATTTTAGCTGATTTTATCATCTTAATTCACTATTCTTTCCAATGATGGCATGGACCAGAGAGCAGCCTTGCAGCTCTCTCACTGTCCTTAAAGGACAAGTCCATTTACTCACATTCCTAGTGTGAGAAAACACTGCAAGTGAATGTGGAGACCTTTTCCCTTTGCAAGCATTAGCTCCATGTACTTCCCCCACTTGAGGGTCCTTCCTGCTGTGCACTGAAAGCCCAGGTGAGCTGCTTCCCTGTGTGCTTCCAAATCCCACCTTGTGGCATTTCCCCACATGCAGAACAGTCTGATTAGGGACAGCACCCGAGGCAGCACATTGCGAGGCACAAACCAGCATTGTGATGGCTTTTCCTCAGCCCCGTCCTCCTTCTGAGAAGTCGTCCTGCTGTCCTTCTGTGCTTTGAGGTATCAACTTCCAAGTTCCTTCATGTCATTAGAAGAAAAAAAAAGGAAAATAAGTTAGGCTGGTGTTTACAGTGCTGTGTGTTTACAATGAACACTTGAATATTATTGTCACTTGTTTTACTCGTTATGCAGCCCTGTGGGTGTGGAGATGACAGTCTGTGCCAAAGAAGTGCTGCAAATAAGTACCAGGCCAAAACACAAATTGACCCAAGACAGCTTTATGTGTCAGGTTATTGTCCTCTCATAGAGCACAAATTCTGTTTTTCAAGTAGTGAGATACTTCAGCAATCAATAATAAAGAAACCAAAATACCCAGGTAACGTGTCTTCTTCTGGGAGAAATCCCTGCACCATTGCAGCCTTTTTGTGCCCCTTTTTGTGGGACACGGTGGTGATGCCATCACCTTGCTCTGTCTGTGTTCTGCTCGGCTTCATTTGCAGCCTTTGCCTGTGAGTTTAGATTTGCAAAGTGCTGTATAAATACATAGCTATATAAAAATGTTGCACTCTTTTGTTCTTGAGATAGAAATACCTGTTGCTGACAACACTTATAATCTGTAATGCGTTGATCTTTCCATTTGCCTGTTCCTGAGCTGGGCATTTTATTAGAGTGTGAATGCATCTAAAAGCTATCTTTGTCCCAATTAAAAGCTGCTGTGATTGTAATCGCGTGCTCTGACAGCAGCGGGAGGAGGGCTGCTCTCTTGGCTGCCTGAAGGAGGATGAAAGGTGTGAGTAAGCAGCCCAGGGAGGAGCCAGCAAACAAACCTCAGATGCAGGCTGCAGCAGTGCTGTGCTGGCTGCTGGAGCCACCACGGGCACTGGTGACAGCACAGGTAACTGACAGGCTTGAGAGCTCACCTGGGAAGGTGTAGCCAGCAATTTGCTCTAGTTTTTTGCTGCTGTAGCTGAACTGCTGGCAAACCACGTTGGGTAGCTCTGCCCTCCTGTGCTCTGCTTCTGCAATGACAGCACTCTACCACCCTGTGTGCTCTTTCAGAGGGCGAGCATTAATTATAGTTAGCAAAGTAAAAAGAGTTGTATGTGTTGTAAATAAGGTACCAAATCTGTTTGTTCACGCCTGACCCTGCAAGGTACGAGTGTTCAGCACGTGCCCAAGTGTTGCAATCCCAGTAAGCAAAGAGGGCAGTTTGGAGGCACAGCTTCTCTCTACATGCTTTGCCAAGAATGTGTGGAACCTGCAGGCTCTTCTCCAGCTAAAAGCAGATTAAAAATGAGCAAAACAATGCTCTCTAAAACAATTGCTTTGCTCCAGTATGTAGATTTTGGACAGCAAGAGGTATTTCACTGTGTTAGCAAAGTGAGTGGTGGGATTCTCTGGGACAGACTTGAATGGACTTGTATCTTTTTAAAGGATTTCTGCATTGGAAACGTGTATTTGAGAAGGAGTTGCAGGTGTTTGGTTTGCATCCTCAGGCTTACTTTTTTGTTCTGAATGGTTTTGTAAGAAGTATGGCAGGTTTGAAACACCTCGTTCTCTTTAGTTTTCTGCCAAAAGGTATCAAGGAAGAGAGAGTTGTGTTTTAGAGACCACGGGCTGTTTTCTCCCTGGGATCGCAGCGTGTTGCACCAGGGCTGTTTCCCTTGTCAAACGCAGAGCGAGGAGCTCAGCACGAGGAGGCAACCAGCACTGAGGAGTAGAAATCGGAGGGACACAAAGCCTATTCTCAACTCTTGTCAGCGACTTGCTGTGTGACCTTGCTCTTCACCTCCGGAGGTTTTTATTTCCTCACCTTTTTGTAAGGATAAAGGGTGAGACTTTCTCACTTGTGAATTTTTTAGACGCTTGGATGGACTTAATTCAAAACCAAGCGATGACTGTCCAAGAGCTGCTTTGAGTTTAGTTCTAGCTTTATTGAAAAGCTTCTTCTGAACATCTTAAATGTAAAGAATTTCACTATTTAAATACAGAGTTTTTGAAGTTCTACAGTTTAAAGAGCAAATTTTTTTTTGTTTTGCTTGGTTCCTGTAAGTGCCAGTTGCAGCAGGCTTAAAGGTTTGCAACTTCTTACAAGCATGGGATGCTTCACTTTGTTACAGCTAATGACCTTGCATCATGCTGAATGCCACTGATGCTACATTTCATTATCTTGATGCACCAGAGCTCCGCCAGAGTTTGTCAGAGCAGTTGCTACATTTGGTGATATAAGTTCCCTGCCTCAGTAGCTTGATACCCAGCAGAATGTTTAAGCATAGCTAGCTGTAAATTGGCACTATTCAAAATGCATTCTGATATTCTAAGTTCTTTATCAAGATGGCCTTTTTAAAAGGAAATGAAAGCATGTGAAGTTCCTCTGCTCTAGGAAAGGCACCGACCGGCAAGTACGATGGAGCTCCCAGCCGCTGCTGCAGTGTCAGTGCTCCTCTGGGTCGGGGAGAGAACAGCCTCTTCACATCTTGAAGCTGCCACTTCTGCATGCAAATATTAGGATGTAGTTTCTTTTTTCTGCAGGTATGAACATTTGCTTGCTAAATGCTGGGTGTGGCTCTGAGATAAGACCGATACCCTGCATTCAGTGGTGCTCTACCCTGTCACTGTTCAGGCTGGTTCAGGAGTGAGGTCTTGGAATGTCCCCTTCACTTAAGAGGCTCTGCCTGTGCTGAAACACACTGTGCCAGTGTTAAAGGTGGCAGTTAACGTTTTGGGGGAGCAATGAATGAGACCATTTATAACCGGTTACGCTGACGCGAATCTCACCCAACAAATTTGCATCATTAAAACACCTTTGGAAAAATGTGTCATGCATATTATTAAATACCTGTTTTGCTAACTCTTAATTAATGCAAAGTAAAGATGGCAGCACAAATCAATTTAATGGGAAATGACCTTTTCTCAGTGGGCTAAAGGGAGGTTTTCTGCAGGTGTGGTACCATATGCCCTCAAAAATGGGCAGGTGAATTCCAGGACTGATTGGCACAGTCTTTTTGACAGCAATGGCTATGACACATGGCAGTAGCTATGCCATGTATCAGCTCACTTTTTTCCCCTTGTGAGAGCAAAGAGGGAAGGTAGCTAGAAGATGGTTTCTTTGGGAGGACAGTGTAGCTGCTTTTCAGCTCGACCCTGAGTGGTATTTAGTTGCAACCACAGTAAATCCAGGTTCAGACAGGTGAATGTAAAGAAATTCATATAACAGAAAATCTTTCTGTGTCTTCCCTTGTTTTTTTCTTTCTGTACCTTGATCTCTTTCACGCTGTTGGTGCCCATCTTTTCCCCTCTTAGATATGACTTTCCTGAAACTGCTCATACACTTTAAATATTCATTCCTCTTAACTTTCTTTAAAGACTTCCTTGTAGATGATCTTCTTTTGGTTTGACCTCTTTCCTGACCTTGTGTATTCTTTTTTTTCCCCCCTTGCCTTTTTGATCTGTCTCTCCCTGCTGCTCAGTCTTTCTCTTTCCATCTTGCTTGGGATAAAACTGGAGCACAGACTATGATCACTGTGCAAGTGCAGGTGAGTTGTCAGGCCAGCACTGTAGGAAGTGGGGAATCTGTTGTTACTTCCTGCTGACCCATCTGAGTGCCAGAAGAATGGGAAAAAAAAAGTAAATAAATCTTTCAGTCTTCCAAAGGTGCTAGTTATTGCTTTAGCAGTTCTCATTTCAGTTTAAGTAAAAATAAATGCATGTATGAATGAAGAAAGCTACTTTGTGTTACGACACGGAGTCCAGCTAGTCCTGCAACCTCTCTGCAATTTCAGGATTGGCTTTTCGTATCTAATATTTCTGTCAAGAGGGAAACCCAACCTCATTTATCAGGCAGGATTCTTTGGTACTGAGACTGTAAAAGGGGCTGGTATGGATGGGAGTGGGCTCTGGGTGATGGGCAGGAGCACGTAGGTCTCCTGCAGCAGGACTGACTGAGATTGGCTGCCCTGGGCTGTTGGTGCTGCAGGAAGGGGGGGTGTGTTGGGACTGGTGGTGTGTTGGGACTGGTGGTGTGTTGGGACTGGTGGTGTGTGCTCAGCAGAGACCCTTCTTGAGGGGGGCCAGGCTCGTGTTGGATGGCACAGCATTGCAGGATCCTGCAGGAGGGACTGGGAATCATGAAGAAATTGTGACCTGAGCACACGAGCTCCCTGTGACACTGCCTGGTGCTGGTGCTCCACTGGGGCCTCGTGGGATAACTTTCCTCCATATCCCATCAGATGGGATGAACGTGAATATGAAGCTGATTTTGTCTGTCTTTGGTAGCCCAGGTACTTCTGGCTTCCTATCCAGTGCTGACCTTTAGCATCACCCATCTTTTGCAGTTGGAGCCAGTGCTTTCAGAAGTGCCTTTTCTGTACATTTATTGAAGAATGGGGTCTGTTTCATAGGAAACCTGTTTGCACCTGCCACAGTTGTCATCTTTGCTCTTCCTTTGCCCTTTGCACTGGAACTGCCATAGTTGAAACTGCAGAATGTCCTTTCGTTCCCTGCATCCTCGGTGTGGGATGTGACTGCAACAGAAGAGCTGGGGAGACTTGCTTAGAAATGTTAGCCAGATGTGTAGAGGAGATGATACAATTCAGCTCCAGAAAGACTCAAGTGCAAGGGGTTATTTCTACTTCTCCTTTTTGAGCTGTTTATTTTAGAGTTTACAAAACAGCTCTCAGAGTACCTTCCTGCACTAAAGCAACTTGGCAATTGTGGGAGAGTCCGTTCTCTGTTACCATTAGCAGGAGTGGAAAGCACTTGCTGCAGGGTTTGCCAGGCTTGGGCTTTCAGCCCTTCTATGAGGGTAAATCGTGGTCTCCTTGTTGGGCTGAGGGGCTGAGTATCTTCAAACTACTAAAACTGAGAGTCGCTTCTCGGGGGTGACCCATGTGGTGGGTGAGTGGATGGGTTGGTGCTGCAGCAGAGGAATGCAGGGAAGCCAGAGCGAAGGGGAGGTGCTAGGATAGGAGGATTTGCAAAGCTGCTGTTGCAAGCATTGTGCTCAGCCTGCTCTCTGGTGGTAGCTGTGGTAGCAGAGATGACCTTTGATAAAATGTGAAGCATTAGGTTTGATTTGGATAGTTGTGGTTGCTCAGCTTCGTGCAACTACAGTCGTCCACTCAGCTGCTCTTGCTTTTGTTCCCTTACCCCTGTGCAAAATTCACAGGTTAAAAATGAAACCACAGCAGCTTCAGTACGAGAACTGCCAACAAAGCCAGCTTCCCAACAGCTCTTCCCAGTACAGGTTCTCCAGTGTCTGATAAGGCCTAAGCTTGATGACTCTTTTCTTTCAGGAGATGAGTAGGAGAGCAGACAGAAGGAAGCACTTGCTGGAGCAAAATGTGGAAGAAATAAACGTCTTTGGGATCTTCAGCCAAATTTGGCTGAAAACAACCATCAGGTTCAAACAGTCTTTCCAAGACTGATACAGAGAGGCACTTAAGGACCACTTGATCGCGATCCCTTACTGCCTCAGATGGGCTGGAGCCTGCAGTGTCCAGGGCAGTCAGGAGAGCTCTGGTGGAGGTGGAGCGTCGCTGCTGTGCTCTTGTTATTCTGTGGTAGTGAGCACGAGGATGTTCTTGACTTGGATCAGCTGGTGGCAACATGCAGATTTGTTTGTCTGGCTTTTTTGTGCAAAGCTGTTAAGGGGAAGGAAGTTCTTGGTAAGTCATTTGAAGGAGGCAGGCTGGTCATGCTTGTAGAGAGCCTGGGAGAGAAGGTCATGATGAGTGCTTCTGCTTTTCAGTCCTGGAAATAGCCTGGAAATATTTGCTTTCATGAGAGTGGTGGGCTTTGATAATTTTACCTGGAATAAAAAGAACAGGAGAAATGATTTTGGAGAGGTAGTTGGGACCCTTTGCTGACGTCCCACTAGTAAAAGGCCAACCCCTTTTGTGTTTCCTAGATACACTGGGTGTGTTGGGTATGTCTTCCAGCAATACTTGGTTGCTGTGTTTCTTAAGAAGGTTTGTTTTAACAATACCTGAGGGGATGTGACAGTCACATGCTGTTTCTTTGTGTTGAAGATGCCTTGGGGACCGAAGAGACAGTAGGACATAGCATGCAGGTGTGACAGTTTGCTGTTGAGGGTGGAGCTGGTGATGAGGCCTTTTTGTCATATGGCACCTAATCAGGCAGCTTTGAGACTTTAGAGCAAGCGGGCGCACTCTGTTTTAGTCCAGTTTCCATCCTTTTGACTGAGGAGGTGGGACATCATTTTAGTGCTCTGTCTGTATTTCTTGTGGGTAATAAAGTATTCACTTTATCCAAGAACATGATATATGCTGTGTCTTTGAATCCCAACATTTGTGACTCCCATTTTTAAAGGAAATTTAAGCAAATATGGGGTTTTTTTTCCCCATGTGAATTGCTGTGGTCTAGTCAAGACATCATTTAGTAGCAGCAACCACGCAGAAGTATTGTCTTCCCACAATTAGAGGTTAAGAGTTGACAGCAAGTGATCCAGGGATAATAGTTAAAAAAAGGGACAATTCTTTGTGCACGGTGAAAACTAAGGAATAAAAACTTGTGGTGTAACACACCTGTCAGCATTAGATGCCAATAAGAGAGAATGGATCTTGCAGTGAAAGGCATTTGGATTGTGTGCATTTTGCCAAGCACAGGAGCAGTTTCTCCTGTTCCACAGAAGCTGTGGTTTTTGTTCGGTTGGTACTGATGCTCTTTTAGAAAGCTTTTACCTCTCTGCTTCCTGAGGTCTGACATGGAAGAGGAAAGCTTCAATAGGCACCAGCTGCTCAGTGGGCCCTGTCTTTTCAGAGCAGTGCTCGCTTTTCCCCATTCCCAATTAAAACATGTGTTTAACTTATGTTTTGTTTGAAGCGGTCAGCGCTGCGGTACTTAATGTAAAAGAAATGTGCCTCTCACCTTTTCTCTCTCCTTTGTTGCAGGGTCAGCATTCTTCAGGTGAGGACATGGAAATCTCCGACGATGAGACCAACCCTGCGCCCATCACCAGTGCGGAATGTGCCAAAACCATTGTGGTGAACTCCTCCGTCAGCAACACAGGCGTGATGGCCCCGTCAATCCCCCCCATGCCACCACCGGGATTCCCTCCTCTTCCTCCTCCTCCACCACCACCTCCACAGCCAGGCTTCCCGATGCCTCCGCCGCTACCTCCGCCGCCTCCACCCACTCACCCCGCTGTCACCGTCCCCCCGCCTCCGCTCCCTGCCCCACCCGGGGTCCCTCCGCCTCACATCTTACCTCCGCTTCCTCCGTTCCATCCTGGCATGTTCCCTGTCATGCAAGTGGATATGATAAGCGTCTTGGGCAACCAGTGGGGTGGCATGCCAATGTCCTTCCAGATGCAAACTCAGATGCTGAGCCGCATGATGCAGGCACAAAACACCTATCAGTATCCACCTTTTGTGACGAGCCGGATGCAGTTTGTGAATCTTCCACCCTACCGCCCTTTCTCGATGGGAGTGGCTCTTGGGCGTGGGCAGCAGTGGCCACCACTGCCCAAGTTTGATCCCTCAGTTCCACCACCGGGTTATGAGCCGAAGAAGGAAGATCCCCACAAAGCCACTGTGGATGGAGTCCTCCTGGTCATAGTGAAGGAACTGAAGGCTATCATGAAAAGGGACCTGAACCGGAAGATGGTTGAAGTGGTAGCGTTTCGAGCATTTGATGACTGGTGGGACAAGAAGGAACGTCTGGCAAAGGTAGGCTATCACATACTCTGCTGGACCCTGGGGAGAACTGTTCTTAGTGCTTGTGGCCCAGGCGTGGGTACGCAGGGATCCAGAACTGACTTTAGAAAAAACACACAATCCTGAAATGCTACGGTAACTATTGTAGAAGCAAAAAACAAAGCCATGGAATAGCTTTGCTGTGAGAAACCCCATTGCTTGAGGCTGCTGAAATTAAATGGGAGGCACGCATGTCAATGTCACTTACCTGGCTCTGTGCCTCCCCACGGGGCTGGTCTTGATGCCAAGGCGGGCAGGGGAGTGTGTGCTGGGAGCAGCAGACCTCAGCCAGCAAATACCTGGAAGGTGCCCCATCACTAAATCATCTGCCTTGGGACAAGTTAGCACCTGGGTGTTAAACCTGGCTTATTTCCATGTTGTCACTCCATATATGCAGGCATTTCATGCTGCTTTGCCATCACAACAAATGGACTGGGAATTTTAGTCCTTCCCAGTTACTGATGGAGGTACCCTGTGCAGAGTGGTCTCTGAACATGTGTGGAGCCATCAGTGCTCACCTAGGAGTGAGCTGCTGCTCTGTCTCACATCATCCTGCTGATTTGAATGTGGGCCTGAGGAAGAAGCGTTTAGTTCTCAGTGTCATCCCTTGCTTTGGTGTGGATCTCCTTCTCCTTATCCCCTCCAGCTCTGGGGCCACCTCAGGGCAGCACTTTCTCTGCAAGGGTCTGAGTGCATCTTGCACCTCTTGCGTGTCTCAGGGAGCACGTTTGTCTTTGGTGGCGTGTTCCCCAAGCCGCCTGCACGGCTGCTCCACTCCTCCCTGCAAGATGCTTCAGCCATGCCAGGCATAATCCAGGAGGAATCTGCAAAGGAGCTGTTTTACTGACTGTGTTGTGGGGGACTGTAATGTCCTTTGGCCAGTGTCTCTTCCCTGGGCGGGATCATGGGCTTGATGGCCTCCTGAGTGTCACTGCAGTCCAGAGAACTGGGATGCTCCCATTAAAGCTGGAGTCAACCAAGCAGTAGTCGTAGGACAAGGCTAACTGCTCCTTCAGACAGAGCTGTATACACATGGGAGAGTCCTCTCCACTGTGTTCCTTTTGGGAAAGCATGGTGGGGGAGCTGCTCTTACACACCAAAAGCCCCGGGTTATTCCCTTCCCCATCTCCTTTCCCTTTTCCCCCTCAATGCAGTATTTCTAGGGCCTGAAATTTGTGAAGTTGAGCTGATGTTTGGTTTTAGTGTTGTGGGGCACTGCTGGCTGCCTTCAGGAAAGGGTTTGCAGCAGAAAATAACCCCGAAATCAGGAGACAAATGTGCAAGGGCTCCTCATATCTAAGCTAAACTTTATCTCCAAAAAACTAAAGTCAAATCCAACAGGAGTGTTTGCATCCACCAAGCTGCTGTTCCCCACTTTGTGTGATGAGATCCGTGGATATTTCCATTTCTCTGCACTCTTCCTGCCTCCCCAGTGCATGTACGCAGCAGCAATTAACTCAAAAGTTGAACATTGGCCAAAAACACGAGGAATTCCAGGGATTAGTTAAGAAAACAGCTTTGCATGAATCGTCTGATCCTTTCTCAGCCAATTTAAAGCGTACCTTAGCCAGCGAACAGCTCTGTGATCTAATATGCATTGAATTTGTCTATACCAAAGAAAGCTGACAGTATAGAAATGTTCGTGCAAGCCTCAAAATGAGTATTACTGTCAATTATTGTAAAAACCCAACACCACAACCTACAGACAGAGCTGTTCCAGATGCCGCTTTTCAGAGCAGTGCCTTCACCACCTGCTTTTGAAAGCTGGTTGTGTTGTGCTAACTCCAGTGCCTAGGAGAACTCCTTGGCTTCCCAGAGAGGTTGGTAGTTCTGCTGCTTAACAGCTGGTTTATGACAGTGTAATTTGCTCTGGCTTGGAGCTGGCTGGTGCGATGTGTGGTGAGAAACCTGGTCCCTCTCCTCCTGACTAAAGCTCAGAGCTCAGTAAGCGTGTGCTGACAATTTTGGGAGGAGGCCCCTGAGTTTTGAGGGCAGGGAGGGAAACAGATCCAGCAAATAATTGCAAAAGCAGCAACTGAAGTACCCAAGAAATTGTTCTAAACCAGAAATTTGCAGTTATGAAGCAGAAGCAAGTCGAGGCAGATCTTCATCGGCTGCTCGGGCTCTTTTATACCCCCAGCCATGGCTGCTTTTAGTGTGTTCCTCCCTCACCTGGAATTTGTGACCCTATTTGGGAAGGGAAGCTGACTGCAGCAGCTTGCTAGAATCCTTGCCACAGGTTGTGTTGGATGTGAGCAGCCTGACTGAAAATATTGAATTGCTGCATGGAAAAACACTTGTGCTTTCTGCCCAGGCTCAGAAATACCAGAACCATTGCTGCTTCAGGGCACTGCCTGGAGAAGCCTCTGCCAGGCCATGTGGTGCTGTTGCATATAGAAAAATCACATAGGTTTCAGAGCCTCCTTTCTGCCAGCACCCAGCGCCCTCTGACACTGGTTAAGTGTTCTCTGCCTGCAGAACCAGATCCTTCTCAATCGTAAGCTGCCTGATTCTGCTAAAGGAAAACAAAATAGGAGTATTCAGCTTAAATTGTACCTCCTGTTGCTGGTGTCTTTGTGCACATGTGAGCTGACTGGGCTTCGTGGAGGCAACTGTAGGGCAGTTCCCCACACACTTTGCCATCACACTGTTTGTTCTAGAATGGAGCAAGACCTCCAGGCACTGTCTGAGCTGAAATGACACTTTGAAACAGGCCCTGCATCCCCATTTCCTCCCTCCTGACGACTGTAATTGGAGCGCCTCATGTTTTCCCTTACTGATTGACAGTAGTGAAAGAAATTATTATTTTCAGAAGTTTGGGGAGTATAAATAAGATGACATATGTGCATATTTATGTCTTTTTTTCTTTAGAAATAAATGAGGCAGATTTGTAGGGAGAGATAATAGCTTTTAATATCTCCTATCATTGAGCCACCTACCTGCAGCAGCCCTGCTGTTATTTCACAGGAGAGATCAAAGCTCATCTTGGAAGCCCTTGATCTCCACCATGTGCCAGTGCCTGCAGTAGGTGTGTCCCTCTTTGGTCAGAGGCTTTGTGGGTTGACTCTCTCTGACTTTCCCCAGGCATAAAAGCAAGAAACCTTGTGGGTTTCTTTTTTCCCCTGACCAACCAACAATGTTTAAGTTTAGTAGGACAGCAAATATTATCTACACAATGCTGCTTGCAGCCCCTAAACCCTCAGTGATGCACAAGAAGACAACACTTGTCACCTACTGTGCCTCAGTTTGTCTCTTCTCATTTTTTGGCCACTGTATTCTAAGGAATCAACTTGGGCAGCTGGTTGATTGCCAGAAAGCATCATGCCATTGGCAAAGAGTTGGAAAGCTCAAGGTAAAGCTGGTGTCCTAAGTCAGGCGTGGTAGAAAACGTATGGGGTGGAAGCTGCTCGGGAGTGTGTTGCTAGAGAAGGCAACGTGCATCATGGACTTTGCCTGAGCTGGGGGAGAGCTCTTCCTGGTTTCGCAGAGTTTGTGTGCTCCTCAGGAAACTTCCCCTCTCAAGTGTGCTTTCTTTGTTGCAGGCATCTCTCACTCCAGTGAAATCTGGAGGAGAACTGGAGGAAAAGCCCAAACCGAAGGATCGAATTGCATCTTGTCTTTTGGAGAACTGGAACAAAGGAGAAGGCCTGGGATATGAGGGAATTGGCTTGGGCATTGGGCTACGAGGGGCCATTCGACTGCCATCCTTCAAGGTAAAAGCAAGGATCTATCTTCATTATGCTAACAGCCCCTGAAGGAGTGTTAGAAAGACAGACCTCTCTTGGTTTGTGCCCCAGAGTCCTACAAGCTGGTGAACCACTCTGTGCTCACTGATGGGGTTGCTTCTGACTGTGACTTGTAACCCACCAGTACCCTAAGAGCAAGGATCCTCTTTCCCAGCCTTAGCTTTTCATCTGCCACTTCTGTGCATTGCCTGTAAAGGATCTCCCTGCTCTGCAAGGTGAATGGGGTATTTGCCTGCTTAGGACACAGCGTTTGCACATCGTTGTGAAAATATGTGTGTATGCTTACAGTGCTTTACACCATTATTTCTTGCTTACAGTGTCTTGCAGTTTGGCAGCTGAGACTCACATGAAATTTGGTTAAGTGTTCTCTGCCTCATGCGTTTACAGGATCCGACTTCCAGGCATAGAGTCACCTATTTTAAAGAGCATTTGCGTAAAAAAATAGGTATCTTAAAAAAGAGGAGGGGGAGAGTAGAGGGTTTCCCTTAAATTAGGATCTTCCTTTAGAATAAAACTTGTTTTGAGGTTCTTTAAGGTACCATAGGCTCAGGCTCTCTTTCTGTTCTGTGACATCTGGGACACATGCATTTGTCAAGAGATTTCTCTATCAGCTTCAAAGTACTGGGTGATGACAAGCACCATGCTGGTACCCAGAGTGTTTCGATGCAAATTGAAGGGGTAGAATTTCATTCACAGTGAAATTCCGTTTACAAGCAAATAAAGGGATCAAGAGCTGGGGAAGTGACCCTTGGTTTCTGGGCATAAGTTACCACAGCAAAGTAAAGCAGTAGCAATTTGCTTAAGAAGTTGATTTCTGCTATTTCTAAACGTTTAGAAATGCTAATTTTGTCTTTTGTTCAGGTGAAAAGAAAAGAGCCACCTGAAGCTGCCTCAGCAGGAGATCAGAAGAGAATCCGGCCTTCTACTTCTGTCGATGATGAAGATGAAGGTTTGCAAAGCACATTTGTTTGAAAGCGAGAGCAGATGCGAACCACACGAAAAGCTGAATCCTTTTAAACCTCACAGCAGTGTGCTCACTTAGTTAGACACAGAACCAAGGGTCTGAGCCAAAACGTGGCTTCTCGTGGGAGATGTCACCTCTGGATTCAGTTATTTTAAATTCACTGGTGGGAAGTTTAAGATCCACATTTTATGAATAACTCATAATCTGTTTTAGTTCTGCTAATGCAGAACTGGTTACCCAGTAGAGGGAGCTCAGACAAGTTCACGGACTGTTCCTGGGGCATTCTTGGAACTCATGGAGTACCTTGTGGGATGTAACAGACAGATCGCCCTGCATTTGATCTTAAAAACAAAACAAAGTTCTTTACCAAAAAAATCTATTTGAAAGTATTTTCACATTTTTTTCCTGGGAAGATGGAGGAGTAGAGTTAAGACAAAGCTTTGAATACCCTTTTTATTGAGTTAAAAAGTGGATTCGAGTTAGTTGCGCCATAAGGTTGATTCAGAGTAACAACTGATTTTGAAGCCAGAAGCAGAGTTTTGTAAAGGACTTAAATAACATAAGAAGGCATTAAATTCAGCCTCCCTGTTCCAATCTGTTGTGCTGTGTCTCCTAGCTGCTTTGCCTATCGCTTGTCAGCTTTGGCCACTGCATTTTGCCACCCTTGGCGTTTCAGTACCCTGCACCCAGTCTCACCCTCACTTGCCCTGTGAAATTTGTAAGCCCAGAGACTAATACACTGCCTGGGCACATGGCTCCTAACTTTGATCTTCCCAAAGAAAAGGTTTTCATTATGTCGTTCAACTCTTCCCCTCCCTTGCAATGTATTTGACAGTGATTTCCTTCGTGTTTTTTCTCACCAGAGTCGGAGAGGGACAGGGATGCTTCTGATACAACATCTGACCTGTCAAAGAAGGATGCAGAAGCAGTGGGGCTGAGGCGGAGACCAGCAAGGCCACTGGAGCTCGACAGCGAGGGAGAAGAAGGAGATGAAACATCAGAGAAAGAGGAGGAGTCCACCTCAGAGAAGGAAGAGGAGCAGGAAGAAGAGGGAGGCTTGGTGAAAGCAGCACCTGGCAAGGTGTGTTGGTTCACTGTGACTGCAGTTTTGAATGCTGTCTGTCATTAAAAGGGGCCCTAGTGATTCCAGGTGCCAAAGTTACCTTCTCTAGAAGGTGAGCGCCTCTATTAGGGTCTGTCCTAAGAGAACCTCTGTGAGATTATTGCCTCTTCAGGTTCTCTGATCAGCATCTGTGGGTGTCGCTGGTGGTTACTGTAGTTGACAGCCAGGTCTTGGAACAAGTTGGACACTGTTCATTTTTGGCAATGCTTTTTTGCAAAGGAGGAAGAGGAAGATGAGGAGGATGAAGATGATGAAGAGGATGATGATGAAGATGATGATGAGGAGGAGACAGGCATAGACACAAGTGACAAGGAGGAGGAGCAGGACTCCGAGGAGGGTAAGCAGTTCCAGCAGAAGCAGCAAGCCTAGCCTTCGGGTCAGGTGTTGTCTCTCTTTTGCACTTGTGAGCTGATTTTTTTATTTATGCACCTTCTTTCACTGAAGGGTTGTTTTATACAAGATATCACATACAAGTATTTTTAATTGCTACCTGCAGTGCTTCCACGATCCTTCAGTCTGTGAGTCCCTTTGCAGTTACTCTCTGGCCTCTGAGTGATCTCAGCCCAACTTGATAGAGGGACAGAGGTCTTAAAGCCAGTGAAGTTCATGATGGTTTTATGAAACATACGTGGCTGGAAGGAGAAGGGACCACATTTCAAACAGGAGCTATCAGTCAGTTCCAGCTCTGGAAGGTGGTAGCTTCCACATTTTCAAGTCTTAGTACAACTCCCATAAAGAGGCAGTCCA
The DNA here is from genome assembly GCA_033558185.1 of Dromococcyx pavoninus. Classification (NCBI taxonomy): domain Eukaryota; kingdom Metazoa; phylum Chordata; class Aves; order Cuculiformes; family Neomorphidae; genus Dromococcyx; species Dromococcyx pavoninus. Next base: position 314,348 of record JAUMJL010001506.1, on the reverse strand, counting down.
CCAAGAGACCCAGAGTGCCGGGTGGTGGTTGTTGTGAGCATCCAAATACGTGGATTGTAACTCTTGACAAAAATAAATAAGTTGGGAGGCAACTCCTTCAAACCCACGCGCTGTTGTTGGTGCTGTTTCCCTGCTGTTATAGCGTAGAAGGGGTATTTGCTCCTGTAGTAGGCCCTGATTATTTGAGTCAGAAAGCAGAACTAATGGTAACTTGTTCTTCTTGTAGATATAGCAAGTCCCTCATCTTCCAAGGCTGAAGTTGAATCATCCGATGAAAGTGAGGAAGACTCCTCTGAATTTGAATCAAGTTCAGACTCAGATGATGAAGATGACGATGAAGATGATGATGAAGAGGAGGAGGAGGAAGAGGAGGAGGAGGCAGCAGTTGCTGAAGGTCAAGACAGAGAAGCCATGGTTGCTGAGACGGAGCATGAACCTGCTGGTCATGAGATCCCTGAAGATGAGAGGGAGACTATTTTGGAGCTGTACCCTGTGGATGACTACATGGATGCAACAGGCTTGGGACTTGCAGAGCCAGCTGTAGCAGTGAAAGATGAAGGCATGGAAGAAACCAAGGCAGGGGAAGGTGAATGTGGTGAAGTCCCAGAGGCATCTATTGCTGCTGAAACACTGAAACACTTGGTTATGGAAAGAGACCAGGAGACAAAACTTGCGCTCTCTCCCATCCGTAGGCCAGGTATTATTTTTCACTTAGTCCTTTCAAATGGCTTGATACTGCCTGGTTTTTTGGAAGACAGAAATTTTCTTCATTCAGTACAGAGTTTGTTTAGCCCAGAGAAATCAGGAACATTTTACTGAAGCAGGAGTTAGATGCGTTAAAGGTTGACAAATTCTGCAGCTAGAGGAAAATTAAAGTCTTAGAAACTGGAACCAGCAGGGAGAGCATATCTAGTGTGGCCTGCAAGATGAGCCTTGAGCAGGACTGCTGTCTAAGGAGTGGGCATTATTTTGCCACTTGGAGAGCTGGAAATCCAGTCCCTGTGCAAGTTGTCACTCCCTGGCTGCCATAAAATCTGAAAGCCATAAAGAGGCAAAATGTAAAACTGCGCAGTGTAAGGAACCTGTTTTGCACGGATACTTTGTAGAACAAATCGGTGTCCGGAAAGGACATAAATCTGGGAAGACCTGCCTTTAGGCACCATGACACTGGGAATGAGCTTCACAGGTAAGCTGTTGGAACAAGCTCAGACTGCAGCATTCTCCTTGGGCAGCCCAGCCTGGTTGTACAGGAGTTACAGGGATCAGACCCTTCTCCAGCAACTCCTCGATTCGTTCAGCACAGATGGGGAACAATTGCCTTCTCGCTCTTCAGGCATTTTCACCTCCTTTTGCTCTCCTGCTTGAAAATGTTATTTTGAGCTGCCTAACAAGATTCACTGTTGATTCCTTGTGGCCCTGACCGTAAAGGGGGTAAACAAACTCCAGACAAATGAGCCTGCTGCAGAGAGCAGCATATAAATTGCCTCATTGATGCCATCTGAGTGTCTCCTCATTCATTAGGCGGGCTTCCCATTTCTTTCATGTGTTGTTCAAGAGTGTTACATTCCTCCTGTCATTGCTGCCTCTTTGGAGAGCTCAGGATACTTCTTGGCCTTGCAATTAGTTTACCGTCCCATGTTAGAAAAGCTGATAGCTTGGGGCTCTGACAACGCTCCTTCGAAGTCCTTGCCCCACAATCCACTAATTCTTTTCATGTCCATCCAAAGGTGGTCAGGGGTTTAGAAAGCAGAAAACCTTTGTTCTGGCCTGCGTCGTAGCTAATCCTCAAATAATTAGTGTGGTTTTTTAATGGTCCATTAGGGATGTCTGTGGTAGCGTCTAATTACTCCACACTGTGCCTCCAAAATGTAAAGCATTGAAGTTTTTAAAGCCTCCCAGTGGAATTGAGCTGTTCTGTAATTGCAGCATCTTAAACATGCCGTTACTGGCAAGTGGCGAGTAACCGAGTGGAGGCAAAGCTCCTGATTCTCCTCTCTTTTCCCCCTTTCAGTGGAAGAGTCCGAACCTGCTACCATGCTGGAGCCAGAGGTCCAGGAAGGTCCAAAGCCCGAATCTCAAGATGAGGAGGAGGTGCTCTCTCTCCCAATTCCAGTGGGAGCCTTTGGAAAACCTCTGCCCAATAAAAGCAGCTTCTTTAGCAAGTCTGACGACAGCAGCTTGGAAGCTCGTGTTAAACCAAAACTGCCCTCAGCAGCAGAGGAGGACGACCGTCTGCCTCGCACGCCTGGACGGGAGGTGGTGATCCATGCTGAGACTGACGCTCTTTTGCTTCCAGCCCACAAGGTGCCATCCTCCATGCTTCCCTTACCATCAACTCCCAGTAAAGAAGAATCTTCAGTCCCTCAAGAAAAGTTCCCTGAACAATTAACGGTGACCAAAACGCCCGTGGAAGAGGAGATTCCGAGGACTCCTGGGCGGGACATTTTGGCCAAGTCTTCACATCCCCTTGCAAAGTCACAGAGCACGGACACTGTTCCAGCCACACCAGGAAGCGATGCTCCCCTTACGGGAAGCAGCTTGACCCTCAGTTCCCCTCAAGTCCCAGGGAGCCCCTTTTCCTACCCATCCCAATCTCCTGGCATTAACAGTGGCATTCCTCGTACTCCTGGGAGAGATTTCAATTTCACGCCTACTTTCCCAGAGGCTGGTGCTACCATTCCTTGCCTTCTGTCTGGCAAGAAACCGTCAGAGGATGAGCTAGGTGACAAGCCCTTTAAAGAGCCTCTTGGTGCTTCCCTTACAATCAGCATGAACAGTGTTCCCTCCCCTATCCCCTTTGCCAGCCCCCCACAAGCAGATTTCCACAGGGACATGGGTTTGCCACCTGACGAGCCAATACCTGTAGCAGACCTGTCATGCGTGCATGGAGATGGAAGAATGCCCATCGAGGAGTGCAAAACAGAAGTAAAATCTGGTTTACTGTCACCAGAAGTACTCCCTGGTGCTTCTGTTCTTCCTCCCCCACCGCCACCTTCTGTTCTTCCCAAAAGGAGGCCAGGGCGGCCAAGACGGTCACCACCTTCTGTCCTCTCGTTGGATGGGTACTTGAGCAAAACCATAGAACCTCCTCCTGTGCCAGTGGCCTTGGTGGAAAGTGCTGTGGTGGGCAAAGAGCTGTTGAGTGGACATCCTGATGCTTTTTATGGACTGAAAGACCCTGAAGCTGTCACGTTGGACTTCAGGAATGATGGTTTCCATGAAAAAATAGCAGCTGAGACAGTTGCAGAGAAACTGCCATTTAAGGAACTGGAGAACCAGTGGAATGAGGACTTTAAGGAAGACGAAGCTCATGCGAAACCTAAAAGACAGTGGCGAAGGCAGAAGAAGACATCTGAAGACCTCCCAGCGATTCCTTCCCCTGAGTATTCCCCACCCCAGCCTCAGTTCAGGCCACGCTCCGAGTTTGAGGAGATGACCATTTTGTATGATATTTGGAACGGAGGCATAGATGAAGAAGATATCAAATTCATGTGTATCACATACGACCGCTTGTTACAGCAGGACAACGGTATGGACTGGCTCAATGACACCCTCTGGGTATTCCATCCTTATATCCTTTCTCACTGGTGCTCTGCATTGCACAACGTGTGTGAGGAACACTCAGTGGTCATTGTGTGGGACATGCAGTGCAGAAGACTGAGCTTGGTGGTGTGAGAAGCATTTGCTTACTAGAATAGCAGTTGCTTGTGTCAGCAGGGAATTTTACTGTTCTGTTCCCTGAAGCTGCAATACAAAAGTACTGCAGAAGTGGCTGTTCTTGCTGCATTTTCAATTTAGGACTGCAGGGAAAATCTGTAGTGTACATCTTCTGGGGAGATTTCCATTCTAGTTTGAGAAGCTTCTCTCTGCATTTAGACCAGACTGTTTTCCAGCCTGCTTGTGGAATTTCTAGTCTGCACATACCGGGCTCTAACTTGGGGCTAAAACTTGCTGTGAAAATAATTTCACCATCTGTGCCCAAAATGGTGAGTTAGTGGTGTTGGCAGCTTTAACTGGCTTGGAGTTTGAAATACTAATAAAAGCCATGGTTTCTAAGCAGCACATCAGGGACAGACAGGGCCCCAGGCTGGATCAGGGAATGTGCTGCTGGTGCTGCAGTGGGGAACGCGTGCAGTGCTGCCTGGTACTGGGGGAGCAGAGCCTGGCCCCATCCCCTCCCTCCTGGCCCATGACATGGTGCCCCTCTCTCCCTGCCCATGATCTGGTGACTGCCAGCATGAGCTGTAGCTTTGACTCTTTGGGAGCTGTCTCGGAACAAGGCTCTACATGTGTGCAGCCACCAGTAGTATCTCCAGAGCAGAACTCAAAAGGCTGTGCTCATAACCAAAGAACTCTCTCATAATGTTTTTAGAAAGGATATATGGATTTATATGTTCAAGATGACAAATGCACCACCTCTTGTGTTGCTGGAGATTGTGTGGAGTTAAAATATCTCATCCCTGTGAGATAGAAAAAGGAAAGTAGAAATGCCCAAACCACTTAAAATAGTCAGTATAGCACATTAACAAGAAGCAAGGTGAGGTCAGTGCTGTGCACTTTAATCCTTCTTTCTCTGCATTCGAGAGCAATGTGTAAGATTAAATCTATTTTCTGCCTTTTCATGCCTGTGCAGTAGCCTTGAAATAGATTTGTTTAATTGTTTAAAGGATATTTTAGAAGGATGATGAAATGCATCACCCCAGTAGTTCATGTCTGCAGTTCCAAAACCAAAGCAGTTTCAAAGCGGGAGCAACTGGCCCTGCAGTGGAGGGGGCCCACAGCCTGCGAAAGGGGGGGACAGCTGAGGGCAGGGCTTGCCTGTGACCATGCACTTAAATGGGTTTGCATTTGGCAACTTACACAGTGGAAATAGTTTAAATCTAGGTTTCCTGTTGATAAGGATTATTGTAACAGCAAATCTACAGTCACTTTTTAAACCATTTAAAAATAACAGCCCGTTGCCAGTTCATGCCAATTCACTGCGTGGTGGGAAAGTACCCGTGGGGTTCGCCTGCTTTGCAGCAGGCCCACATTTCAGTGCTCTGATTTCAAGGCCGTCAATTCTTCCTTTTTGTCATCCTTCTGCTTCAGTTTTCTGGTGTTAAGGATATGTTATGACTCACAGGGAGCATTTTTGGGTAAATCTGAATCATCATAGGCTTCATGGCTGTGTTTTTGGGGTGAGCTGCCAGTAGTACAGCTCCACTGTCCTTCCAGAAGCCAAAGACCCGAAGGTGCCTTCTGCCTGCTCAGTGCAGTGAGTCTTTGCCAGGTTAGCATGGGTTTTCTTGGCTGATCAGGACAATGGGGTTTGAAAGACCTGCACAGGCCCTTACCATTCCCATCAGGGCCTGAAGGAGCTGATCTACCAAGGCTGGTGAGAGGAGAGTCTTTCCAAGTGGTTTGGGCTGAGGAGCATCTCTTGCCCATCTGTGGTGCTTCTCACCCTGCTCAGAGGGGATGGTTGCTGCCATGAGATCAGTGCAGTGTCTTCAGGGCTTGGGGTGGGTGCAGGGAGTTCCTGGAGGTAGAACAGGATTGTGTCACTCAAGAAAGAAAACGGTATGTCCAGATGGCTGGGCAGCTGCTGCCGGTGTGCGTAGTGTGTGCTGAGGGGAAATCCTTTCTCAAACAGGTGTTTCTCAGCAGCTTAACGTTTCATGTTTAAATTTTCATTATCTCTTTACTTTAGTTTCCCAAAGCAGGCAGCTAAGAAGGAAAGACTCTGCTTGGTTTTCCTGTAGGCACGTGGCCTTCAGTGATGTAGGTGTTATTTTTTACAACCCTCCCCCAAATCTTCATGATTTTCGACACTCCTGGTGTTAACTCCATGTGACTGTAACAAGTTGTGTCCATCGGTGGCCGTGTTTCTCCTTAACTTCTTTTCACCTACCAGCCTTTCTACCCCCAAGAAAAAGAAGCGGGATGATGGGATGCGGGAGCACGTGACGGGCTGTGCACGAAGTGAAGGCTATTACAAAATTGATAAGAAGGACAAACTTAAATACCTCAACAATAGCCGAGCTTTTGCAGAGGAGCCTCCAGCTGACACACAGGTGAGGACACGTCTTCTGCTGACTGTTGGGGTGTGAATGGGATCTGGTTTTATACCGTGTCAGGCATAGCGGATGTTTCCTGCCTTTTGGCATGGAGGGAGGTGGAGCCGTTGCTACTCTGTGTCGAGCTGCTAGGGAGGTGTTGGTGATTGATGTGAGATGTTTTAGGCCACGTGTTCTGCAGTGAAGTGTTGCAGTGCGAGGGATTGCTCACAGGGAGCCTGCAGGGGGTTGGGACAGCTTTAATCACCCATTTGTCCTCTCAGGGTATGAGCATCCCTGCCCAACCTCACGCTTCCACCCGGGCTGGCTCCGAGAGGCGGTCAGAGCAGCGCAGGCTCCTCTCCTCCTTCACTGGTAGCTGTGACAGTGACCTGCTCAAGTTCAACCAGCTCAAGGTAGGTCACCCATGGATCACTGTTTTGCACAGGGGCTGGTTGGGAGCAGACTGAGGCCAGGGCAGGGACATCTGCACACTGGGCACCAGTCCTAGGAGAGGGTTGAATGATACCTGACTCCCCTCTACTTCCACATAACACAACTTGCTACAACTTAATACAATATGTGATACAAATAATCTACCTGGAGAAACAGAAACAGAGCAGTCACAGGACATGGAAACATGGAAAACACAACCATTAGTCCAGTGCACTCACTTGTGAGAAGCAGAGACATGAGCTGGCTGGTAAATGGCTATAAATAAGTACATGATGATGACAGAGCTTGAGCCCTGGTCAGAACCATCAGAGCTACGCAGAACAGAGACCAATGGCCTCAAACAGTCTGTTCTCCCCAGTGTGTGGTCAGTGGTAAAAACCCAGGTGCTACAACCCTGTGGAACCTCCCATGACCTCCGTCCTGCCTTCCTGTCACTGCAAGAGAGAAGGAAACTGAGTTGGGTTCAAATAGCCCAGTACTGTTTGTGGCTTGGAGCGAGCTGCAGATGCTGGGCCCAGGGGCAGCCTTTCCCTTTCTCTGCTGTTGCTGATTCAGGGTGGGGGTTTGGGGTGTTTTCTTCATGCAGTTTCGGAAGAAAAAACTAAAGTTCTGCAAGAGCCACATTCACGACTGGGGCCTTTTTGCTATGGAGCCCATTGCAGCTGATGAAATGGTGATTGAATACGTGGGTCAGAATATCAGGCAGGTAAGCTGGACTGTGGGTAGCATCTGAGCAGAAACCAGCTCTGAAAGTAGTGCAAGAGAGTGACAGCAGGGGTTGAATTCCTGCTGTAAGGTGTTTGCCATGTGAACTGGGTGGAGGTTGCTGTGTGGCTGGAGATATGAGGGTGGGATTTTCAATAACCTATAGCAAATAGGCACTAGGATCCTTAGGAGAAAAGCTCTTGAGAAGCCTATCCTGAAATTCTGTGTTTTCAGTAAAGTCTGTGGTCTCTTGGGTTGCTGGGGATTATCTGTTGAGTGGCACAAGCACAGCTCAGGTGAGCATCGTGCAGATCTGCGCTCACAAATCACTTCTGGTCCTGACACAGCACGTGGGGTTTTCTGTAGGTCATTGCTGACATGCGTGAGAAGCGATACGAGGATGAAGGCATTGGAAGCAGTTACATGTTCAGAGTCGATCACGACACCATCATCGATGCCACGAAATGTGGAAACTTTGCCAGGTTTATTAATCACAGCTGCAATGTAAGTGTCATGGTTTTTTCATGTAACTGTATGCTGATGTACTGATACACTGTTAGTCCTTACTAACTTTGAATGGGGCCAATTTCTGACGTAGCAGGGGGTCACAGGATTATGATTATAAATGTTAATAAGCTGCAGCAGATCAAAGCAGAGTCTAAAGACAAATGAAACACACAGCGAGACAGAGTGCACTTAGAATCCTCCTGGCCATGTTGATGGACCCTAACAGACGTTGTTCAAACATATCTAACAAATAGTTCCTTAAAACAAACCAAATTTTAGCTTTCTTATTCTGTGGGAAGTCTCCTTCTAGTGTGCACGTGGGAAAAGTATTCTCTGCCCCAGCAGGTAGAGAGGCCACATTACCCTCTGCTCTGTGCCACAGTCAACACTGAAAGGCTTGGCTTCCTCCCACCAAATTATTGAGCATTAGTTGCACTGCTCTTAGCCTGGGACAAACTTGACGGAGCATCATTCAGACTCTTTTGCATCACAGAATGTGGATATCTTAGAAGAGCCCAAAGAGGGCTGCTCTGTTTCCTGGCTTCATGCTGCCTTCTCTCATCTTCCCCCTAAATTCCCTGGGTCCAGGCTCCGGAAGCGTGGTTGAGACTGTCTAGGGAAAAGTCTTCCCTGCTTTATTTTAGCTTGGAATAATGGTGTTGAGGCTGGGAAGCCGTGGCCATCAGGAGCCTAAATTGTTACCTGTTCTGTCACCCTTGCAGCCAAACTGTTACGCTAAAGTAATCACAGTGGAGTCTCAAAAGAAGATTGTCATCTACTCCAAACAGCACATCAATGTGAATGAGGAAATTACCTATGACTACAAGTTTCCAATTGAGGATGTGAAAATCCCTTGTCTATGTGGCTCTGAGAACTGCAGGGGAACCCTGAACTGAACTCGAGGTTTCTCGTCACACTTGCACCTTCGGCCATGTCAAAACTGTGGTAACCAGGTGTGGTTGCACTTTGCCAAAAGAAGAGGAAAAAATATATTAAAAAAAAAAAGGAAGAAAAAAAAACTAAAAGAAAAAAAAATTTAAAAAAAGAGAGGAAAAAAGAGAAGAAAAAACCAATCAAGTTTCGCACTTCTGCCAGGATCACGAATGAACGCAAAAAGCACACACGCTTACAAGGACTGTTCATGTTTCAGGTGCTCTTTCCTTTTCAGATCCAACACGCACACAAAAAGGTGACTACCATTGTGTGGCATGGTCTATCCAAACACTAGCTTCTCTGTTGAGTCCCCACAGGAATGCTCCGTAATGGGATAATGGTACCTTTTTTTTTTAATTGTTGTTATAAACCTTCATCTTTTCATAAATGCTGCTACCTTTTTCTCATCAGTTTTGTTGGTTGAAAAAGACATTCAACGTTTAAATGTGAAGCAGAGACTGAAAATGCCATATAAGGTTTGTTGGGAGCTTGATTGGCTGAAATTGCACAGATTTCTCAGAGTAAGCTGTAAATAGATGTAAGGTTGATGTTACAGAGCAAGCCAGAGGCTTGAGGGTGTGTGAATGGGTGTGTGCATGTGTGCTTGGGTGCATGTGTGTATGGAGATGTGTCCGCAACGAGACTGTAGGTGAACTGTCCTGCCTTTTCATTAGGGTTGAGCCTGAACAAGTCCCATAAGCCAGACACGTTGGGAAAGAGTCAGGTCAGCTGCAGACCTCAACTCAGCGCCTTGGGCTCATCTCTGATTTTCATATGCCAGGCTGGTATGTCAGGGATCAAAACCTCTGCACTCGTATGTGAAAAGTATTTGGATACCACAGTCACGAGTAAGAAATTGAGTCAGTTGTGTAGCTGCAGCATCATGGCACAGTGTGTGGCCTTTAGGGATGTCCGTTTCTTGGAGATGGGTTTGTCTTGCATGCAAAAAAGACGGTGGCTGAAATTGAGTGGACAATTCAGCCCCTGCTTACGCTGTAGAAATCTTACTCTCCCTGTAAGCATACACCAAGGCCCACGTTTATAACAAAATTTTCTTCCTGTAGATGGGGAAACAGGCTGTTGTCTCTCTCTTATTAATTGTTCTCATTTTCATCTGCCTTTCCAGCATTTTACGTGGAGTATTTGCTCTGTCCTTGAATGTGGGAGATGCCTCCTATGATAGGAGGAAGCTGTGCTGTGCTGGTCTCCTCCCTCTGTTACTCAGTAACTTGCCCTGGGGTGGTCCCATCCCTCCAGTGTGAACATTGTGAGAGTGTCCTGTGAGACCAGTCCTGTCCTTCCCCATCTACAGCATGAAAATGAATGTTTCTTTAAGTTTGGGAGGCGTATTTTGAAATGATTTTTTTGATATAATTTGTCCATGTAGATGTGCTGAGGGGAAGGTTGCAGTTTTTGGAGAGGTTCCATTTAAAAATGGGGCAAAACACCAAAGAAATAGTTCTTTGGATGTGATCTCGGATTGTTACACGACTGTTCAGGTATAGACAGGATCAGGTTTTCAGCTTGCATTGAATTTCTCCTGCTTTAGAAGTAGAGATTAGTTGTACTAAAACCTTTTTAATTGGCTTATAAGGGGCAGTTGCAATGTCATTATGAAATGGGAAGATTATCTGCGTAACTAAACATCTCCCCACAGAACAAATTGCACAGCTGTATTCTTGTAGCCTTTTAAAATCAGTGGTAATTGCTGTATGACCACAGCTCCACGATCAGAGGTTAAAGCCTTGCAAAAGAATTCCCTGAAAGTTTTTTAAGCTGTTACGGGGAATTGCCAGGCCCAGGCTGCAGGATGAGGCTTGGAGTGTATGTTAGACCTCTGCATCTGAATTTTCCCTACACACAAAAGGCCTGAAAGAACAGGAACACACAGACTGCTGGAAGCTGCCTTAACACCGCCCGTGTTTCTGTCTGAGGGCAAGGAAATTGTTGCTGAGATTGGACAGTCCATAGTCTCATCTCTGGTTTGGTTTTGATTTGGTTTCGTTGTTTCCCCTTCTCTTTATAAATCTCTCCAGCAATCGGGTAGTGGTGACCCAGAACCTAAAATGATGAGAAGCACAACTACTTTCGGTCATTGGACATCGTACCTGCAGCAGTGGCAGGAGCATTTGGGAGTTAAACCAGCTGCTTGATTTATTGTGTTGTTTTTTAAATAAGGTTCATCTTGTTGACGCTCTGTTTGGCATCTCTACAGCTTGGCCTTTTACTTTCAAAGCTATGGAAATGCACAGAAGTTTCCTGTGTCTCAGAACTGAAGCCACTGCGTGTGGCAGTTCTGCCGATGTCCTTGGCCTTCTTCCTCTCTGATCCATCAAACCAGTGCATTAATGCTGGTTTTGTGGGGGTGAAGACACCCCAGATGGCCCAGCCTCTAAATACGTGCTGACAGTTTTGTATTTCACAGTATATCATGATTTCTGTGATCTGTGTGCTCTGGATGGGTTTAGCCCCTGCGGTTTGCCTTAATCTTTGTCGAGGAGAGGTGGGGAGGCAGCTCAAGGCCTTCTGAAATGAGACCGTACAGGCCAGGGTCTTCCACTGCAGTTTCAGGAGCGCCAAAGGGATTTGGATGCCAAAGACTATGAGCACCTAAATCACTTGGGTACTTCTGGAACTGCCCATGTCCCATCCCTTTTTAGGATCCCAGACAAATAACGTGAGTGTTTGGAAGAGCTGAAGTGGCTCTCCAGGAGGAAACAGAGGTGTTGGACCCACAGCACTTCTGAAAAAACACATTAGTCTGGTCTTAAAGCCAAACCTGAGGCTTCTCTGATTTTCCCCATGAACCTTGGCTTGCAGAATCCTACCTGTGCAGCTTTTGTCTCAGACTGCAAAGCAGCCCCATCCCCAGAACAGAACATTTTATGGTGAGGGTTGTAAGTGTGGCTCAGTGATTTCCACGAGCTGCTGCAGCTGCCAGTGGCTGCCCTGCTCACTGTGAGCCAGTGGGGTCTCACTGGGACAGGAGAGCCTTGCAGCCACAGGTGTGGTTCTGGAAGGAAACCTCGTGGAGATGCCTTTTGAATCCTTCCTGGTGCTTTGGCTCGTGCTGAGAAAGGACTGAGATGGGGAGGAGAAAGGCAGGTGTGCAATGCACGCGCCAGCCTGGATCGGACCCAGCGTTCATCTCCTGTGGTCAGCACAGGCGCCCCTGTGGCAATGGTGGTGAGGACTCTAGAGAAACCTCACTCGGATCCCGTGGCAATGGTGGTGAGGACTCTAAAGAAACCTCACCCAGCTTTTACAGAGAGGTTTACTAATGTTTTGTTGGCTGAAAAGCACCTCCCCAGTTTATTTTCTCTTAAATTGAAAACTAAGACAAAAAGAGAGGGGCATTGACTGTGCTTCCTGCAGACTTGTATCTTGATGGGTGAAATGACCCAAGAGAGCAGTGCTAAAGTTGTGGAAATAGAAGGTCAGTCTTTAGTTTCCCAGCACGAAGCTGGCTTGAGTTCAGGGTGCAGATGCCTCTGCAGTCGGTGTTCCTAGGAAGCGCGCTCTGTGCTCGCAGATCCCACCTGCTGCTGCCCAACACTTCATTTATCCATTCAGTTCACCCCCCATGTGCAATTCCAGGTTGGTCCCAGTGAGAGGTTTGTGACTGTCGGGGTCTGGGAGGGGAAGGGCTCATCATGCAGATATTTATATTGTGCAGAGCAGCTTATTTCTACAAGAGAAAAACATTTTTAAACTCCAACAAAGTATACAGTAGTTTTGGTTCTGGTTTTTGTGACCTTTTTCAGGGATCATTTCAGTGCATTTCTGTATAAAATAAAAATTTAAGGGGAAAAAAAAGGATTTTGAAGTATAAAAAATGCATCTTCTGTACATAGGCAAACTCAAGAATCTTCTCTTCAAACACTGTTTCTTGTAGAAACATGTTGAATTTTTTTTTGCTGATTTCTTTGTACTTCAAGAGCATGTAAATAATTTATTAAAGGTGACTATTGTAATTTGGAGTTCTTTTTAAACAGATTCCAGCTCTAAATCATGTCGAGGAGATGGGGAGGAAGAAGGACTAAGTATAGCAAAGGAGCTGGTGGCATTTACAGCTTGTGTCAAGCTTTGTATAATGTAAATTCTGTATAAATATGTTTTTTTTGTCAAATAAATAGATGGAATTAGAAGCATTAAGAAACTGAAGACAAAAAATTGCCAAGTCAAGGCTGCTTCTTTTTTCCCTCCCCCCTCAGTCTGAAACCTAATGTGCAAAATCTATTTATTTCAAGCGAGGAAATGTGTACAGTCTAATAGACAACCTAAAATGTATTTAAGCGAGTTTGCAACTGGATTTTTTTTTCAATTTAATATTTGTTTTGTTTTTATGAGTTTCCTCCTTAATTGCCACTGTAGTATTTGTCCAGGTGAAAAGAAACACATCGTAACGGACACTCTAAACCAAATGGGCAGTTTTAGAAGCAAAACGGAACAACACCCAGCTCCCAATCCTTGCAGTTTTCTCTGTAAACAGGTTGTTTTAATTCACAGTGTGAAAATAAAGGGCTTCCTTTAAAAGGGGGCAGGTAAAATGGTTTGCAATAAATGAAAAAAAGAATTCTTTTTTTTTTTTTTAAGTTCCATAAAAAAGCCCAACTCTGCTTTGAAGATTTAGGATTTCTGCTTTTTCTTTCGTTAAGCAAATTTATAAATTTAGGGATGTTTTGTGCATATAGAATCTGTCACCAGTATGTACCTTGTTTTGAAGAAAGTGTTTTTGTTGTGGATGTGTCATGCTGTACATATTTGTTCATATTTTTGTGAATTGAATACTATGTACCATTGTATTATAGTAACTTTTATAAAGCAAACCATAAATATACTGACTTTTCTTACAGAAAAATTATGTTGTGCTTAATGTAGAGCCAGGGCAGCTCTTTGCTCCCAGACCCGCGCTGGGAATCGTGAGAGCTCACGGAACCAGACCCAGAAAAGGAGCAGTCTGAAGAGCTGATTTTCAGCAAAGTCTACTGAAAATAAGAGTTCTGCTGAGCAGGAAATCACTTAAAGCAACTCCATGAAAGAAATATGTGAGTGATTTAACTTTATACACTTAAAGAAGATTTTCTTATTATTAGAAATCCTTGCAGCCCTTCAGAGCTGAGGCACCGCCAGGCACTGGCCCTGCTGCCCACGGGACTGGGGGACCCAAGCCCATCCAGCTCAGCGCTGCTGCCTGTGCAGGTGGGGTCCCTGCTCCTCCAGCCTGGATTTTTTTGAGTTAACTGTTTTTTTTAAATTTATGGAGGCAGAAGCCCTTAACCTACAAAGCGAGGTGTTATCGTCGCTGGTTCAGGTGATGCTGTGGGGGCCAGGGGCTCTTCGGTTTCTTTCGTTTCAACTGGTTTATTCAAATCTGAAATGAGTTGTGTTACCTGTGGTTTGCAGGAGGGAGCCAGGGCAGCAGCTGAGATCTGATGCAGATGAAAGCCCAGCCTGGAGCCAGCCCCGTGCCTCACCTTCCCTCACTGTGGCTGCTGCCACTGTGACTGTGGTGGTGGTCACAGGGGCTTCTCTGAGCTTTAGAAAAAGAAACACCCAGAGCAGAGAGAGAGTGACTGAGGGAGGAGGAAACAGAAGAGACAGGATAGAGCCGTGGCTGTCAGTGACTTCCCAGCTCAGTTCTTGACTGCTCCAGCTGACCAGGGTGGTTGAAGGGATCTAGGACATGGCCAACTCTCCATAGGAACAAGTCTATGCAAGGAGGCCCAAACCCTCCCCATGCAGAGCTGTTTGCCGTGGAGAATTGTCCCTCTCTGGGCTGAAGGGCTGGGGATGCAGGGACAGCCAGACCTTGGACAAAAGGCAGCAGGGCTCAGACTGGAGGGTGGCCAGATGGGGCAGGGGCTCAGGCTGGTGGAAGGATTCCAAGGAGAGCACATCCTGAGCCAAGAGCTTGATAGGGACTTTGGCTGCTCAGGGTTTCAGCAGCTTCAGTGCTGGGAAACCTGGGGAGCAGTGGTGGATTTGGAGGGCAGATATGCAACAGTAGAGACCTGTGGGCACTGGAGACCCTGAGATGTTCTTCAGCAGTCAAATACTGAGGTCTGCAGACTCCTCAGCGTTTGACCTGCAGCCACAGTGAACACGTAGAGGGACTCGAGCCCCAGTGTATAAACTTAGCAGGCACTTAGGCTGTGACAGAAAAGAGTTTTATTGTGTCAGTAGGGAAGGCCCCTTGCGAAGGACAGTGACAACACCAGAGCGATGCCCAGAGGGGACGTTGCATATACAGCCAGTATCTGAGTCAAGGAATCGCTGCCAATGCCAGCAATTGCTTCTTGAGACATGAGAGAAACCTCAACCCTTCATTAATTCATGAATTTACAGGTATTTGAGCAAGACTGTGCTGCCTTGGGAAGACTGAAATACTTAAATTCGATTAAGTCTCATTACGAAATGTTGTAGCTACCCTCAACCCATGGGTTTAATCTCAGCAAATTCAAATTCAAGATTGAGTCTAAAAGCAATTAAAAGAAAATCTTATGAAATGAGACACACAGAGAGGCAAACGCCTCCGTGCTTTCCTCTCCCAGCTAAAATTAACACAAGAGTTTGAACAGTCTAAACTTAAACCCTCCCAGTTGTCCCTTCTATCCTCTGTATTTGTGGCTTTGGCACATGCCTTAAATCTGCCCTTTGTTATGAAGTCAGTGGTTTGGATCAGATTAAACTGCTTTTTTAAAGCATGTTTGCTATTTGCCATGCTCCCTCTCCCAGCAAGTGACCAGAGGGCAGCACCAGGGCTGGGTTTAGGTAGGTGTTGGGTCCTTTTACACCTCCAACTTAGCAGCAGGTTTCCTGGGCTTGTGACACTTAGGTCTGGACTATTTACCAAAACATCGGCCATTTCCTGGTTCATTTGTGAGTCAGCTCATTAGGGGCGAGGGCAGCATTTCGTGCCATCCTCTAGATGCGCTTGGTCTCCCCGTTGGGCTCCAGGATGGTCAGGTTTCCTCTTGCATCTTGATCCATTTCTATTGCTTCAAACAGAGACTTGAAGTTCCCAGCGCCGAAGCCCTGTGGAGACGACAGTGTTACAGACCCTGGGAATGAGCAGGGGGGTTGTCAGCTGGGAAAGAGCAGCGCCAGGAGCTGTTTGATGGTACTTGATGGCCCCGAGGTCTCGAGGAAGATCACCGTGCAATCCTCAAACCAACCTGGTGGTTGTGCCGCTGGATGACCTCCAGAAAGACCGTGGGTCTGTCTTGAACTGGTTTGGTGAAGATCTGGAGCAAGTAGCCTTTCTCATCAAAATCCACCAGGATTTTAAGTTCCTGGAGAAAAGAAACAGCTCGAAGCACAGAAGAGCAAGGGGATCCCTCTGTATCACCCCTAGCCCTGCAAAAGAATCTGGGAAGAAGGTCTGGCCCTGGGCAAACCTTTTCCCCCTCAGGCCGGTCTGACTCACCGCCAGTTTGTCGATGTTCTCCTTCACTTTGATTTTGGCCGTTTTCAGCCTCTCCCGCAGCATCTGGTAGTAGCTGGATGGCACATCCATGAACTGCACACCCCGCTGCTTCAGGTTGGTGATCTGCAACGCAGGGCAGACCCCGGTGGGGGTCAGGCTTGAGGCTCGGTTGTGGAGCGGTTTGTGCCGGAAGGATGACCCAGAATGGAAGGAGTCAGGAGGCAGAGTGACACTTGCCAATGACATTGGCCAACCTTGTGCACAGGGACCTGTCCCACCTTCTCGCTTTGGGCACCAGGAACAGGAGGGCCCGAGATGCCTTTTCCAGGCCATGCAGAGAGCTGGCCACCATTCAAGGATGCTTCATCCCACCCTGATCCCCCAATACCTCCAGAGGCCATTTAGTCTGGAGAGAAGCCCAAAACCAAGTGCTTAACAGAAGCTGGGCTCAGTCCAGAGCAGCATCTGCCCCGGGCAAAGGCAGGTGATGTGCTATGGTGGCTCAGCCAGGCAGCCCGTGCTGCCCACCAGCCACCCCCCTAGGACAGCACGTGCCCTTGGGGTCCCTGCAGAGCCCCATTGCTTTAAGTTGGAGGGATGGGCATCTGCCAGCACCCACAGACCAGGCAGGTCCCTTTCCAGCAACTCACTGAGCTGGTCATAAGCCAACCACAGCCCAAAGCCTGCTCAGCCTGCCCGCCTCCTGATGCCCTGAGGGGGGTCACAATCCACCATCACCCTGGATGAGGACCATTCTGGAGGGCCAGGGCCGGGCCGGGAGCTGCTCCGGGCTGCACTCACCGCTGAGATGATGTCGGAGGTGTTCAGCGCGATGTGCTGGACTCCAGCCCCTCCATAGTAGTCAATATATTCCTAGAGGGAAAAACCATCACTGCGTTAGTGACAACGTGGCTGCAGGGTGTGAAGGGCTGGGTGTGGGCCTAGAAACACCAGAAGAAAATCTGCTCAGGGGAACCACAACATGAAAAAAAAGACACTATCAGTGAGATCAGGGGTAAACTGGGTCCATCCTGATGGCTCACCAGGGTTTGGCAGCCCTGGGCAGACACAAAGAGAGCCAGGACTACTTTCCAAAGAGCCAGCTTTGCACAGCAATGTCTGTGCCAGCTCTGAATCACTGACCCTTGGTCATTTTCATTCACCAAAGTCAAGCTCGAGGCCATGGCAGCCTGATGGATCGACCGCTGGCATCCGCTCACCTGAATCTGGGATTTCTTCTTGCCGAAAGCTGGCTCGTTGATGGGCATCTTAATGGTCTCCTCGTAGTTGGTGACCACAATGGAGCGCAGGGCGCTGAACTCGGTGTGCAGCTGCTTGTCATCCACAGACCAGAAGCGGTGGAAGAGCAGGTTCTTCTGGTACCTGCCCAAGCCCCAAAGCGTACAATCAAGTCCCTTGCTCCATCCTCACGCTAATGAAGTTCTGCTCTGGCTTAATTAGCCTCAGCCTCCACCGTTGGAAGTGGTGGGACCAGCAAAGCGGTGCTGCTGCTCCATCCCACCTTCTACCAGCCCTCCCCACTCTCACCAGTCTGCCACTGGGACCATCTGGAGGTCGGGCTGGTTCCCCACGACGTGGTCAATGAAGTTGAGCTTTCCACTTGGTCTGCAGGGGGAGGACAGGGGTGGCTCTCAGCTGGGGGCGGGGGGCACCCTACAGCATGGGGAGCTCCAGGGCGAGGGACTGGGGACCTGTCTGGCTCCTTGGTGAGACATCCCACTGACACATGGTGGCAAAGAGCCAGACAGAACCCTCTGGAAAGTACTCACAACTTTGGCAGCAGGGGGTCCTTGAAGAGGGGCGGGTGGTACCCAGGTAGGAAGAGACCCTTGTAGTTGAGCTTTTCTATCAAGGTGTGGGTGGTGTCACCGTACTATGAGAGGGGGAAAGTGGTTGCACAGTGACCCTGGGTTTTTTGGGACCTCCTGGGTCCAGTCAGCTCCCATGGACCCTGCTCTGGTGCAGAGGCTCAGCCTCCACTACTGCCCTTCCGCTTACCGTCTGGATCACCGCAAACTTCACCTTCCCAAATTTGTCCTCTTCCACCCAGGGCTCCTTCACCACCACGGCTCCACGCTCCTTGGCTTTCTGGGCAGGAGGAGAGAGACGACTCCTGCTGCAGCTGCCCTGGGCTGGGGGACAGACGGCCCCCGGGGCCCTTCCCCACCTCCCCTTGCTGTTCAGGGGTGCTGTACGGGAGGGAGCAGAGGGGCTGCCTACCTGCACGATGAAGTCGCAGTCCTCCACTTCGAAGGCGATGTCCTTCACCCCATCGCCGTGTTTCACCAGGTGCTCCCCCATCTCTGCCCAGAGCAAGAGCGACCGCAGGCATGAGCAAAGGTGCTTTGCTCTGCCTTGGCCGTTTCCCACTCTGTCCCCCCCAGCACCTACCTTCATTCCCTGGGTTGAGAGCGGACGAGAGAACAAACACAATCTGGTGAGGAAGAGGAGGAGAGGTGAGGGATGGAGACTTGATGGCATCACTGCAGGCCCAGACTGGGGCAGAGGCACCGCAGGTGCAGGGTTTAATGGTACAAATGGGTTTTGGCCCAACACCAGCTCGTCTTACCCCAACCTCCACCCTGGCAGCGACACCTCTGCAAGGTGCAGCAGCCCCTTACCTTGTCCTGCTTGATGACATGTGAGACCACCTCCCTGCTGCCCGTCTCCAGCCCCCGGTATGCCAGCTCCTCGAACCCCAGCTTGTTGCAGTAGTAGGATGCAGCCTGCGGGCACACGAGAGCCGCCCCGGGTGATGCCGCGGTGCTGGCAGACCCCATCCCCACAGGGGCCCCCCAGGCAGGGCAGCGCCAGCGTCCCATGGGGAACGGCCACTGCTGGGTGTGAGAGTCACACGTGTGTGCACCCAGGGAGCACCTAAACTTGCCTGCTTCCATCCAGCAGCCTGGGAGGAGCAGGCAGAGGGCAGAAAGGGCCCAGATTGGGGGAAAACAACCCAACTCCATGGGAAGTGCTGCCTCAAGAGCCCTCCGGCACCCAACGGGGTTGGTGCGCGGCCATGGGCAGGCAGGGAGTCACCACCGAGGGGGAAACATTTCTGCCTGTCTCTTGTTCATCTGCCAGGGAGGGCAAAAAAGCAGCTCAGATATGAGGCAGAGGGATTTTTAACTCGCCAGCAGCCTCTTGGCAGTGAGTGATGGGGAGCAGCTACCATGACACCGTATCTCTGCAGGTTGGGGACCACAGCCTGAGCCTGGCTGTGTGTGCCACATGTGCCGGGTCACGTTTCAGGGCCCGTCCTGCACACACCCCCGGGGCAGCCGCCCCTCGCCTTGCGCAAGGGCTCCCAAGGCCGTTGGCCAAGGCCGTGCCAGTGACCACAGGGGCTGAGCCAGGGATGGGCTTTGGGATGGCAGCACAGCCCCAAAGCGGGGGGGTGCTGGGGTGACCCACCCCTCCCAGCAGCCAATAACGAGCGCACGCCCACCAGGACGCGTGCACCGCGGCCTCTCACCTGCTTGGCATTGCCGACCCAAAAGGTGATGGAGTGGAAATGGATGAAGCGGCCTCGCAGGTGCTAAAGGGAAGGGAAAACAGGGCTGAGAGCCACTGCCGCAGCCTTTCCTGCAGCGTTGCTCATTGCTGGAACATGGAGCAGCGGTGGCTGTGACCCTGCAAGTGCATCTCCTGCAAATACACCCTAATTAACTGGGTTAAATCCTGGCTGCTGCCCCAAAACAAGTTTGTTTTTTTTTTTCCAAAATGCTTTACAGTCAGGTGCCACAGGTCACTGCTCTGCTGGGTGGAGGGAGCCAAGCCTGGGCTGAATCATTCTTGCTGCTCCTGTGAGTGGCCTATACAGCAGGCTCTGCATCCTCCCTGAACCCTGCTGCATTAAAGGTTAATTCTCCCCTAAAATGCTCTTACACAACTGCCAGTGCTGGGACAAATCCCCCTTTGCTCTGCTCTCCACCACAGTCCCACCTGTGGCACTGGACAGCACTTTAGAGGGGAAAAAAGGTGGCAAAGAGGTGCATCATTTGGAAATAAATGTTGCAATAAACAAGAATTATGCTTAGAATCATTGGTTGGAAAAGACCTTTGAGATTATTGGGTCCAACCGTACCTGTCCACTACTAAACCAGATCCCTGAGCGCCTCATCTGCCTGTCTTTTAAACACCTCTAAGGATGGGGACTCAACCACCACCCTGGGCAACCTCTGCTGGTGCCTCACATCAGGGCTGGCCAGGAAATACCCATCATCTCCTGTTTGTCACTCTCCTCCCAAACCAAAAAGAAAAGGGAAACAAAAGATTTCCACTATTAACATTGATTTATGAGGTGGAACCACGTCCTGAGTGGCCCAGCAGGGAGCACTTTTACTTCTGATTTTACCAGGTAACCCAGGAGAGAGGAATAGAGATGACTGGCATGAACACAGCAGATGTTTCATCCCAGGCAGCGGGACAGGGCTGTGGACACGGAGCACCTCTTACCTTTTCTCCCTTGTCTGTGTAAGACGTCTGAAAGAGAGAACCAGAAAAGAGAGGTGTTAGCAGACCAGGAAGGCACCTCAGCCCCCTGCGAGCTCGATCCAAAGGTCGGTGAGCGAGGAACAGCTCTTCCACACAACTCCCAGCACAGGCACTGAAAAGTCTGAATTCGAGCAGAGCTTAAACCCAGAAAAGCTCCTGAGACATCCCGCGCCGTTGAGCCCCAACCATCTAATTTAATGCCCATCCGCTGCCCCTCACCATTTTTGTGACCTTGTGATGTGATAGCGGCAAAGAGAGCTGGAGGCCGTGAGGGCATTTAATGTAGTGGTAGGACAGGGGGAAGCTCCTCCTCGGCTCCACCTTCTCCCACCCCCAAATCGAAGCAGCCCATGGATGTGTTTGGTTTGGGCTGGGAGCAGCCCGCATCACCCCATGGGTGGCTCTCCAAGACCTCTGTGTTCCTGGCTGTGGCACAGCAGGGTTATATGTGGAGGGTGGTGAGTGTGCAAGCACCCAAGGGTGTGAGCGTGGGAGGTTCTGCGGTGTGAGAGCCTGCGAGTCCCCCAGAAGAACCCCATGTGTGCCTGGGCCATGGTGGGGTGACGCAACCAGGGCAGCACAGCCCCCAGCCTGCCCGCCTGCCCCTGGGGACGTTCACCCCTCTGCAGGGACCTGTCCGTCCTGGGCACACCAGCCTTCCCAGCCAGCAATACTTGACCCCGCCCCCTCGCTGTGACCCCGCCCCCTCGCTGTGACCCCGCCCCAACACTGTGACCCCGCCCCAACGCTGTGACCCCGCCCCCAACGCAGCACTGACCACGCCCCTTCACTGTCATGACCACGCCCCTTCGCGGCATTGGCCACGCCCTAGCTTTGATCCTGCCCCCCCCCGGCACCGGCACCGCCCTCAGCAGCGCTGGCACCGCCCCCGGTCTGGCACCGCCCCGGCCGCGCCGCCATTTCCGGGTCCCGCGGCGGCGATGGAGCAGCCGGGCAGCGGCGCGGTGACGGTGAGCGCGGTGCAGGAGCTGGTGAAGCGGAAGGATGAGATCGAGGCGCAGATCAAGGCGTGCTACGAGCTGCTGGATGGTGTCAGTGCGGGGCCGGGGGGCGGCCGGGCCGGGCCGGGGGCAGCCCCGTCGCGCAGCCTCACGGCCGTCTCTCTCCTCGCAGCAAAAGGGTGTCGGGATGGACGAGCCGCTCGTGGACGCTGAGGGCTTCCCCCGCGACGACATCGACCTCTACCAAGTGCGCTCGGCCCGGCACAGCATCATCTGTGAGCGGGGAGAGGGGAGGGGGCGCGTCCCGAATGCGGGGGGGGGTGTATGTGTATGAGCGCAGGTCAGAGGGAGCCCATCCCAGAGATAGCGAAAAGCCTGGGGAGAAACAAATACCAAGCGATTTGTTACCCAGAGTGACGTCTGAGGGTTGCACGCACTCCCCTCTGCAGCTGTGTGGAAAATTAGATTGTGGCTATCCTGTTTTTCAGCTTCTGCCAGAGCCTCTGCTGGGCCCTGGTGCCAGCTGTGCTCACACAGCCCAGGTGTGTGCTGGTAGAAGTCAGACACAGCAAAACCACCCTTTTAATTACAGTGAATACACAAGAGAGTGGGGGGCTCAGAGGCCCACGATCACCTAATGTCTTTTTTTTTTCTAACATCTGTTTACTTTTATGTACGCAAGAGCAGAACCCATCCCCAGAGACAGTGAAAAGCCTGGGGAGAAATAAATACCAGGCTATTTTTACCCAAAGTTATGTCTCAAGGTTCTGTCTCAGCACACACTCTCCCTTTCCAGCTGTATTGAAAATTAGATTGTGGGTATCCTGGATTTTGGCTTCTTCTGGTTTGTGATGCCAGCCCTGTACACACAGCCCAGGTGTTTATTGGTAGGAGTCAGGCACAGAGAAGCCACCCTGTAAATTACAACAAACATGCAAGAGAGTGGAGCTGAGAGGCCCGAGATCACCGAGAGGCTGATGACTTTTTTCTAAGAAGTCATGTACTGTTATGTACACAGAGCAAAATCCATCCCCAGACAGCAAAAAGTCTGGGAAGAAATAAATACCAACCTATTTTTTACCCAAAGTTTATTCTACAAAACTACTCTTCTGTATTTCATGAATCCCAAATGGCTCCACAGCAGAATTTCAGTGCTGCTGCAGCAACATGTGAGTAAAAGCTTTTTACTGACGAAGCTGATTCCCATCAGCTAATGAGCACAGAACAAATAATTGAAAAACAAACTGGGATGGACCCTATTTTTAGGTTTTTGAGGAACTGCAACAAACAGAACGAATCTTTGGGTAAAGAATAGTGTATTGTTTATTTCTTCTCTGTGTTTGACTCCTACCAATAAAATCTGCTGGGCTGTGTGGGCAGGGCTGACACCGGGACCCAGCAGAAGCCAAAATCCAAGACACCCAAAATCTAATGTTCCATACAGTTGCAGAGGAGAATGTGTGCTGAGACAGAACCTTTGGATGTAACTCACTCTTGCTCCCTGTGCGCTAACGGTCTCGCTGTCAGGTTTGCAGAATGATCACAAGGCCCTCATGAAGCAGGTGGAGGAAGCTCTTCACCAGCTGCACGCCCGGGAGAAGGAGAAGCACGCCAGGGATGAGGCAGAGGCGCTGGCTGAGGCGATGAGCCAGACCCAGAGCCTGCCACAGGCTTTTGCCAAAGTGAACGCGGTGACCCCAGGATCTCCTGCCAGTATCTCGGTAAGGGGGTGAGGTTTGAGAGCCCCTGGGGGTGGCTTCTGGACCCAGAGAGAAAGCACAGCACGTGGCTTTCTCTGCCTCTTGTTAGTACGTGGGAATAAGTTGGGGGTTTGATTAGGGTTCCTCCTCTTTTCTTTTTTTCTTTTTTGTGTCTCACTGGGTTGTCCTGTGAATAGATGAGTCCCTGTGTGGGAATGAGCTGAGTACTCTCTTCTCAGCTGTATCAGTGCACCACGCAGCTCCTGCAAGTCCTCACTGACCATTCCAGCCTCAGTATTTCTCTTGCCCTAAAGTAGGTCTCAAGAATGAATACTTTCTGCTTTCTAAGGACGTGGAGAGGGTGTAAAGTACTTTGCTTTCCTGAATGGTGAGAACAGTGCGATAGCACAGCTCTCCGTGAGGCTGGGTGAAGGGTGATGCTCCCGTGATATTACCTGTCTGGAGGAGGCAGGTGCTCATCTCTTCTGTCTCTGTCCAGGGACTTCAGGTCGATGATGAGATTGTGGAGTTTGGTTCTGTCAACGCAAACAACTTCCAGAGCCTTCAGAACATTGCCACAGTGGTGCAGCATAGCGAAGGGGTGAGCCATGTCTGCTGTATCCGTGTTCTCTTCCCTGTCTCTGTTAGCCACAGCTTTGTCTATGGAATTTAGATCCCTGGGATCATCATTTCCATGTCAGAAACGGTTTCAGATTCAGTCTGGGCTGTTGTAGCCTTACAACATTGAGCTAATTCCTGCTGGATAGAAGAGAGCTAAGAGGGGTGTGCTCCTTGCTGTGAGCATTGTACTGTCTGTTCTCCCTGGGCACTCCCTGCAGGGGAGCTGCATTGCTGCCCTCATGGACTGGTGAAAGAAACTGCCACAGCCACGACGTGCTTTATAGTGGAAGTGGGAGATCTCCTGGAGATATCCCTGCACCAAATGGCGATGGAAAGTTGTTGTCTTTTATTCTTATATTTTATCTTTTTCTCCCTGTCAGAGACCCCTGAGCGTGACTGTGATCCGCAGCGGCAAAAAAGTGCACGTGGGGCTGACTCCGAAGCGCTGGGCTGGGAAGGGCCTCCTGGGGTAAGCTCCTGTTTCACTCCCTAGAATGGATGAGGCTTTTGTCCAGCTCGGAGCACGTGGTGTGCAGCCAGGCCAGCTCTGTTTCTGTCTCTGCTCTGTGTGTGATGCTGAGAGCTGGAGGCTGTCAGTTTTGCACAGGGATATGGGGAGGTGAGTTGTATCAAACGTGAGCAGAGGGAGGAAGGTCGCAGTGGCTTGTTTGTCTGACAGAGGAAACCAGTGTAGGAGAGTTGTGGTGGCTCTGATTTATGCCACATCACCTCTCCTGTGATTGTTTGAGAACTGAGTCTTCAATGTTTCCTTCTATCTTCTTTCTCAGCTGCAATATCATTCCCTTGCAAAGATGACCGTTGCTTGGAAAACAGCAAAGCTGAAGCTTGTGCCTGCTTTCTGGACTTTGATCTGGTTTGAAAACCCCTACGTGTTCTTGCTGAAACAAATGTTTTGGGGTCTGTGAGCTCTAGGTGCCCAACTCACGGAGTCCCAAGAGGTTCTGAGAGCACAGGGCCTGCTGCAATTCCAAATCACACTGGTTCATCAGGAGCAGCTTGCAGAGTTGCAAGATGTGGCCTCTCATCTCTTACACCTTCTGTCAGTTTGGTATGAGGCTATTGAGAGACCCAAACTTCACTTAATACAGGCTCTAAAGAGCATGAAATGATCTTACTGGATGATAGCAGAGCATTCCTTTTTATTTTTCCTCTTAAAAATTCCTCACTGAGCATTTTCTAATATGTCCTACAAAGTCCTGGAGCACTTATTGGTGTCTTTAATAGTAGATGACAGTCAAGAAATATGCAAGTTTGGTACTTTATCTTCCCCATGTTACCACAACTTTTGAAGTCACTAAACATAGTGAAAGAATCTTTGGAATGCCTAATTATTTAAGTTAATTATATAAGGAATAGGGGTTATAATTCTACTTTGGTTTACTTATAGTACTTGGTAAAGTCATGACAAAAGGACTCCTGATCTTAGCTTTTTTTTTCACTTTGTTTATTTGCAGTAATTGGTGTTGGGGTGTATGAACCCCTTGAAGGGATTTCAGGGATGATTGGTTTGTTGTGAGGTTGTTTCCTGTTGAACTGGAAAATACTCTACCAAAACAATAAAACCGAGTTACGCATTTCTCCATTCTTGTAGAAGTTATTATTTGGGGCAATAATTTTGGGCCATGTTGGGTGGGTTAAAGGCAGATCTGCACAGAAACAGAATTGTGACCCTCCAGAGCTGAAGCCCAGGTAAGGTGCAAGTCTTTTGTTAATGCTTCATAAACAGGTTGTAGCACAAATAACATTACACAAAGCATTTTGTTATAAAGATGAATAACCAGACCTGAAAAAGTGGACTGAAACCATCACTCACAAATCATTCACAGGGCTCTGTTAAATTGAGTAAGTTGTACATCCTGCCCCACTTTAGCAGAACAGTTCTGTTCTGACCTTAACCAGGTGCTGTGACCCACGAAGGCCACTGCTTCTCCTAAACTCGCTGTGAAATCCCACTGGAAAGCAGTGTGATGTCCCTGCCTGTAGTTTCAAGGTTTGTACCCCTGTAGGGATGTCGTGTAGGAGGGCTGGGTCTGTGCATGGAACCACAGTGCCACTTGCATAATGCTTGGGAGCCTTGTTTTTAGCAAAAAGCATTTTTGTATTTGTAGGTGCTGCTGCAGTTTCTAAACGTGGAATGTGTGTCGAGGTAACTCAGCTGTGGCTTTTAGCCACACTACAGATGAATCTGGGTCTAGATAATGGTCCAGGAGAAGAAAAGCTCACAAGACTCATCGTTCCAGGCCTGTGCATTTGTGCTCCTGAGCTGAAATCATAGAGTCATGGAATGGGTTGTGTTGAAAGGGACCTTAAAGTCCATCTGGTTCCACCCCGCTCCCACTGGATCAGGGGGCTCCAAGCCCCATCTGACCTGGCCTTGAACACCTCCAGGGATGGGACAGCCGTGACTTCTCTGGGCAACCTGAGCCAGGGCCTCCCCCCCTCACAGTAACAAATTGATTCCTAATACCTAATCTAAATCTCCCTTGTTTCATCTTAAATGATTTAGAAAATCCCAGATTTCTGTACTGCTCTTGAAAGGAGATGAGGGGCTCAGTCCAGCCCTGTCAGATTCCTGGTCTCTGGGAGCTCATTTCCCTTTACATGTTGCAGGGTGTTTGCATGCTCCAGAGAGCTCTGCCAGGCTTTTGTAGAAGGGTGTCCCTAACCCTGTGTCCTAACTGCTGCTTCTCTGGCCCCTCCTATTGGATGTACTGACTAGAACAGGTTGAACAATCCCGACGGCTGTAATAAACACAGATGATGTTGCAAAACCTGCTGTGAACAGGTAAGGTTTGAACTTCTTCCTCAGACCACACTCAAACATCTACCATAGGACCAGAGCAGAAGAGAAGCTGCTCTCAGTCAGAACATACAGGATTTTTGTGCTGGAGAGCAGAGATGACTCCCTGAATGCTGGATTATCCTGGGACATGGACTGGATGCTGCCTGGTGGGAAGAAAAGTGCTGTGTCTGAACAAGCTCGATGTGTGGGTGGTGCTACACTGAACTCGACTGCCTTCCTGCACCCAGCAGAGATGGGGCTGAAGGACCAAACCCCTGCTCTTGAAGCCACAAAACAGAAACAGGAGATTGAGGAGGAGTTGGGAGCAGCTGTGATTTAGGATCTGCCTCTGTGCGCAGCCTCCTCAGGTTGAGGAGATAATTTGAGTTGATAACAAAACTCCTTTTCTCTCACAGCAGGGGATGAGGCTCTTACTGGGCAGAAAGAGAAACAAATTAGATTTAGAAATTATTGTTACTTGGGCTTAACAGCAAGGTTGAAGTCAACAGTTGGGAGCGCTTAGAGCTGATTATCTGTGGTGGTGAAGGCCATAGCTTGGGGTGATCCCAGGGAACGGGGTGCCTTGTGCAAGCGCCGTCCTGGCAGAGAGCTGGGGTTGGCAGGGGGAACTGGTGGTGCTTGGAAGATGATTCTTCTCCCATTGACTCCACTTGTCCTGCTCAGGGGTGCCAAGGGAGCAGAAGCTGCCTACAGCCCCCTTTGGGGGGCAATCGGGTGAAGATCTCTTACGCCATTCCCCAGGCAGGGCGAGAGTTTGATCCCACGGGAATCTGGCGATGCCAAGGGGGGCTTTGTGGCAGCCAAGGCAGGGTTTAGGCTTGGGCAGGGAAAGGGGTCAGAGCCACCTCTCCATGGCAGTTGGTGGGGATCCCCTCTTCTCTCCCCTGGGGCTTTCTGGGCTGTGACAGGTGGCAGCCATTGGTGTAGCGGTTGCCTGGGAACAGCAGTTGAATGCAAACAGAAGCAGAAACGGTGAGTGGTGAGGTCCCAAGGGGGGTTCCTTGGGGCAAGTGGGAAGATGGCACCATTGGGGAGGCATCAAGATCTGGAGGGGCCTGAGAAGGGGTCTGTGGTGACGCTGGTGAGGCCTGTGGGGCCTGGCTGCCCCCGAGCAGCCGTTCTGCCTGCCAGGGCCAGAGGGAGGGTTTTTCCCGAGTGCCTCTTCCTGCTCCTGTGAAAATTTTCTGTGTATGAGGTTTCGGTCTTGGCTCTAATCCAGGCTCGTGAAGTTGGAGATGAAGCAGGAGCAGCCCTGCTGATCACAGGGACAGTGAGAAAACCCCCTCTGAGGGGCAATGTCTGTGCCCGGTGCTGCGTGCAGGCAACTGGGGAGGGAGCCTGATCCCAGCTGGAGTAACCGGGGCTGTGCTCGGCAGGAGCATCACTGGAGCTGAAAAGGGACTCTGGGGACCTGTTTCACAGCTTCACAGGTGTCCTTTCCTCTTCCTGTGCCAAGTTTCAGGTTGTTGTGCAGCCGGACCGTAGAGGGGGAGTATTTCAGAGCATCTCTGCACCCCAGCTCCTTGAAAGCAGGATGAAGGCTGAG
This sequence comes from Dromococcyx pavoninus, assembly GCA_033558185.1. Classification (NCBI taxonomy): domain Eukaryota; kingdom Metazoa; phylum Chordata; class Aves; order Cuculiformes; family Neomorphidae; genus Dromococcyx; species Dromococcyx pavoninus. The sequence continues at coordinate 286,109 of JAUMJL010001506.1, read as the reverse complement.
GATGGATGAGCCCAGTGAGGTTATACAAGAGGAGCCAACTGGGGGAAGCACTGGAGTAAGCAGCGAGCCCATGGAGATGTCCCGGGTGGGACAGACAGCTCAGGAGGTGGCCCTGCTGCCTGAGCAGGTGAGGGCAGCACCACGGCAAGTCCTGGTCCTCAGACAGGTCCTGTTGGAAGCAGAGCCCCTGACTCCAGGGTGGGGGTAGTGTCTCCTGGATATGGTTTCTCTTGGGATATCCCTGGGGAGGTGGAGCGGGGACTCCACCAGCAGGGCTTGGCAGATGCAGCATCTCTGTGCAGTCTCAGTCCACCCATCAGCATTTCCTGAGCACTTGAGCTGCCTGAGTTACCTGAGCAGGAGAGAATCTGGCCTCATCCCTGTGCTAAATGAAATCTTATCATTACCTCCCTGGGAAACAAAAATGGTGTCTAAATGGGGTTTATACCCTGCATGAGAGATTGCAGGAAATCAAGTCGCCCTGGAGAGAGAGGCAAAAGCTGAAGTGGATCTCAAGAACCAGGTTAAGTGGCTGGTGCTCGGACTGGGGAAAGCCTGTCTGGGGCTGCTGCAAGCTCTGCCACCCCAGGGCTCTTTAAAACATTTATTAACAGCCTGACAAGGGGCAGAGGAAAGTGGGGGGAGATTTTTTCACCCTTGCTTTCCATCTACTTGCCAGGCAGCACAGTGGAAAATCCTGGCAGCAGAGTTGGAGTTGTTGATGGAGTGTCCTTCACAGCCATCTCTGCCCCAGTTCAGGACCTTATTCCCCTGGTTTTGACCTCAGTTTGCCACCACTCCCTCTCCAACCCATGACTGGTTGCAGCAATCAATAACCATTGCATGGGGAACAGTCAGGGGATGGACAGTATAAAGGCCAGACTTTTCATCTTGAAAGGACCTACATGGTAGTTCTGGAACGGAAACTTGAGCATCCTAGTCCAGGTGATAGGAGCTGCCTGAAAGCTGCTATTGTGAGACACGGGATGATGTGGAGGTGCAATGAGGGCAAGAATAGATGTGCAGAAAGAGAAGCAGTGAATGGTGGGAAATTTTCCATGGTACTTTTCCCCGGTACAAACAGGCATTTTGAACAGGAGCAGAGGAGTACCCTGATATCGGGAGCCTGCTCTGAGACTGATGTAGGTTGGATCTGAGATGTGCTGGTGTGAGATCTCTTGAGCTGTGGACCAACCAGGATCCAGCTCAGACCAAAATCTCTCTCTCCTTCCAAGCACACCCTTGCTGCTGCTAAAGAGAATGAAGAATTACCAGAGGATGCTGTCAAGGAGAAGGAAGAAGCACTGGAGGATTCCCTGTGGTCTCCTTCAGGGATGGGATTCCCAGACACCCTACCCAGCACCAGGCAGGAGGTGGCTGGCTTGAGGACTGCTCTGGCAGAAGACATCACTGGAACACCACACACAGAAGGTTCTGGACCGTCCCCAACACTGCCTGAGCCCAAGAAGGCCATTTCCAGCTCTCACTTCGGCCCTGGCCATGGTGAGCAGAAAACACAGCAGAGGAGCAGGGAGGACAACCACCATGATGGCTTTACCAGCTTGGTGTGGGCAGCCACGCCGGGGATGCTCTTCCAGAAAGACAGGCAGACCAGCCCTCATCCCCTTGTGAGTACCAGCAGGCATGGTGCCACCATGATGACCTGCACAGCACTTGGCACTCCTGCTCAGCTCTCTCCCACCACCCCAGAGGACTTTTTGTCCTGGCCATTATCATTCAGGGACAAAAGCTCTGCCTCTTTGCCTTTTCCCCACAGAGCCTGTCCTGGGTGTTTGGCTACAACAGTAGCCTGGCCGTGCACATCCTGATGGATGAGGAGGACCGGGTGCTCCTGTACATCTCATCCCACACAGTGGTCATCCATGACGTTCTGGGGAACAGGCAGTACCACCTGCAGGTCTGACACACAGCCCTTGCATCTCTTTCCTCTTCTTCTTCTCCTGAACTCTGTTCCTCCTTCTGTTCTCCTGGTGCCCTCCACGTGCTCCCAGTTGGAGCAGTCTGGGGTGTTTGCTGCAGCCACCGTGGCAGTTGCACTGTGGGGCTGTTCCATCTGTTTGTGGTGTGAGGGTGCTTAGGGTCACCTGTAACTGAATCCAGGAGCAGCCCATGCAAAGGGGTGCACGGTTCTGCTCGCACGCCTGTTGCTGTTCCCAGCAGTTGTTGTTGGGAGGCTCTTTGTGGTGGGTTGTACTGGTGATGGCCAGCGGCACGTGTAGCTGCTCCTCTCCACCGCTGCTGGGTCCCAGGAGCTGCAGCTGGTGCACGGCACAGGGTCACGGGCTCAGAAGAGTGAAGAATGGGATATGAATGTTGGGCCAGAAGGATGAGAGTAGAGGGCCCTTGAGAGAGGAGATGAGAGCTCATGAGCAAAGCAGTTTGAATGCTTTAAATAATCACTGGTCTGGTGCCCCCACGGCACTTTGTTGTCTCTCTTTCCCAGGGCCACACGAATGTCATTTCTTGCCTCTGTGTGAGTGAAGACAGGCGCTGGGTTGCAACAGCTGACCAAGGGCCAGAAGCTCTGATCATCGTGTGGGACTCCTTCTCTGGGTAAGCTCCCAGGAACCTCTTCTTTGGAAACCCCCTAAGGTTGGTAAATCTCTTGGGACTGACTCCAGCCTCAGCTGAGAGTGAAATGGGAGAAACACATGGACGGGGTGAAGCAGCAAAAGGGACAAAACAAAACCAAGGGCTTCGCAGTTCTCGTATCTCCCACACTCATGAGACACTGAGATGGGACTAAGCTCCCCCAACCTAAATACATCATGTTTCCAAGCTGTAGCACTTTCTTAAAAGATCACTGGTGAGCTGTTTCCCAGAGCCGTTTACTTGGGAGGGAGGGATGGAAAGGACATTGATCGTCAGGCGCAGTGCTGGCTGCTCCCAGGCAGGCTCCTTGCCCACCACGCAGACCAGGGTGGTCTGTTCCACAGACTTTGCCAAGTAGTTGTCATGACCCCCCCTGTGCTGCTTTGAGCACCCACGAGGACTTTGCTCCATAGGATACCGGTGCGCACGATCTTTGAGAGTCATCCAGAGGATGGGATCAGTGCTATTGCTATTTCCCAAGATGCAAAGTATTTGGCAACCATCAGTGCTGGTACAGTGCAGGTAAGAAAGAAAACATCTCCTCTTCCACAGCTTTGTGAGATAGATCCCTGGAAGTGTTTCCCAGCGCAGCCAAAGGGAAGGGGCATTCCAATGCGGACAGCAGAAGAGAGGTGGAGCGGTTCTGCAGAGCTATGGCTTGGTTTGCTGAGGCACTGGAAGACAGACCTGGCTTTCATTGAAGTGCTGTGGAGTTGAGAAACTGGATCTTAATTTGGGAGAAAAGCTTTTGACTTCATCGCGCTTTCATTGAAGCAATTTCTAGCATTATTGCCTGAAATCAAGCTCTCTGCTTTCAGGCCATGCTGGGTTTATCCTGGGTTCACTTGGCTCCCCCAAGCACCCTGAAAGCCACAAATGACCCTTGTTTTTTTCTTCTCTGCCAGAGAGTTTGTGTTTGGAAGTGGACTTCACCCACAGAGAAACCCATGTGCAGCACCGAGCTGAGGCCTGAGTTTGGGTATCAGGTGAGCGACCGCGTCCGAAGGGCCCCCTTAGCCAGTACAGGGCTGCTGGTAAATACTGTCTGGAGGTGGGAGGCAGGATCACCCCCCCTCCCTGCTGCACCCCAATGCAGTGGAACATCTCAGAGTCGTTATTGATGCCTCTCTGCTGCCCACCAGCCATGGGATGCAGAAGAGACCCTGGTGGGATGTCCCCCACTGCGGCCATGGCACTGGCCAGGGCTCATGGCCCTGCTGGTTTGTCCCCACTTGCAGAGGAGAGAACACAGCTCTGTTGTTTCACGAGGCATTTGGCGTCTGTTTTCAGTTCAGTGCAGGTGGTCAAGTGGGTTTCAGATAAAAGCAGATATTTTGTATGAAAGAATAAGTAGAAAGCATTGCTTGGCTTGGTGTTTATGCAATCTCACCTTTTAATTTCAGGATTATGTAATATTTAACCCTCAAAATCCCTACAAGTTTGTCAGCAACAGCAAAACCCAAGTGATATTTTACATGTGGGTAAGTAGGGACACTGGAAGCTGTATTTGTGGTGCCAGATGCAATCCCAGAAGGTTGGAAGGTGGCACGGGGTCTGACTGGGGTCGCATTTTGCTTTGCCCTTGCCCTCACCTGCACAAAGCTCCTCACTCACTACCCTTGCTAGGCAACAAAGATGGGCTGAGCAGAGCATCACTCCCTCTGCTCCCATGCTGGGTCAGTCCTAGCCGTGGCAGAGATGCTCTCCAGCTCTCCCATCTGTGCTTTCCCATGGGCCCTTTTTCGTTCCTCGTGGCTGTCAGCAGCTTTGGGCAGAGGAGGAGGTGTTGGGAGAGGGTGTTCTGTGCTCTCTGAAAGGTCTTGGAGTCTTTCTGCCCCAGGAGCAGGGTCAGTGCTCAGATGATGGGGAAGGGGCATGCTAAGAGTGCAGTTACAAAATGCTTGTGTTGGATGCTTTCTCCCCTTTCCTCAGGGTGATGATGGTTTGCAGTACTGCACGCCCGTCCTGAGCAGGCAGGTGAGCACGGGGGGGACCACAGCGGGTCACCCTCTCAGCCTTCCTCCTGGCAGCAACACTGTCCCTTCCAACCCCCTTAAACAAAAACTGTAGCCACGTCCCCATCCTGTTCCCTTGGTCTCCTGAAGGGACAAGTTGTCTGAGCTGAGGTCAAGAGGGGCTCTCTCTCCCACAGATGCCCCTCTGCATCTTCTCTGTGGCTCTGGTTCTGATGGTCCTGCCACGGGACAAGGAGGGATTGTCACATGGAGGGATCAAGCAGGAACATCTCTGTTTGAGGAGGTAAGAGCCAGCACTCAAGACAAATGCACGGCCTTGCTGCTCTCTCTGCAGACCTTCAACAGCCTGGTGGGACGTTTCAGCCAGTCGGTTTTTCATTTCAACAACGGGCAAGCTCTGACGGGCACCTCGGCCGGGAAACTGGTGGTGTGGGACGCGGTCAGGCCCCACACGCCCACCAAGGAACGACGGATCAAGCTGCACAACATGAAGGCCATCAAAGTGGTGCCCATGCAGAAGGAGAGCATTACTGTGCTTGTGGTGTTTGAGAGGTAACGGGACAGCAGTTTTCAGTAGCCGTAGGTGCAGTAATTTGACATTCCACCCACAGCACTGATGTTGATGAACTATGGCCAAATGCTGCAGTTTTAAGCCTCTTGGCAGCGTGCAAGGACCAGGCAAATTCATGCAGGAAAGTGCTGCTGATTTACGAGACGTTGCTCCTGCTTTTGTCAGCAATTAATTTGGCTGGGGAGGGGAAAAAAACGTTTTAAACCCCTGGCAATGTGATTCCAGCTCTGCTGGGGCAGCTCAAACGCCGGTTTGGCCAGGGTGACCGAGGATCGTGAATGAGTCTTGCTCAGCCTCCCGGTCTTCGCCGGCAGAGGGAGCAGACAGCCACCAAAGGCCTTGCCAGGCTTGGGACGGGACAGGGGATGCTGCGAAGTTCACAGCAGAGCCTGCTGGTTTCTGCACAGCCCTGCGATTTCCCTCTGCACATCTGCACGGGGCTCTTCTCATGCACTTATACAGAGAAAAGGGGAAGAGATCCTCTTCTTCCAAGGATGCAATCCAAGAAAAAAATGCGAGGTCTCAATCTGTGTGTTGATTAAAATCTTTCCCTTCCTTGCAGTTGCATAGTGACAGGTGATGTGAAAGGGCAGGTTAAATTCTACAACGGAGAGCTGATGCTCCTCACCTGCTACAGCCACAGCAAAGTGGGTTCTATTCGGTCCATATCCTTCTCCAAAACTCCTCCTGACCCTGCCGGTGCGGCCCCAGCCTGCTCCATCTCCGGCACTGCCAGCAGCCAGCCCTTCATTGCCAGGTGAGTGTCTCTTTATAAAACCAGGTCTTCTTCTGCAGTTGTCCTGCAGCTTGAAAGCTGGGCAGATGGTCAGCTGAAAGATGCCCCATGGGCTTCTGCTTTGGCTGGAGCAGGTTTCAACCCTCTACCCAGGCTTCTGGGCAGGACGGGGGACAACGTGCTCCTTTATTCCCATGTGCCCGTGCCCACCAGAGAAGCAGGGGGATGTCTTCTGGGCACCCCTTCTCTGCCCACACAGCCTCAGGAATCTCCCAGCAGCTGCCAAAGTTCCAGCACATCCTAAATTCTGAACTTGAAGTGATGCCATGGCACAGGTGAGAGAACCATTAACGGAGGCACGGAGATGATCAGCTGGTCCAAGGGTGCGCAGCTCCTCTGTCACGTACCCAGCACACCAGGCAGTGCTAATGCTGAGCCTCCAGCTCCCACTGAGCCCCTTAATCCCCCTGCTTAACCCCTCCTGTGGATGCCTATTCCCAGTTAGATTTTATCATTGCTGGAAAAGCTACTTGGAGCAGCGGTGCTGTGGAGGCTGCACTGTGTGGACTCAGGAGACCGGGACATCCCCAGCCTGGTCACTGGCCCCTCTCTGCCCCTCTTCATGATGTAGCTGTGCCTGAGGATTTATAGGAAGCCTGCAAGCCAGATGAAGCTGTTCTGTGGCTTGATCCAGCCTGCAAACCATATGTCTGTCGCTCCTGTTAAGGCTCTCCTGGCAACATCTCTCCTTAGAGCATTATTTTCCAAAGAGCCACGTGGGACAGAATTCCTCTCCAGCCTGGAGCAGTGGGAAACGGGTTGGTTTTCCCTATCGGTCTCTGTTGTCTCATCCCTCTTCCTGGGTCACTGCTGCAGCTTGTGCCACTTGCAGCTGCTCTGGGCAGCACAAGAGGCAGAAAACTATGGAGGAAGCCTTAGGTCTGCTCGTCTCACCAGGCTGGTGAGGTCAGGTATGCCTGAAGAGCCCAGCTAGGGCGTTGCTGTTCTCTGACTGCTGATGAGAGGTGCAGCATCCTTCAGCACCCAGGCCAGACGTGCATAACTGGGTGGCTGTCATGGGCCAGCTCACAAGAGAGGCTGTAGGGTCCCCCCTCGCCCATGATGCAGCCACGCACATCTGCCTGGGCAGCTCTTGGATGTCTGTGTGGTCCTCTCTTGACCCTCTACTCTCAGTCCAGACTCTCAGCCCTCAGGCAGACTGGTGACTGGACACAGTTGTTCCATAATGTATTCAGATGGGATTTTACACATCACCAATTATGCAGCAACACCCTCTCTGCTGCCATACGGCCGAGGGATCAGACAGGCAGTTGCTCTGTCTGCAGCGAGACTGAAAATGTCCTCTGCCCTGGTCCATGGCAGTGTGGTTGACATGGAGCCACTGACAATGGTGGCATGGAGACATCTGAAAGGACTATTCAGAGCATCCTCAATCGCTCCTTTGTCTGTCTCACACACCAGTGACTTGCAAATGGCAAAAGCTATCCAGATGTCATTCATCTTCTGGCTTGCTTACCCAAGTATAAAATGGAACTGGCTTCAGTGTCTTCCCTCAGAGGTTTACCAGGTCATGAATAGAAAGTGCCACCTGCCTTCCAGGTCAAGAATTGTTTGCATATTGCATATCACAAAAAATATAAGTGATTGTCCAACTAAGTCGCCTAAAAGAGACTAATGTGTCACATAGCCTGGAGGGACATGAGCCAGCCAGTCTGATTCATCAAATTCTGTTTCTCCCACACTAAACAGGAACTTCATCCTTTCAACCTCTGATGCAACTGTGCTCCGTGTTGCAACAGACAGGACAAATTTTGAAAAAGTCATGGAAGAGGCAAAGAAAGCTGTGAATGCCATCACTTGTCACCCCCGGCAGATGCTCATTGCTGTGGGGAGTCGCTGTGGGCTGCTGAAGGTGTGGGACTACCAGCAGAACAAGTACCTGGTTAGCAGGATATTCACAGAGGCCGGCATCCAGTGCTTGTCCTACGACCCCGAAGGTATCCTGGTCTGTGACCCTCCCCATGTACCAAGCTTCCCAGGAGGAGTGATCATGTCGTGATAGTGCCCTGGTGTGCTTTTCAGGTTATTTTCTGGCCGCTGGTTTTACCGATGGAAGTGTTTACGTCCTCGATGCCATTTCCCTTCTGTCCAGCTGCAAAGAGTTCAAGTTCTCCCGAGGTCCAGTGACTCATATTAGCTTCTCTCATGATTCAGAGTACCTCGCAACTGCTGTAAGCTTGTTTTTTCCTCTCAGCAACTCACATGGGCTGTTCATGGTGCAGCTTTCGGTGGGACTGGGAATTGCCAGCCATCCCGTGAAGCATGGCTGAGTGAGTTTTGCAGAAGGTTGACCCTGCTCGGGGACTTCGTGTCTCTAAAACACTTTCCTGGCTTTAAGAGTCACTCTGTAAAAATGTCACCAGTCACAGCTGCCCCACAGACCTGCTGCTGGCAGCGTCCCATTGCTCACTTTTAGTGGTAAATCTTAGCCCTGCACCCTTCTGTAGAAAGAGCTGGAGTAGGGGTTTTCTCCTGGCTGACAACCACAGTGGGGGTTGCTCCCTCAGTGCCACGTCTCAGTGCAGAAATATTGAGGTAGCATTGGAGCAGTTTGGCACAGAGGTTGTAGCACCTGGTGGTGATCTGTACAAAAAGACTCCCTACCTCACGCATGAATGTCAGGGCCCGCTTGTGGGAAGCCTTTTCCCTGCAATGTCTGGGGAGTCATTGAGCTCAGTTTACCGTTCCTCTGCAGTGAGAGCACAGCAGGGAATGCCCTCCAGGCAGTTAGGATGCTTCAGCCAGGCTGAGGCCAATGCCGTGCTGCCCTTGGGAGCAGCTACCCAGATCTGCCTGACCCGGTGTTTTATTCTGGCTAACGCTCCTGCTGGGACTCCCAAAACTGGAAGGGCCAGGCAGGGGCTGTGCAAAGTTGCCCTCTGCCAGCCAGGTGACCCATGCAGGGATCATGGCTTGCTGACCTTTGTTGTTCCAGGATGAGAAATATGCTGTGACTGTTTACAAGAGAGCCCTGCAAAAGAGGAGCAGATCCTGGGAACGCCTAGCAGGGCTTCACTCCCACTACAAACCCATCCGGAGCATCCTCTTTGGGGTCCAGGTAGACAGCAACAAGCCCAGGCTGCTGAGCCTTGGGGAGGATCGGCAACTGGTAGGTGAACGTGAAAGTCTGAAGGGCGATGGAGCTTGGTGGTTAAAGTCAGGGCTGGACAAGGGCATCTGGGGAGGTTCAGTGTTTGGTTCTGCAGCTCCTAACCCTCTCCCACCAGCTGTGTCGCAGGGGGGTTACTTCTCAGTCTGGTCTTGGAGCAGATCTGCCCAGGGCTGAGGCTCTGCTACTTGCAGGTTGCTCACCCAGCTGCTGCAGGAGATGCTAGATCCAGTTAATCTTCAAGGCCCAGGGTGCTGGCAGACCACAAGGGAGTTTCTGTGTGTCTTTATCTTCTCTCCAGGTTGAATATGACCTGAACAGCAGCAGCAGGGACCACTTGGTGGTCTTGCACAGGGTCCGGGTAGAGCAGGATGCTGTGCCCCTGTGCTTGGCCTGGTATCCACAAGTCAGCACCGAGTCCTTTATCCTCACTGCCAATAACTGCTACAAAATGAAGCTCTACAACACGACAACCAAAACGTGCAGGTAGGTTCAGCCCTACTGCTGCCTGGGAGCCCCATTCTATCTCTGTGTTCTCCTCTGTCTAATGCCCACCTCAGTCCCACCCATAAGCATGGCCTGCCCAACCACGATGCAGATCTTGGGATGACCCTAGGCCCCCCCAGGTTGCTCCACCTTTGTGTCTGCTCTGCTGTTCACTAACATGTCATCTGGTAAGGTTGTGGTTGCAGGTGGGTCTTGGTCTGCCCAAAACGTTGGACTTGAGATGCAGTAGCTGGACATCAGATAAAGAGACAGAAGCCCACATGAGCAAAGCACAAGGACTGAATGATGCCCGAGCACTAAATTAATCTCTTAGCCCTAGTGTGGTCCCTTCCAGTCAGGGACCTTGTCCTATCCTGTCCTCTCAGCCAGTAGTACAAGACTTTACACCCTCTACACCTCCCCATATCTACCCATCCTTGTGCACAGCAGCCGTTCAGAGAAGGAAAATGTTTTGTGAGCCCTGAAATGGATGAAAATGGTTTTTTTTTGCTTTAGAAAGACCCTTTTGGGACCAACCTATGGCTCCCCATTGGAGAAGATACAAATCCTCCCAACAACAAGCGTTGCGGACCCCCAGATACACTACCTGGCATATGTTACAAAGGACAAGGTATGGAGCCCCATATGCACAAGAACCCCAACTTGTAGAAGTGGTGGACCCTGGAGGAATTTCACTGCAGCCAAAACAGACTGGTCCTGCCTGAGAGCTGAGTCCAGCATTCCCAGGCCCCTGTTTCCTTACAGGTGGGCTTGCAGATTTTGCCTGTTGATGGCAACCCCCACAAGTCGTCAGCTTTCATTTGCCACCCAGATGGTGTCTCTGACCTTGCTACCTCCTACGACGGACGCTACGTCTTTACAGCAGGAGGGGATGACTGCACTGTGATGAAATGGGAGGTCAACCTGAAGTGAGTACTGCAGGAAGGAGAAAGGAGTCTTGTTAAGTCTTTCCACAGCTGCTTGGCCAACACAGCTAAATCAAATGTTCCTCAGCATTTACACTGAGAATGGGACTTTTGCCCTGAAAGGTCTCTGCATTCAGAGGAGTTAAAGCTAGGTCTCCCAGCTATTTCCACACTTATCCTGGTGTATAGAGAGGTTCTGCACCAATGGGGAAACACGGTAGGCTGCAGGAGGGTTTCTTTTCAGGGCTCTCTCAAGCATGGGTCCTTCTGAGGAGATGACAAAGCCTCACAGCTTTGCTGTTCTTCCACAACATCGTCCCTGAGACCAGGCCAACAAACTGCATCTGGCAAAGGGGGCTTATGTGGTTGAGGACAGGTCTCAGTGCTTGTGCAAACAGGAGACCCACCATGCACTGCAAGGAGCATGAGCTGAGGCTGGCAGCATCTCTGCTCAGCTTTAGGGACTGCCAGCTCCTGGAAACCTGGCCTGCAACTGAGTTTATTAATAGTGGAGCCTCATGCCCTGCATTCACACAGCCCTAAAGCAGCACCTACAGACAACTGAGCATGGTGGGCATGTGCCACAAGGGGATAGTGGTGTGGCAGTGAGGTCAGCAAAGACTGCAACTGCCTGCTAGGCCCCAAGTATCTGTGTGGGGTGGCAGCTGAAATAGGAGGGACATGATTTTTGGGGGGGCCTCTGCTCCCCCTCTGTGTGATGTAGTCAGTCACATAGTCCATACAAGAGGTTAAACTAACAGACTTCGCAGGCAGTGGCCATTGTGCCTATAAAATACTCCAATCTGGGAAATGGTACCCAAATGCTAAGAAACTGAGCAAGAGATTTTCTGGTCCTTGTGAGGGCTTGCCTAGTGTGGTGGGAGTTAGACAGGGGATCAGAGGAGCAGCACTGGCTGCAGGAGGAGCGTAAGGGCGGCTGCTCATACAAAAGTTTCTGCTCTGCCGATGGGATAGGCTAGCATTTGCTAGGAAATCCTCCCTGTGTTTGAAGCCTGGATTTAGGACAAGCCACCTTAATCCTGTAAAGCTTTGCTTACATGAGTAAATGGACTGCAGTAAACGGCGTGGCTGGAGGAGTGAAGGCTGCTTTTGCAAATGAGGATTTCCAGGCTCTGGCCCGGAGCATCAGCGATAAATCCTGCCAGGTTTCTTCCGCCTTTCTCTGCAAGAGTGTGATTTCCCTCTGCCAGCTCCCTTGGGCAGCAGTGCCAGACGCCTGCTCCCACGTGGCAGGCGGGTAACACCACAAAGGCAGGAGATATATTCTGGGTTCTCTGCATGTCAAGGACCAAAGCTGCTCGTTGCAATGCGCGTGCAGGGCAGAGGGCTCTCCCCTCGCGAGTGCCGCTGCCGGTGGGTGCACGTGTACATCAAAAGGGAGCAGGCGGCTACAAATGAGCTGAAAACTGCCAGACCAGCGCAAAGCAACTTCACCTTCACACTTCAAGGGCTGGAAAGGGAGCTTAGCCCGTGTTGAAGCTGGAAAGGTTGGATAGCGTGGCATGGTGTGTCAATCTGTGACTGAGGTTCTTCATCCTGCACATCATCCTCTTAGCACAGAGCACACCTCAGGTTTGTGGCAAATCAACCCCACAGGAGCTGGCTTTTAGCCCTTCTCCTATTTTTGCACTTTGGAGTGCACCTGTGAAGCACCGTTGCCTCTCTCCTTCCAAGGGCAAAGGCTTTGTGGTTAAAACACACACTACCCCTGCATAAAACATTTCTTGCAGGTACTGCTCACTCAGAGGAAAGCCCAAAGGGTGCTGAGCCAGGTCACCTTCATGTGCCAGAAGAAAGGAAACCTGTGTAGGAAAGCAATGGGCTTATTTATTTTCTTTTCCACTTTGTGTGGCTTAAGCAGTCGGGGGTCAGAATAAGCAACATTTTAAGGAAGGCAATAGAATATAAATGATCCTTCTTTATAATGGTTGGCCAGGGTCCAAGCAACATTGAATTTCTATGTAATTTGTTTTCAGAGCAAAGCTCTTGATGAGCTAATTATCATTTTATTGCTGCTTCTGGCATCTTGTGCATCTCCACTGTGTTTAATACCCAAATAACTTAATTATGAAAAAAGCATGACGCTTGCAAAAACCCAGTGGAAGCAGCACTACAGAGGTGTGCACGAAAACTGCAACCTTGCTGCCAGGCGCGGGGTATTATGTGGCAATGCTACACCATGATTGCTCTACCAGGCTTGGTTTCCTTTTTCATCTGCACAAACCGAATGGATTCTTTTGTCTCCACCTGGCTATGAAATTGAAACAAAAAGGTGGCACTCAGATGCTTTTAGTTTAATGTGAACTGCACCTGTGACACAGTCACCTGCTACAGCAGAGGAAGTGGAGTTATGGATTGCACTGAGTTATGGGGGAGAATGTGTTAGCTCAAGGAACAGGGAGCTTAGGTTTGGGTGGTTTATTGCAAACACCAGGTTCCAGCCCTCTCTGCATGTCCAAAATGCTGATCTAGCTAATTCATCTCCTTCAATGTCTCTATAAGGAAGCAGAACACTAAATGCCAGACACTGAGCTCAAGTCCATGGAAAAGCTCCTGGCTCGCAGCCCTGTGCTCATTCCACTAAACAAGAGGACCATTCAGTAATAATTAATTCCCACACTGTGCTATTGTATGTAAAACCTGGGTATGACATACACTGTAGAAGTGCAAGATGATGATAAAATTGTCCATGGTTCAAGGCAATGCTTTTCTTTCCTGAATTCTGAGACCCGGGGATTTTATTTATTTATTGAAAGTGTCTGTGAACAATGACTAGAAAGGGAAATGTGAACTCTCTCCTCATGTGAACCCTCATGTACCTTCTTTTCTCTGCTTCTGCCAGTGCCTTGGATGCTGCTGCTTCTCTGGGTGGGCAGGGCTTGATCCCATTCTACAACCTACTGGACGGTGGCAGAGAAGGCGAATTCTTCAGGGTAATTATGCTCACCGTGAATACTGTCTGGTTGGAGTTTATGATTCATTTATACAGGCCTGACATTTCATTATTTTTTGTCCAGCTTGCCTTTAACAGCAATCTCATTGATATGCCTGTTAGTAAATCTCAAAAGAAGCCTTATCTTCTGTGCCTGTTGGTAACTGAACTTTACAGTATATTGTCTGAATCCCTCACAGGAACTGGAAGACTATTTTTACTACGCACAGCTGTGCAACCACGGTATCGATACACTCGAGACCAGACAGGTGTCAACACACATTCCCTTGGAGGAAATTCCTTCTGTAATGAGAGCAATAGGATTTTATCCATCAGAGAAACAGGTCGGTCGGTTGTTTTTCTTGTTGTTATTAAAAGAAGAAGGAACGAGAATGATTGCGTTTACCAAGTGTCCTGAGGGCCATATTCTGACCGTTGTTACATTAGATGTATTTGCTGGCTCTCAATGTATTTAACCTGGTCTGCCTCAACATGGAGTGGTCAGAATCTGGCAGCAAATTCCTTGAAGTAATGATTCCTCACTAGAGAGTTGGATAAGCACAGGGGCAGGCTGAGCAAACCTGCAGCCTGATAGTTCAGAAGTGTTCAACAAAAGATGACCTTGGGGTCTTCTGGAGGTTGAGTGCTCTGCCGTCACTGCAGAGAAGGGGGGTTTCTTCAGAAGAACTGAGAAAGCTGGGGAACAGCTCTTCCTTTGGCTCCCATGAGTAGCAGCTCCAACTTTATGCAGTCCATGGGCTTAAGTACCCTGCATGCAGGCAACGCTGCGTTTTGGTCCCTCTGTGACTGCCACTAATGGCTGAGCTGCTTTACAGTGCTGCGTGAGGTTGGTGTGCCATGGGCCGAGTCCCTCCAGGTCGGATGAGGACTCATCCAGGGCATCCTACATGTTACCAGTCTGGTGGGAATGTCCAGCTCCGTGCAGTCACTCCTGGGAACACTGAGAGAGCCTCTTTTTCTTGTTCTGCCTGAGATTGATGGAAGAATGATTTTAGATGGAGGCAGCACCTTTTATTCTCACGAAACTTAAAGCTCTTTCATAACTGATAAACTCTGCAAGAAGCTCTCTCTGAGCTTGCCTTTCAGGTTGCAGCAGCAGAGCTTCCTATCAAATATTTCTCAAGAGCCTTTTAGCTTCAAATTTTACAGCAAAGACAACTGATTTAATAAGGGTGTTTCTTCTTCCCCTTTTGTGGCTGTTTCTACAAGGCAGTTTGCATTGTATACAGACCTCACGTGTAAGGCTGTAACCTGGCAAAAGGGTAATTATAGCGCATACAAAAAAACCTTCCTGAATTCAATGCAAAGAGATTTAAATAACAACCTCTTTGCACCAGCTACAGCCCTTCAACGGAGGAGGGGTTCTCCCAGGGGAAGCAGTGCCATCGCTGTGCTCCCTTCATCTTTCCGCGGGGGAGGCTGCGTTTGTCTCTGCTGATTGCACAGGAACCCCACGGGCTGCCGAGACAGTGCTGTGAGTCAGTGCCACCCCATCTGCCCGGGTGTACTCTTTGCCAGGAAAGCCAGCAGATGGGAGGCAGGACCTTTGCCACAGCCACCACCTAACAGAGTTGCTTTGGAGCCCTCACAACCAGCAAATGTTTGTCTAAGCTGAGGCTGCTTTGCCCTTGTGCCAAGTTGTGCTGTTATCCCCTCGTACGTGTTAGATCTTTTCCTTGGCTCATTACATTTTTGCCTCTTAGGGACATATTCCCCTGGGAAATGTCTCTGGTAGAATAACTGTTAAACCTCCCCTGCCCCAAATCAAAATGAAAATAGCATTTCAGGCATGGAAACAGAGGTGCTAAGCTGCTGTAAGGCCAGGCAGCATAAAATCTGCTTCTCAAAGCAGTCAGGACAGCATTAAAATCCAGAGAGAAAGTTCATCTCTCTCTCTAGAACACTTTAATAAAAGAAAAGCAGGAGGGAGAAAAGGCAGCTTGGGCTGACTAGTAAAGCTTTTGGGAATTGGTGTTTTTCTTCCACAGTTCAGTGAGGCTGATACAAAATCTAATTCTAGATTGGCCAGAGCTGAGTGAAAATGACTGTTCTTGCCTGGTCTGACATTCGCTACAGGAAAAATATAAAGCTGAGATTTCCCTCTTCCCCATGTTTCATTCAGTGGAAAAACTTGTGACAAAAGGACAAAGGCTCAAGTCTGAATGCAAAGTCCTCCCCAGGGAGATCTTCCATCAGTTTCCCTTTCTGGGGAGCAGGAGGCTTGGTACGCGTTGGCACAGGGAATTCTCCCAGAGTTTCTCTGCTGCCTGTGTATCTCCGAAGGGGCTGCCTCTTGGAGCACGGGTACAATGAAGGCACGGAGCAGATCCTGCCTTCTGGACACACATCTGCACAGCTGCCAGCTGGGCTGACTCACAGCACCAGACTTCAGGAAAACCACTAGTATTCAGCACAGCCAGTGCTTGCCCATTTGGTCGAGAGGAGAGTGAGTGATCCAGCTGTTCAGGATGTCAGGCCCACTGAGCACATCTCAGGTTTCATAGAGTTATAGAATCATTTGGTTAGAAAAGACCTGTGAGACCATCGAGTACAACCGTACCTGTCCACTACTAAACCAGATCCCTCAGAAACTTGTCTACCTGACTTTTAAACACCACTCTTTTAAATGGTGACTCAACCACCTCCCTGGGCAGCCATTTCAGCACCTGAGAACCCTTTCAGTGAAGAAAATTTTCCTGATGTCTAATCTGAACTTCCCCTGGCATAGCTTGAGGCCATTTCTTCTTGTCTTGTTGTCTGTCACCTGGAAGAAGAGACCAGCACCCACGTTGCTACAACTTCTTTTCAAGCAGTTGTAGACAGAGATGAGGTCTCCCCTCAGCCTCCTCTTCTCCAGGCTAAACAACCCCAGTTCCCTCAGCCACTCTTCATCAGACTTGCAGTGGCAGAACTGCACCAGACACGTGTTGGATTGGGGCAGGGAAAGCTTGCTGGTGCTGGGCAGGGTGTGTTTATACTGAGTGCAACCTGGTTATGTCAGGGTTTCCATGCATGTACTTTTGCAGCAGGGTGCTATATTTACTGGTTTGTGGTTTGCCTGCCTGCTGTCCCCAGAGCAGAGAGGCAGCTGCGGCAGAGGTACCGGTAACAGCTGTACCATCATAAGAAAACAGAGGAAATCCAAAATGACAACATACCTGCTACCCCTGCCTTTACCCAATATCGTGATAACAGTGAGCACGTAACTGTTAGCCATGTCCATCCTGAGCTGCTGAGTGCGTGCTCGTTACTGGGATACGGTCCTGGTACCAGTGGCACCAGTATGTGCTCCATTATGGCACCTGCACATTCACAAGATCAGAGACTGGCCTGACACTCTTCAAAAAGAAAATGTGTAACAATCCGTCTTGCCTTGATCTTTAGATTGAAGAAATAATAAATGAAGTAAAATTCAGCAAGTATGTGGATACTGGAGAGCAAGTGACAAAAATCAATTTGGGGGATTTTCTGAAACTTTACATAAATCACCGACCTGCATTTGACTTGTCAATAAAAAAAATACAACGAGCGTTTCAGGTCCTTGGTTATGATAATGAGGATGGAGACAAAGTTATTGACAGAGGAGACTTACTGTGGCTGCTTCAGTGCAGAGGTGAGGTATTTCTTTTCTAATATTAGTTTTATGCTTGCTAGTTCTGCCTTCAATTTCAGAACGTATTCACTGTAGCAAAAAATTAATTTGGAACTATAGCTTGGTAACCAAGACAAGACTGTGGAGCCCCTGTTTTAAGATTTTAAATTCAATAAGCACATCTATTGTCTCCAATGTATTTCTTTTACTGCTCTGGAAAGCTCCGCTGGCCCGAGGTATCTTGTCTATCAAATGATGAGTATGGATCTTGGTAAATTGTATCCTCCTTCCAGAATACCCTGGTCTGAATCACCATTCTCTCTTTCAGTCACACACTCTCCAGAAAGGCAGCATAAAATTGAAAAGCAGGGGGACAAGAAAGAAGGGGTTAAATTGGTCACTCCTGGACTGAATCTATGTGTGAAAGATGGAAAAGACACAATGGTTTAGTTCAGCTGAATTAGAGGGAAATCATAAAAGCATGTATGCTTATGGCCAATGCCATAGAAAGGAAATAATGAACTTGTATTGCCTTGCTCCTGTTGGAAAAGCAGGGAGCATTTAACTGCAGCTGAGCATTGGAACAGGTAAAGGGAAATGTGATTTTACTCAGTACATCACCTGGAAAAACTCCTTGCCACAAAGATCCTTGGAAACCAAGGATTCAATCAGAGTGAGAAAGGTTATTTATATGGATGGTGTGAACACCCATAAATAGATACAGTAGACAGAACAATTTCATAACAGATCTATAACTTTATGCTTCAGGGCATGAACCAGCCAATAATTGAGAATAAGTGCTATGTCCAGGTTATTCCAGGATACTAGATGAGGACTTCCCTGCACATTCGTCTTTCTCCTCTCGGTGGAAATGGCTACAGCCATGGATATGGGGTGATGTGGACTGTGGTCTGTCCTGTGCCAGGAATTCTTCAGTGGGAATAGAAGCTAAAGCCCCTGCAAGTGCAACGTAGCCTAAAGAGCCATTTGCATCATAATTTCTCCCTTTGATAAGTATTTTTTCCCAAAATACAATATGCAAGAACAATTTTTCTTAGGATGGAGGAATGTTGGGATCATGTGTTTCAATTGGCAATGTGTATCTCTACCTCAGAGAAACCAAATTCTCTTTCAAACTGTCCTGTTTTGTTTGTATGCTGTTTGTGTTCAAGTTGCCTTCTAGTTTTTGTGCTAACAACCCTGTATTCCAAGAGGCTGTTGTTGCTTTGTTGTGTTCAGGAGAGTGTATGACAGAGGATGAGCTGGTGCAGTGTCTGACCACCCTGAGGGGCAGGCGTTCTGAGGGAGGAGGATCAGAACTGGACATCTACGATTCCACAGGTACAGGATTAGCATTCCATGCAGCACAGCAGCTGGATCGCTTCAATTCCCAAACAGAATAATTCAAATTGCAAACCCATTACCCTGTTAGGCCAAGAGCTGTCGAAAATGCTCAGATGGGATTGCAAAAAGAGTCATGGAGCTATAGATTGTCCTTCATCCATGCAGCAATTGCATGGGCGTATCTAAAAATAAATGAACAATGAAATATAAATGGGACCTGACAAGATTACATTGTTGTTTATCTGCTGGCTTGGAACTGAAATTAGAAACACACAGTGGAAGGTTTATGTGCTGAAGTCCACAGGCAAAAAGGAATCCTACAATATGCAAATTACAGTGTTGATTTCATCCAGGCAGCAATGCCCATTGTAACGGAACTGTTGATAACTACTGCATTTGTCTACAATTTATGTCCCAGTCTACACCAGTCTAGAACAGTGTTGATTTTAGCCAAGTGGCATTGCCCATTGTAACTGGAACTGCTGGTAAGTGCCACGTTTTTGTGCAATTCACATCCCAGTCCACACCAGTCCAAAGCAGCATCTGGTGAGGGTCAATGGGTCGCACACAATGGAGGCGCAGCTCCTGAAGGGAAGTGCCTAGGACTTCAAAGCAACTTTGAAATCCCTGAATTCCTTGGGATCCTAAAATCATATCAAATCACTGGAGTGTAAAAGTTGGCCCCTTGACCCTTCTGAGCAAGGTGAGGCTTGCAGCCTCACGGATTCCACAGATTTAATCCCTGATAGGAATGCATCAAATCGTGAGCTGGTAAACCAATACTTTTTCATGATTACTTTATATGTTTTTAAAAGCATTCCGTCCACTTACTGTTGCTTATAGATTTTACTGATCTGAAAAGCCATTTTCACACTGCTATTGTGTGTTTTGTGTTGTTACTGCTCCCCAGGTGCAGCAGCTTTGACTGAAGAAGAAATTCCAGAGGAAATCACAGCAGAGATATTTTCTGCTGACATTCTTGGCTTGCATATTGCTGAACCAGAAAAGAAGAACTAAAAAAAATAAAGAGATGAATCTTTGGTCTACAAAGGCACAGAAGCATAGCTGCCACAAAATTTGCTGCTTGTTTCCACTTTCCATTCTCCTCTCCTCAAATATCATATAAACACAAACCACAAAATTTTCACCACATAAAGATCATATAGTTTGATATTAATCAAACTCCAGCATAAGCCCCTAGTTTAGTACATGCCACAAACCTATGGGATCAAACCTATGGAGAGAAACACTGGTGTGGCTGTAAAGAGTGAGGCAGTAGTTCGTGAGTTGTCTTCTTGCATTGACCATCTTTGGCAGGAACTTTCTTAGAATTCATTTCAGGTGGGCTTATGCCATTTTCATTATGTTAAGACATAGTTTATTTGTGTAACCTGACAGCAAAAGAGCAATGTAAAAGTAGTATTGATTAAATGCACTGATAAATGTCGTGTATAAAATGCTTGGATAGGTTAGAATGGATTTGTAATTATAAATCCAACAGACCTCAGGAAAGAAAGGAATGCTGTGTGATACATTGAACCCAAGCTTCCATTTTGGCCTGTAAAACTTATTTTTCCTTTCTGAAAGAAGCAGTTCCAATTAGTAGTGTAATACCAGTGGGATGGCATCTCACTGTGTTTGTATAAACAGCGTAAGGAGGCTGATAGGAGTTGCTGTACAAAGATGGGTGAAGTGCTGTTGAACACACTTCCTTCTTTACATCATCCTCAGCATCAATTTGAATAATAATGTGGGCCCCTAAGAAGCGTTCCTTTCAGCGGCAATGTTTGTTAAACAGAGGTGGCTGTTATGTACTCTGAAAGTACCTGATTGTACAATTAGCACAAACAGCCAGGTGTGCACCAGATGCAAGTTAATGAGTCTGACCAGAGCGCACCACGTGTGTGGCAGCAGAAACTTTCTGCAGAGCATGGCTTTGATGTAACTCTGCCTGTTTACTGAGACGTTCGTGTGCTTAGAATTATAGAATGGTTTGGGTAGAAAGGAACCTTAAAGCTTCAACCCTCTGCCATGGGCAAGGATACCTCCCACTGGATCAGGGTGCTCAAGGCCCGATCCAATGTGGTCTTGAACACTTCCAAGGATGAAGCATCCATGGCTTCCCTGGGAAACCTGTGCCAGCGCTTTCCCACCCTCACTGTTAAGAATTTCTTCCTAATACTTCCATGAATCTGTGTCCGACCAGATCCTCTGCTACCTCAAACCAGCACCATTCCATGGATATTACTGGCATTACTTTAGGCAGCTAAGAAGTCTTATGAACACTGCTAACCACGCCTCCAAGATGTTATGGATTTATCAAGTACGTTGCCACTGCCACTGCCTTCCCCATGTCCTCACAGCTCGCACCTCACGCACGCTTCCCACCTCTCTTCCCGCCCCGTCCACGCGCGTCCGAGCTCCCCCCGGCGGCGCGGTGCGCATGCGCAGAGCCCGGAGCCCGGCGGGAGGAGCCGAGCGGAGCCGAGCGCTGCCGAACAGAGCCGAACGCTGCCGACCGGAGCCGGGAGGTGCCGAGCGGAGCCGAGTGCTGCCGAGAAGAGCCGATTTGAGCCGATCCCCAGCCGCGCCGCGCCGAGCGCAGGGAGCATTGTGCGGGCGGGCACACGGACACACGGACACACAGATACACGGACTCCGCGAGCAGCGCCGCGTTCCCCTCCGTCCCACCCCCCCACCACCATGTCGGGCCGGTCGGTGCGGGCCGAGACCCGGAGCCGGGCGAAGGATGATATCAAGCGGGTGATGGCGGCCATCGAGAAAGTGCGCAAATGGTGAGCGGGCCGCGCCGCGCCGGGACCCCGCGCCGTCCCCCCCGCGCCCCCCCGTGTCCTCCAGAGCCCTCTCTCCACGTCCCCTCCCGGGGCCCGAGCCCGGCGGCTGCCGCGGGGGGCGGGGACCGGCGGCGCCCAGCAGCCATTTCGCTCCTGCGAGTCACATGAAGGCGAGGGCGAGAGGCGGCTCCTTTGTGCCGCCGGGACCCCCCCCTCACCGTCCCCCGCCCGCAGCTCCGGGGGTCCCGAGGCTCCCGGGGGTCCCGGGCACCGGGGGGGACCGGTTCCTTCCGCCCAGCGCCCACAAAGCGTCCCGAGCAGCGGGCCCGAGATGTGCGCGCATGGAGCTCAAATACCTCTTTTATACCCCAAAAAACTCACCCAAAATACCACTGAGTTTATTTTTTTATCATTACACGTGTATTTATTTCACCGTTCAAGTTCGCGCAGCAGAGCTGAGCGGGATCGTCTCCCCCTAAACGCTCTGGAGGTTGGGAATCCGGAGCTGAGCGTGTAATTGTGGCTGGAATTCGCTTTAAATTGTATAATTAAAGGTTGTACCCCCAGTGAAGTTGATACAAGAAGTATCGGTATCAAAATAATTCCCGTTTGTGAGGCCTTAAGCGTGTTTTGATATTTTTCCGCTTTTGTTGTCTTTTTTTCTCTGCTTTTGTTAGGAAAAGCAACATGAGGTGTTTAAACAATACGGTAAAACATTATCTGGGATGTTCAGTCCAGGGGTTTGGGGTTGCAGAGCCGAGCGGGATCGTCTCCCATAAAACGTGCTGGAGGTTGGAAATCCTGAGCAGAGTGGGAGAGAGCGAGTAGTTGCTGGAATTCGCTTCAAATTGTGTAATTAAATGTTTTACCCCCAGTGAAGTTGATATGAGAAGTATCAGTATCGAAATAATTCCTGTTTGTGAGGCCTTAAACGGCTTTTTGGTGTTTTCCTGCTTTTGTCTTTTTTTTTTTTCTGTTTTTGTTAGGAAAACCAACATGAGGTGATTAAACAATACGGTAAAACAGTCACTGGGATGTTCGGCCCAGGCAGTCCAGGGATTTTGGATGGGATAAAGAGCAGTGCTAGTGGGACTCAAGAGAGAATATCTTTCTTCCAGCAAGTTGACTTGTTCAGCAGTCTTTGTGCATGTTTCTTAAAATACTTTCTTTAAGCATTGAAATCCACGGGGAAATCCTTTGAGTTTGTATTAATCTGCATAACTCAGTTTTTGGAACCCAGTGAAATAAGGGGGCACTTCTGTTGCAGTCCACAGCTAACGTTTTGCTTTGGTTGAAAGCGAAATATGGAATTAAACGTGTTATTCAGGTGAAATGGTTTGTTGCATTTTAAATGGCCTTGAGCAGATGAATGGGCTCGTTGGCTTGAGCTGCACAAAGAATCAGGACGTGTGTCCAATAATGCAGGGCACGAGATGGGGATTTCAAAGAATCCGTCCATTGTGTAGGGAGCTGGAGCAGCCCGAGCATTGCAGTTCTGTTGGTTTCAGGAACTCTCTTCGACTCAGGCAGTGTTTTAAAGCGCTGTTTGCTGACTGGTGGGCCAGCTTTGAAGGTCAGAACAATATATAGCAATGTGACAGGACTTTTGTTCAAACAGGAGTGTTGTTGGATGTGTGGGACTATTATGTCCGTAGATATTTCATTCATGAGTGCAGCGTACTTCCTCTGAATCCTATTTGGTGGATTTCAGAGAGGAGTGGAGGCAGAAGCTTGGCCATTCAACAAAATGTCTAATTTATTTTTTTTTCTTGGCAAGGGCTCTCTGCCATCATGTCAGTTGCTATGGCTTCCTCTATAAAACAGAAATCTTATGGTATAAATAGATTTTGTACGGCTTAACTCTCATGAGAAACAACTTGCTTTAGAGAGTTCTTGTACAGAATCATGCAGTGTTTCTTTTGATTCTTGTCAGAAGTATTTGCATGGCTTTTTGTGTGTGCATCTCATGAGTATTTACATAAAACATTTTTCTTATTTTTAAAGGAATCATAATTTGAAAGTGAATCTCATTACTCCCCCCTACTTGCAGGCAAGTACAGTGGGAAATTGGCAAGCCAGATTCTGTGTCTTTTGGTTTAAATGTTTAGAGAAGACTTGGCTTGTTAAATTGAACTTTACACGCTAGCAGTTCCCGCATCCTCTGAAGAGCCACATAGGCAATTTCCAAGTGTGCAGTTTTATTTGCATAACAGGAGCAATTTGTTGCCATCCACAGCTCTTCTGTGGAAATGCAGCCACTGAAGATTAAAATACCTCATATCCAACGTTTCGTAGAACAGAGTTTTCTGAGACTTGGTGCGCCGCGTGCCGAAGATGAGTAGAGGCAGACAGAGTGTAAACTCTTCCGAGCGGACAGTGGCTCTGGTGTGTGCTACCCAGAGCTTTACTGCTCTGTGAGGTGTGCAGCAACCTTGCCGTGCAGGATTACTGAGTGTCTGCACTGCCATGTCTGTGAACATGCCTGTTGGGAAGCACTTTCCATCAGTGCAGACTTTGTTCCTCAGAAAATACGTGTTCTTTCTCAGACAGGGAGCCCTTTGATGCAGGTACCGTATCTCTGTGCGTGTCTGTAGGGCGCCTGGCACTTCTGGTAATCCTGGAACTTAGTAGTAAACAGTGAAGTTGTTACATTTTTATCTTGAGATTAATGTAACGGTATCTCCTTTGTTTAAAACATTCTCGTGAATGAGCATCTATTTTAAAAAACACATAGCACGTGTCTTACAGATTACATGGTGATGTTGTATTTGTGTGGCAGAAATGTTACATTTCCATGCCTAAGAGAGTAGTTCTGCTTTTGTTTAATAGTCCTTGTAATTTTTCTTTCAGTCTGTTTTACAAAATCCTGAGATAAATTTATCTCAATGAATTGTGAAGGGTACAGGATTGTCCTTTGCCTTTAAAGCTTGATGGGTATGGGTAGATTCTAAGTGTGTTCTCAAGAAGAGAGGGGCAAAAACTATTGTGCTCTCAACCAGCATTAGAAGAATTATGGAAATGCTCTTGTTTTGTAAAAGCCTGATCTATTAAATGAAAGAAAATGCATACATTTACTAAAAGACAAGTAGTGGACAGGAGGCAAGTGTAAGTGGCAGGGTAGCTTGGGAAGCAGTGAAATATCTTGCATGGGTTTATGGCACTGCTGAGCTTTTGGACGATGTGAACATTGGATGGAGATGTGGTATGGCTGATGGAGATAGATATCCTGGTCTAGAGAATGCACCAGGAATGAGGAAATCTCATTGTGTTGCCTTGTCCTTGAACTGCAATATGGTTGCAGAAGTGATTTGACCTTTTTCTGACCCATCAAAGTCATAACCTAGGGATAGCGGCAGCACCTTATGAAGAAGAGGTGAACTTCGACAACTGACGAAAGTGCTTACAGAAAGTGCTAAATATTTATTATGGCAGGGAATTGGCTGTAGGGCCAGACACAACTTGGGATACAGCTTAAAATAAAGCATGTTGTGTAAAACTTCAGGAGCAAAGCCACCATGGCAGTGAGATCATGTTACTTGGTGCCATTGGTTGGGATCGCTAGCTGTGGCCAGTTAGAGTGGAATTTCTAGACAATGCTGCTGTAGATCTTCTGTTCGCTGTCTCCATTCAGACTTGCTAAAATATTTCTGTGTAGTATGTAATGCTCCGAGACTGAGCTTCTGCAGGTTTTGCTGCTCCTGCTTCCTTCTTAAAGGAGGCTTTCACTTTGAAACAAAGTTATGGCATAGAACTTCTTAAAGTGATGCCTTTGGACCGACTGATAATACGGGGTTGTTACTGTAGTTCAGTCCAGAAACACGGGCTGTGTTTGGTCTCCTGCTAAGGCTGTAGTTCAGGTAGTGGCAGAAGCAAAAACCTCCAGTGTGTGTGCAAGAACTCTACTGAAGCACTGTAGTGGCCCAAACATGCTGTTACCATGCTTGAATTATAATACATTTTTTTCTGGCTCTCTGTTATTTCTTTTTGAGCCAGGATGTGCTCTCTGACTTCTGTGGAAGTTGGATGCATTTTAAAGGTAGAGTTTTGTCACGCATAAGCCATTTTTTTCTCTTTACTGTAAGAAAAGGTGCTTGTTGCAATGTGGAATGTAGCAGAAATCGCTTAAATTGTCCTGGGTCAGTTTCAGGGGACTCCCGTAACACACCGTATTTAAATAAAGTCTTTGTCCATTCATGCTGCGTGGTATGTTATTGTGTTTGCAGTGTGGTCAAGAAACACCGTGTATATTTGGGGCTACTTCACATTAGTCACGACACAGACATCTACATGGCAATCGGCGTGCTCTGCAAAGCAAGCCTGCGTTTCACAAAAAACTTTTGTGCATCTTACAGCACTTTTTCTGTATAATAATGGCATTTTCTTTCCCATTCCCTTTCTCCTTTGCTTGATCCCACAGGGAGGTCATAATTCTGTGATTTTCACCAAACTCTGTTGCAATGCAAGTGAGTGTGATGTGATAAATTCAGCATTATGACGTCACTTCGTGATCATCAACAGAAGATGGGGTATGTGGGAGCAAATCCTTGTGTGAATACAGATGACTATGATAAATGGTAGTCACAGTGAAAAGGCCAAAAAGCGTGAGAGCCTTTTCTGGAATGATAATATATTGGCAGTAAAGGCTTTCTGTGTCTGTGCCATCAAATGTTTCCAGCATTTCCAGCTGCTGTGGAAGCTGCCTTGTTGCTTTATGTATAAGTGTAATATACACTGTTGTGTTTGCTCACCAGTATATTACTTTTATACATGGAATTTGATATTCATCTTTGGAGCTTTAATGTTAATATACAAAATAAAAATATGTTTAAGAATCTTAAGGGCTATTTAGAATGGGGAATTGAGTATATAATGAATTAAGTTCTAGGATATTAGTATGCTTGGGCATAAGCACCGAAGAAGTGTTGATATTAATGCTTACCCCACATATCCTTGGCTGTCCTTTAAATGCTGTGCAGATATGGTAGAGAATTGGAAAATTTCAATTTCAGATAAATGTGAGGGTTTGTTTCTGTTGCATTGAATAGTTTCTGAATTTACTGTAACTAAAATACTTAATCTTCCACACTGAACAGTATCTCAAATGAAAAAAAAATTGTATCTAAGTTTTGCCATTTTCCATTGTTGTAACTCCTGAGTTGTTGATGAACAGGAGCAGTTTGAAACCAGAAAAAATGTTTACTTGTAAAGCTATGGAATTTGTCAGCTAGGCATGGGCAAGTAAAGTTGATAATGCCACATTTTTAGCCTAATTAATTCTAAGGTTAATTTCATCAACGACCTTTTGCAATTCACCAGTCAGTATAGAGATCAACCTATATAGTATAAGAGGGAATGGTGGAATAAAAAATACTGCCTAGTGATCGCTTAACAAAAGTGGAGTAAATTTATGGGGGTGGAGTTTTGATCAGGATAAGTGGGTTCAACAGCAGATCCAGTTCACAGACAGGAAAACAGGTGGAGAAACTACTTAAGGTTTCCTAACAGAATGGGCACAAGAGTTCCTTAATTCCTCGTTCCTACTCTGGCATTTGATCAGTGAGGGTATTTTGTAGTTTTTGCAGCATTTAGCAAACTTATTGTTATGGGCAGCACCAGTAAAATGTCAGTTCTAATTAAATGAAAAAGAAAGTCCCTGATCAGCTGGTTGGGATGGTGTCTTTGCACAAAACATGGAAAGTGAATGTTCAGAGTAGAAGTGGTTTTTTTTTTTTTTTGGGAATGGGTTTTTGTCTTTGGTTTGTTTTTTGGCTTGAAATGGAAAGGCAGTAAGTATTACAGATAGCGTTTAAAACTTTATTTGCAATAAATATCATAAATCCTGAAGTTGTGTTACCCTGTTGGTCATAAATGCCTGAAAGTCATTACGTTTCTTTGTTAACAAATTTGTGTTTGTTGCTGCCAATGATTTTATTAAGTTTTAGGGAAGGTTGCCTTCTTTATTCTTATTAATGCTTCCGTGGTCTTAAACCTTCAATATTGTAAATGTTTGCACATGTAAAATATTTGAATAATAGCAGTGTGATGCTGGGTTTTCTTTTTAGCCATAAGTGTTTGCAGGACTGGGTGTACTTCCATCACAAAATATCCGTATTTCCATTGTTGTCTGAATTACTGTGTATTGAATTCATTTGAAAAATCCCTGTAGCTGAGCGTTATCAAAACTTAAGGTGGTACTTAAGAAGCTCAAAAGAATTAAGATGTCAGGGCTAATTTTAATACTAGAAGGAAAAAGTTACTAATATAGGTTTCCTCCTGTGTTCTACAGTCTGTCCAGTGAAGATGCTGTGTGAGGCTGCTTTGAGATGCTAACAGGTATCTTGAACTTTTGGTTTTCCAGTGCAGCATCTCTAAGTAATATTTTGCTCTAGGAAAAGACTAAAATCTTGATTTTTTTTTTTTAAAGCATTTATTCACCTCTCTCCACACCCCCCCAAAAAAAAGCTCGGCTAGTTTTATTTCCATAATTTCAAAGATTTTTCTGAGTAGAAATAAGTTTAGTTTGTCTAGTATCCTTAAAAAAAAAATTATATCATGATCATCTCTTCACAATTAAGTATGCTCTCATTATAGACATGCCCTCATCTCCACTGTCATTTTTATCACATTTAGCAGTAGAGCTCCAAATTAGTGTAAAATTGAGTTTTGACATACTTTAGCCATCTACCGTACCCAAATGGATGTATCTAAACACACTGAGGAAAAACTCTGCTCCAGGAAGAGCAGTGGGAAAGAAATTAATCTGAAATAGCTTTGTACTTTTTAATTAAAATATCTTTGTGGACAGAGCCAAAACTGACGAAATTGCCCTGTATAGCTGCTTTTTTTTTTTTATAACAGGAAAGTATCTTCTCTAAAGGGAAAACAAATAAGATTGGCTTTAGTAGCTAAAACAAATAGTCAGGAGGATGTTTGTGGCATTTGTACAATGTGGCTGCTTTTATTCTGGAAGCCCTTTCTATAAATGGAGCTATCACATAGATATGTGGAGTCACATCCAGCTTCTCCCATCCTGCAAAGAACATATTTTTTTTAATCTATAACTGGATCCAAAATCTATTATTTAAAAGTGTTTTTAAAGAAGAGAAATGCTTGAGATCTCATGCCAAATTAATTTCAGATGTTCCTGAATATTTAATGTCATGGGTCTTTGTTGTTAACTTTTAATCGATCCATTTGCAGAGCTGTGTTACAAACCCAGCAGTGGTGATCTGTGACCTGAAAACTGATCACAGAAATGCAATGAAATTTCTCTGGCATTGTAGACCTTCCTTTAATGTTCTGATGCAAGATGCTCAAGGAATTCATCCCTTAACTAAACGTTCAGCATCCTTTCCATCTCCGCACTCTGTGACTGCCTGACCCCCTAATGTAGTGATGCCCTGCAGCCAGATTTCCTTCACAATTTGTCAGTGTCAAGACTTCATGGCTGGCTGGGAGGGGTCTGCACAGAGTGCCAGAGGTTACACTTTTTCCCTCTCCAATAGCCTCAGCCTTGCCTTTCCTTTCCAAGAGAGCTTGGCTCTCCCGAGTCTGAATTGTGCATCACAGCACATATTGCTACCAATAAGGCTGTTGGTTCTAAGGCTGGAATTTCAGAGCTGTCTGACAGGAGTGTTGAGTGAATGTTAAATTGCTAGCAGCAAATTTCTACCCAAATATAAACCTCAGATGGTCAAAATGCATTTAGATTTCTACTACCATTAAACAACTTCATGACAATCAAAACAGACTGGTCTGTCTACAACCTCCTCTGCTCTCTAGAAACTTAAGTGAAAATTGTAGGCATTAAATCTGCCTTTTCAATAGCTGTTCTTCTTAACTG
Source organism: Dromococcyx pavoninus (assembly GCA_033558185.1). Classification (NCBI taxonomy): domain Eukaryota; kingdom Metazoa; phylum Chordata; class Aves; order Cuculiformes; family Neomorphidae; genus Dromococcyx; species Dromococcyx pavoninus. The sequence continues at coordinate 257,063 of JAUMJL010001506.1, read as the reverse complement.
TGTCTTTAATCCAGACCTTATTACTGCTACTGCAGTTACCTAGGCAAGTAACAGCCGTGAGAAATCTGGAGGGTAGCAGTGCTCTAACAAGTTTTTGAAAGGCAAAGAACAGTCTGCACAATGCAGTACTAGAGATGATGTAATAGAGATAATGGACTTAATAGCATATTTAAGTCCTTGACAACTTACAGTAGTAGATCACTTTCTTTTTGGATGCAAAGTTTAACTTCTCCTGCATTGTAATTTTATAGGGAGAAGAAGTGGGTGACAGTTGGCGACACATCCCTAAGGATTTACAAATGGGTACCAGTAACAGAGCCTAAAGTCGATGATGTAAGTATCCTGCAGATGTTTTGCTTTATTGAGATGTAGACACTCATGTTTAGGGAAAGTCAAAAGGAGTTTGCTCTCCATTCTTTGAGCCTTTAAGCTAAGACTGGTGTGGGTCTTCCAAGCGTTGGAATAGAAGAGCTCTAGGGAAAATGTTGATCCTACACAAAGTGATGTTGATGGTTCAGTGGGTGGCAGCCTTCACGGAGTCAACTTGGATCAATTCTCAGATAACTGTTAAATATTAGGCTTGAAATTGATTTTTGAAAACTTTCTCCGACATAATAATCAGGAGGGGGGAAACTGAGATGTCAGTTACATTTCTGCTCTTTCTGCCTGATGCTTTAAGGAAAGTAGCTGGTTTGGAACTGTGCAGGTAAGGTGTTCTATCTGTGCCCACAGCTGTTCTGCTCAAAAATAGATGCAAACTACTGAAGTAAGGTTAGGAAAATACTACGGAACTGAGCTGACTTGTATTAAGATGTCCAGCCCAAGCAATACTGCAGGGATGCTTCTATCGTAATGTGCTCCCTTGATAAATGTTTTGTGTATACGTTATGTTTACATTCTTAGTGTGCACAATTCATTTACAATCATGTTTTTTTCAAAATGAATGTTGCTCTCATTTTATAGTTTGAGGTGCTGTTATGGAAGGAAAACTAATCCATGGTACCATAGTAAATTAATGATACAGTAGAATATATATCCTAAGTTTCGTACTGCTTCCTTGGGCTGTCATGTGCTTTTACTTTGTTTGAAATACGAGTTAAGACCTCTCTGGAAGAAAGCTACTGTTTTAATAAATGTGTAAGGTGATATTTTTTCAGACAAGACAATGTCATAATCTTGCCTTATTTGAAGTCCAAATTCAAGACCTATTTTGGTTAGCGTTGTTTTAGCAGAGTTTGTTTCTTGCTGTACCTTTGGTGTACCACGGATTTCCGTGACTGTCAGAGTGTGGTAATCCTCTTGTCTCCTTCCAGTGCTTGAGCAGCATCACTGTGACATAACTCCTTGTGAACTGGGAAACCTTTCCTGGTTCCTTTACAGAAACTTCTTCACTCTTTCTAGTTGTTGTATATTTGGTCTTGATTTTATTTACAATACCTGGAGTGGAAATAGCTGTGCTAGCTATGTGAGAGAGAGGTTTAAGATATTTAGGCTGACTGCTTCTGAAAATTGTTTTCCCACAGATAAGCTGTGCTTGCGCGATGGGTACCATGGAACTTTGAAATAGAATTTCTAGTGAGTTTCTGTTCTAATTTTCAAGGTGACTTGTACCTGAAGTCAGCTTCTCTATTGAGAATAATGGGTTTATATAACAGTTTCTATGTGCAAAGCTTAATTGTATTCTTTTAAGCCATCATCTTCAGATTTAGGCTCCACATCACTGAAATGGAGAATCTTGTTCAAGATCAGTTCCTTCAGTCCTTCACTCTCACATTCTGTTCATTCTGAGTAGAGGCCATTGTGCAGCTGCAGTTGCTGCAGGCTTGATGTTATAAGAATTTTTTTTTTTTTTTTCTCTGGAACTGCTCACAATTGTAGAGTTCTCACAAAAGGGTGTGTATTTAAAATATAAATACCAGGTAGGGGTTATTTTGGCTATTTAATTTTGTGGAGAGCACCCTTTTCTATCTGATTTCATCCAGCTGTGGAGGAGCGGACAGTATACTTGCTTTGTACAAAAAAAGGAGAATGGGATCTTTTTTCTGCTTCACGTTTCAAGTGGAAGTTGTCTTTGATTTTAGTGGATAAAGATTAGATTACTTCCCTCTCTTACATGTTGTTCCTAAGCCACTTTGACATTTCTTTGAACTAGAATTAGCCAGGCTCTTTCCTCCTACTGGTTTTCAAAGGCTGTTGTAGAACCTCATCGCTTTGGTGGTTGAACCATTTTTAAAACAATTGCGTTTAAATTACTCGCAGTTGTTTTTCAATTTTTCTCTTTTGGCAGACGTGTCCTTTTTTACCTTTAAAAAACAAACCCCACAACAACAACAAAAAAAAAAACAAACTCCAAAACCAACTCTCAGGTGAGAGAGATTTTGCCCCCTCTGAACTTTCATTTTACAAAGGTGAAGAGGTCCATGTGCTTTCATCTGTTTCACATATAAGGGAATAAAATCTGGCTTCTCTGGAGTAAAAGTGCAATTTAAAAATAAGCCTAATAATCTATATAAAATAGAGGGAAAAGCCCTTCCATGTATCACTTGTTGAGTTTCTTGTGCAGTCTTGGTTTTAGTTTCTTTCCACGTTGGAGGACGTTGTCTTATACCGAATTGATGGGTTGCCAAGTGTTCCTCCTAGAGTCAGGCTTTTAATTGTCTTCTCAGCAGGCATGCAGGATCCTCCAAAAGCAGTGCAGCTGGCTCTTTCTCCTCTGAGACCGATTACGTCACCTCTTAATTGAAAATGCTGCATCCCTTAGCAGGCGCAGATTTTCCACGTGATGGATGCCGCTGTCTCTTCCTTTGTTTTAGTGCTTGCAGTCCACACTGTTGTTCAGTCTGAGCGTGTTGTGACCTATTGTTCATGTAGGACTGTCTTGCTTATGCTCTTTGTTTTAGGTCAATCTGATTTTTCTTAATCCATCTTTTAGTTTTAATGAAGAAACAGCATTAGTTGTAGAGAAGGAGGAGGTCTCTGCAGTGTTGGTCATTGAGAAAGAGGTAAAAAGCTGGCTCTTTGGTGTTAAGGTTGTAGATCTGTTATCATTCCTGTTGTGCATGCGTGTGTATTGTCCAGGTGTATTCTGCAAGCTTTCTGACATGGACGAGAGAAGGTACTGAGTTTTGCAGCAGTGTGGTGACAGGCGTAAACCATATGGTGAGCAGAGGTGTGAGCTTAGAAATGGAGTGGTTTCACAAATCTTGCCCTGCCTCTGATCAGTGATGTTCTTCCCTTCTCCTGGTGTAGCAGAGATTCTTTTCACCTTGCTTTTGTAGCTCTTTGGGCTGAGCACAAAGTTAGCAGCCAGCGTGTTCCAAGTTCTCTGACTCAGTTTCAGCAAATCCTTGTGGCTCAGGTTCCCTGTTCCCTGTGGTGTTGAGAACTTCTGTGCTTTTTTACAAAAATTGTGCAGTTTGAGGATGAAAAACATGTTGAAGTGCTAACTGGAATTTCTGGATAAAAACCTATCTATCGTAGTGATTTGTGTCGTGAAGGGTACAATTAGAAAAACAGCCCTGCACTTATTGGGACTGATGCATTATTGAGAATGTCAGTTATTGTTACATTGGCTTTATTTCTCACTTGAAATGAATACAGGTGCTTACAGAAGTAATGAATGGGAAGGGTTTTATGTTGCAACGTGGGTTTCTCTTCATGATAATAATCTTACTTGGTTGTTGTACCTTTTGTTTTTCAGAAAAATAAGAATAAGAAAAAAGGCAAAGATGAAAAATGTGGCTCTGAAGTGACCACTCCAGAGAACAGCTCCTCTCCAGGAATGATGGACATGCATGGTGAGTGGGAGAAGGTCAGCCCCAGTTACCCTGTTATACTGCTGTGGAAGTGAAGCTAACAGTGTCACAATCTCCATTGCTCAGATATATTCAGAGCATGATTGAATCAAAGAGAAAATAACATCAGATACTCATTTAGTACCTTCTGTGGATGTACTCACAGTTGTTTAAATATAATTTTTATTTAGTCTTTGTGTAGGGGGGAAAGAAATTGTTAGTGGAGCTAAATATGAAAATGTAAATAGAAGTATTTACCATTCAATGTACTACACTCAGGTTCAAGTAGTAACTCTGTCGAGTTTGCTGCTTGAAGAACCAAAAGACTCCCAAAGCCTCAGTGGCACCTGCTAAAATTTGTGCAGGTTTTGTACTTTTTGACTCTATAGGTGAGTCAAGTCAAAAGAATTCTGTAAGAGCCAAGAACATAAGCGCTGGTTCTATGGTGCATCTCCTTTTTTTACTTCAGCTTAATGAAATTAACTGTTTTCTTAAACATTACTTTGCTTGCCAGTCAGGCACTATTAGGTGAACTGTTGAGTGTTAACCTGCTATTTATTACAGAGGAGCCTGCACAGCTCAGCTCTGTTTCAGTTTTTTACCCTCTAGGTGTTTGGATAACAATTATGGCTGAGAATGCAGCACTATTTGAGCTGAGAAGAGGGGATCACTTTTTAGTGGGTTGTAAATTTTTCATTTAAGTTTTATTTGCATTTGCATTGCCTCCTGGTTGGTTTTTGCTGTGTTCACAGTGAGTATGGTCTTGCAGCTAAAGGACTGAGTATGATTTTCATAGATCTGGATTAATTTTTCATGTTTCAAACTTCTTAGATTTTGCCTTGGTCAGGTCATGTAACTTCCTTAAGTGTTGTTTTTCTCATTCATGAGGTGAATATACTACTTGCTTTTTTATCATATATCACTTGTGTTTTTAAGCATAGTGTACGGTTTCATGATAATCTTAATCTAATCTGACTTCAGGCTGCTCTGAAAAGAGATGATCCCATCACCACTTCTGTGGTTCTGAAGTCCTTTGGATGTAAAGGTTGTACAGATGCAGAGGGAGGTGGATCAACTTCTGTGTTAGTAATTTAACTAGTAATGGTTAGTTTTCTTTAGGGAGCAGAAGATTCCATCTTGGTTATCCGTGGTTGTTAGACTGGTTTAAAGATTACAGGAAGTTCCACCCCACTGCTATCCATAAAGCATTAGCTGAGACACTTAAAACACTGTCACTGGTTTTCACAGGAAGAGGGTACAAGCAGAATATTTCCTGTTAACTACAGAGACACGATCTGTGCTGCAGAAAGTTACTATGATCCAAGTTTTTAGAGGCTGGAGAATATTCTGGACAATTATCACTTAGAAATATTGATCTTGGGACTGGATCTTAAGTGTTACTGGGAGTTTTGTTGGTTTTTTTTTCAGGGAGAGTTTTGACCTTCAGGGCACACTTCAAAAACTCTGCTCATCTGACCTCTGTAGTGATGAGTATTTGTAAATCTGCAGCATGAACACTTAATTAGCCCTGTGTTATATGAACTGTAAAGTGTGACTATCATTTCAGTTGATCTATTTTACTTGTATTACAAAATTCGGGGTTCTTTTGAAAGAGATTTGAGTGAAGCACTCTTTGTTTTATTGCATAGGATTAGTTAGATCACTTCTGTTAAACTTTTCTGATTTTTAGTAAGTGGTAGAAAATTCCTATATTACAGCATAGGCTGCAAGAGCAAAAATTGTGGAGGTGTGGAAAAAAGTTAGATGTAGTGTTAGTCTAAATGCATGGACAAACTAGACTGTATCATGTGTTATCAGGGAGTAACACAGGAAAAATATGGAAAAATAAAGATGTACTTTTTATCTTGTCAACTTAGGCTTCCTTGTTTTTAACTCTTTTTTTAACAGATGACAATAGCAACCAGAGTTCAATAGCTGATGCTTCTCCAATAAAACAAGAAAACAGTAGTAATTCAAGTCCAGCACCAGAACAGAACTTGGCAACACAAGCAGACGGCACCGAAGTAAAGTCTGACGAAACTCAGACAGAAGCAAAGGAGCAGCCTGGTTCAGAAGGTAAGTTGAAAAGACCATCTTCAAAGCCAAACAAAAATTGTTACCTTTTAGTGTATCATTTATTGCTTACCCATTTTAAGAACTGAATAATAACAATTTGGAAGAAATGGTTTCTGAATTCTCAGCTTTTATATGAAAATGAGCCATAATGTCTCTGGCCTTCTGTACAACTGGAAAGGTCAGATTGACATTCACGGTCTTTTCGTAGAGGAAACAAAATATTTGGTTTATTGTTGTCATAAGCTCAGTCTTGAAAGAAGAAATAACTTAAAATATTCTTTGAAATGGCTGCTACCATGTAATCACACAAATCCTGTAAAGTATTACTGTTGTAGATATTTAGTGTCAAGGTAAAATAGAGGTGAGATACTTTGAAATTATTTTTTCAGTTGTGTAAGCTGTAATGTAAGCTTTTTTCTTTAACCCTGCTAGTTATTTAGTCAAAAGTTAGCTCTGAATTCTGTCCTAATTTTACAAAAGTATTACAATATTGTACTGCTGTTGTGCACAGATTAAAAATACATGTGGGTTAAGAGATTGTTCCAAAACTCACTCTTTAAATAGTATTCTTAGTAATTGAAACATGCTCTGTATTTATGTTCTTGGGAAGATAACTTTCTTCATCCTATTATAACGGATAAAAGGTGTCCTTAACACTATTCTAATAATTTGGTTGCAGAATTCCTCCCATAGCAAAGCAATTAAATTATGCCCTCCTGATTTAGTTCTTAGCTCAGTAGATCCACTCACCAGTTTAAATTTAGAGCTTTTATCTTGGTAGTACCAGAAGGGCTCAGAATGTTAAATGTTGTCATTGTTAATTGGGGTTAAAATTTGACAACTGAATCATCACCAAATTGAAATAAATCAGAATGCCATATCCTTCAGAGAAAATCTCAACATTATTGTCTGAGCCTGCCTGTGTGAAGTTGTTACATAGCATACATGCTCCTCTGGCTAAATTTAGGTTCAGGGAAAATCATGCCAAGTTCTCTGGACTAGTTCCAGAGCCAGTTCCTGTAAAATGAAAGGGAGAAGTAATGGCGAAAATACCTGTTATTAATGTGGGGTTTTTGCCATTACTTCATGTGCTGTGTTTAAAAAAAATTATTAAATAACTATTAATTTAGTGTTATGATCACTGGAATTGTGATATTATTCCACTGGATAGGATTAATGACCATGTGTGTCTATCTTGTGTTATTACAGTGAAATCAGGGAGGTCCCTTCTAGCTAGGGGACAGTTTGGGTGGTCAGAAAAGCCTCACGTGGACTTCTCAAAGAAAACAAGTGCATTCAGAACATTTTGCTGTGCAAACAAGTCATTGCAGGGATCGGAATGGCTTGGGGCATGGTGGTTTAATATCTGGCTCCCCTTGCCCAGAGGTCAGCAGCAGTGTGAGCAGTAGTTGTCAGTAGCAACTGGAAGAGAGCGCGGCAGCTGTGAGCCATCCCTTGCGGAAGCTGCTCTAGGTGTGTTTATGTCTTGGGGGGGTGGGCACATCACAGACATCCACAGCGGAAATTGAAATTGGAATTCCTTCTGACCCTTGGGACTTGTTTCTTTATCAGTACAAACATGCCTTTCTGGTGAGATATGGAAAGGAAGGCGATTCTCTCCGAGTTTGCTGAATATGATCTTTGAGTCTGCTCATCATAGGCGTCACTTGATGTTGGATTCAGTCAGAGGAACTTTCAGAAGTGTTCATGATTGCTTTTTATTTAGTACACCACGAAAATATTTATTACTTGCTGGTTAGGTCATCTTCATTAACTAAAGTTGTCCAAAAATGGTTTGGATCTTGCATTTGTCTTCATCCAGAATGAATTTGTTTCTTGAGTCAGGGACCTCTGAAGAGATTAGTTCATAAAACTTCACTCCATGCATACTTCTACTCAAGTCAAAAAGGGTTTTTAAATGAGATGAAGGAAAGAATGGGTTCCAGTCCTTGCACTGTTCTTGTTGATAATGGAAGAAATACAGCTGACCTTTTACAGTCAGAGGGGTGGGTTTGAGTGTTTTTGTTGTTGTTGAGTCTCTGCTTCTGGACATAGGGAGATAAACTTCCAGGGATCTTTAACCTATAAAGACATTTTAAGTGCCCGTCCCCTCTTAGAGTGAATGGGTTTGACCCTGAATCTTCTCTAAATCTTGCTTTGAGAGAGAGGGAAGGGTTTAAAAACAAACAAGCAAACAAATAAGAAAACCAAAACCCACAGAAAAACATAAAACAGCCCACAAAACCTGGAAGTGGATAGGAGCTGTAACAAGCTGGAAAACTTCTCCCTGAGTATGCACCAGTAATAGAAGTCCTGCAACCTTACTAGTTAAGCTACCTGAATTCCTAAATTTTATCTTGAATATCAAGCCGAAAATGGATTTTAAATATATGGCTGAACTTCAGATAACGTATTCTCTCCCCTTAGCTACACGGTTTTAGACCCAGTAGTTATCACAACTCAGCCCGTTTTGTTATTGTCTTTTACTTCTGGCGAAGCAAGTTTCCTCGCGGTTGATGTTGAAAACCTGTTTGGTAACAGCTTTCGGTGTTACAGGGTGTGTGGGAGCGTGGCTCCCTCTAGGGACTGAGTCCAGCAATTCCCTACTGCCAGCAGCTGGAAGGCAAAGGTCTGCTCCAGGGGCAGCAGCCAGGGGGTGTGATCCTGCAGTTTGAGCTTAGTTCCTGTTTGGGTGTTATCAGGAATGGTTACACGTGGGTGAAATTTATCTGTCTGAGATATCGCTAATGAGAAGACATCCTAACTCCTGCTGAATGCTTTAATTTATTTGTTTAAAATTATTTTTTGACATTTCAGATACCTCTGATGAACAGAATTCACAGTCTTCAATGGAGAATTCCATGAATAGTTCAGAGAAAGCAGACATTCAGTCCTCTGGAGAAAATGATATAATTACAGAGGCATCTAAAAACTCTCAGGTAAGTTTAAGTGCAAAAGCCCAATTACTTGGACTTTGGAAAAGAGTATTTTTACCAAAAAAAAAAAAAGTAAGGAGGCCCGTTGTGCATTTAGACTCATTTCCAAAACTGATGACAGTAAAGCAGCTGTAGAGTATTAAATTTACATGTATATGGTTTTGTGGTTAATTTGATTGGCTTCTTGTATGTCACATAATTTGAAAAGTAAGACTAGATTGGTCTGATTTACTTTTCAGTTTCCTAAACCAGTCTGTGTTAGTTTCATAAGGGAATACTAAAATTTCATGCTAATAAATTGCTTGGACCTGAGCCACTGAACAGGCCACTGAGGACCATTTAGAAGTCAAACACGTTCTACAAAAGTAAATGCATTTAGCAGTTAGGAAAGTTATTTTTTTGTAGAATTAGTGGATAAGACATTTGGTTATTTTCGCACTGGTATATTGAAAAATTCTGGGTGGGTAGGAGAAAGAAATTATCCTTGCAGTTGTCCTCCCTCACACAGAGATCCTCAGGCAAAGCACTGCTCAGTCCATTGGTTTTCCTTGTGGGTGGTGGGTTTGTTTCAGTGTACGCCTTGCGCTTTCCAAAGCTTGCGTGCTCTGTCCTGTAGAGATTTGCTTTGGTTACAGCAGGAGGGCAGTCGTGTGTGCTTGGTGTGGGTTGTGCTGGAGTGTGGAGCTGAGGCAGGGCTGGGCATAGCCATGCATCAGGGCTGTTGTGTGGAGTATTCACTGGGGATCTAGAATTTTGTCCTTTGTCTGTAGATGACGACAAGTGTAAAGATGTTGAGGTATGGCGTAAGTAGAGGAATGATGCACTTATTATGTCATTCTTGCATCCTGGACTGCTTTGGATTTTACAAATGAAACACCAGGGAATGTTTGTGCTTTTTGTTTCATGTTTATGGTGCCTGAAATTCAGTGCAATAATAACGCGGTTGTTTTTCTTTTCTCCCTCATTAAGGACTCTGAAGGAGTGCCACCTTCTAAAAAGATGAAAGTAGAGGCTTCCCAACAAAACATTGAAGAGATTTAGACTATAGATTTTTCTGGTCAGTTTTTATGTAAGGTACATCAGTGGGCTTAATTATAGAACAACCTTACTTAAGCATCTTCTCTTGGATGAGGACAGAACTCCTAACTTTTCAAGTTACCAAGCAAAAATCCAAGAAAGCCTAACAAAGGTTTAACTTCTCAGACACTGAAAACTTTTTCCTGTGAAACAAACATTGAGAACTTTTAAGTTACGGTCTCTGAAATGGTTGGAGTAAACAACTCAGGAGGGGTCTACGCACTGTTTCAAAAGTCAAAATTACAATTATGTTGCTGCTGTATTTTTTTTTTCATTTCTCTATTTAACATTGTAAGATATTTAAGGATGGTACAGGTCAGGTATTAGCTTTCATGTGAAGTTCATTGTTCTGGCGTGATGTCTGCTTTTGTTTTGTGCCTTGTGTTCTGAAAACAGTGCTAACTTTTAAAAATTCTTTTGCAACTGTCTCCTTTGCAAAGTGGCCTATGTTGTTTAATGCCATGTAGTAAGGCTTTTTCTTTTCTTTTTTTTTTGTTTGGGGTTTTTGTTTTGTTTTTAATTTTTAAATCCCTGGTGCTTAAATTTTTAACACATACAGATCAGGAAGCCATTTTCACTCTTGGAGTCCAAGGAGAAAAAGGAGCTTGATATTTTATTTTAGCAGCTATAGTGAAGATCTTTTATTGAATGCATGGCATTCGCAACTGTAAATTTGGTCTTCTAAATACTTAACTTCATCAGAAGTTAACATGATCTGTTTACCATTTATAGTCCAGATCTGAGTATATACTCTAACACAGCAGTTAAATACTTCGGTATTAGGTCCAGGTATCTGTACTGGGTACAACTTGCTTTACAGAACAGTTCCATTATGTACATAAATAGGATCAAAGGGATTGATGCACAGTGAATTTATTTTAAATTGGTCTTTTTGATATCATGTTTTCACTGAACTGGATTTCATTGTACTGTTTCTTTGTGAGATGTTTACTTCTGTGGTCCAGGTTAATACTGTGTTTGGGGTTTCTTTTTTTCTTTCAGCAAGTCTTGTAAATAAGCCTTGTTGTTTCCATAGTCCCAATGTCATTTTTAGGAGTGTTCCTTCCTGTTCAATTATGTTGAGGTGTGCTTAGGCTAAGCGTGATGGAAAGGCACAAATTATGTGCAGCTCCCTTCAGATTTGCGGCACGTGGAAGTGCAGAACCATCTGCATCAGGTCACGAGGGCCTGATGTCACAGCGGGCTTTGTACTTCCAGGTGAGCTCCCAGTTATCAATACCTGGTGACGGTGGGAACTGCTTGTTTCTCACCTCAGCACACGCACGCGCGTACGTGCGCATTGCTGGATCAGGCCCTCAGTCCCTCTTCACTGTGTGTGGGAGATGGAACTTGTAATTTAAAATACAATCTCACAGCTAGGAAAATGATTGCATATAGTTTGTAAGCTAAGAACTGTAAATACTTTTTTAAATGAAAAAAAAAGAAATTGCTTCCAGTTGATTCATTTTCGTAATTAGCTCTTCATTAAGCTTATTTATTTCTGAATTCTCCAATAGTGAAAATGGCTCACACTTAGACTACTGCATTGCATTTGCAATTACCACTTTATTATGGAAACAAATGGGGAAAAGGGGGGAGGGAAGGGAGGGCAGAGTGGGGAGCCAGTGCTGACCTTCCATAGGATGTTTGTAGGATTGAACTCTGAGTAACGGATGACACTCAGTTTCGGAACTTTTCATTTATGTTGAAATAAAACTTTTTGGATTTTAACTGAATAAAATCTGATTGCAAATCATTCATGAAAACAGTGTGCTCCCTAATAAGTTTTTGGGATTTCTGGTCTGATCATGAAGTCCATTAACATTCTGAAAATAAGGAAATGAGGAGCCAAAACCCATATTTGCACAATATATGCAACGAAACGGTAGAATTCTCTCTTGAATTGTGTGTATGCCTAAAATGTGGATAACTGGTCAATGACGATTGATTTGTATGTATATTACATTCAGATTTAAGTGATATTTTGTGAGAAGTTCTATTGATATATTAAATGGGCAAATCTAGAAAGATTCAAACTTTAAAATATTTTTGATTTACTAACTCTTTGTTGTTTTTAATGCTAAAACAAAGGAAATCTGATGCCACCTTGGACAAGTAGTCGTGTTTACTAATCCCTATCTTCAGGTGCATCACAGCAAGTTTTTAACTTTAATTTTGTAGACGTTTCCAAGGGAGTAAATAGACTTTTCATTTAGAAACTAATTCCTGTACTTTAGGAAGAAATAAAATATATAAATAGCACTAAAAATACCTCAATTTTTTCATTAGATAGAAGCATTTATTGGCATTATTGACATCAACAGGTTTAATTATAAACTTCCTTTTCTCTCCTGTGGCTTCTGCTCAGAACTGTTCATTGTTCTGTGGCTTACAAGACAAGGCATCATAACCATATTCCTAGAGGCTTTATTTCTAAAGTAGTAATGCTTTATTTACAGCTAATACAGAATAGATTCAGAACTTTTTTTTTTAACCAGAGATTCTAGTGACAACAGACAACTGAACAAGCAGATAGATTTGGGTTCCTTAGACCTGTTATTGTCAGTCTCTAAGGGAGGAGACTTTGACATTATCTGGTATGAAGAAATCCAAAATAGTGTATAAGACTGTTATTAGTCTTTTTTTGAAGTGCCTGATAACATTTATGGGCCAATGGATGTGATTAAACACATTTTAATGCCAGAAAGTACAGATAGGACCAAACCAGAACATTGAGTTCAAACTGACCTGAGGTTTGAAAATGGATGTAAACCCAGGTTTTTTTGGCTTGGACCTATCTCTACCAGAAACTTGTTTTATGAACTCACTGTAAAAGGGTTTATTGAAAGCATTGAGACATGGAGCAGAAGGAGAGATGTAATTTTCTTCAAGGTGACTGAAAGTTCTCATACAGCTAATGTTTTAGAAATAGTGCAAATATCAAGAAGTGCTTCCTTGCTACAATGCTGAATGTTGGAGCTTCAGTTACAAATAAATACAAAAAAAAAAGAAAGAAAAAGGAAAAAAAAATGAAAAAATAAACTAGAAGCAAGCAAGTAAATTAGCTGAGTGTGTGGAACATGTGGGAGGGCCTTCCGAATAAGCGATTTACTCAGCCAAACATTTTATAGCAGAACTATTCCTTGGAATTTTTATGCTTGGGAAAGTAGTTGTTAAACATTCCAAAAAGTGCTGGCACTTACAAAACAACAAAAAATAATCAACAAGGCAGTATAAAATATTGGTTTTGGGTGGCTATCTTCATACATAAACATTGTCATGTTTTGGAATGTTCTTTATATCTAAGGGCCTGTTAGAAGGTGTAAAGAATTTTGTTTTCTTCAATACCTAATCGTTTTCCATCTTATGATTTGTGTGTGTGTGTGTTGTACAGCAGTATAATTTTTCACTTATTTATTCCATCGGTAGTTATGGTTTGTACAATGTACAATGGTTTCATTTCAAAAATAAAATAAAAAATCACAACATGAATGCTGTGTGAATAATTTTTATCAAAAAAACTTTAATCTCAGTTTGCTTTTTAAAATTTACAATAAATTTCTGTTTTTATAAATGGTATTTTTAAATGTGCATTCTATGGTGTTGTCTCATTTGATAAAGTGCAAAATTAATTCATTTTTGAGTGGACCAAAGTTGTCTTGATATTGTAGCAGGACAGTTGTGGGGTGGGGGCAGTTTGTTGTGCTTGTGCAACAACCAAATAGGTGTGGGCAATGTGATTACAGCAGCCTGCAGCATAACTTGGTAATTTGAGTTGCTTACTGTTGGCATGGTTCTTAGCCGTGTTGTGGTAACTGAAATTGGAGCGGGGAAGGCATAGCGTGGAAACGTGCTTCAGTCTGGAAACTGAGTCTGATGTAGCAAGAGGAAAACTCTTTTGGAAAGGTTCTTTACATTCAAGATGGATATAAACTGTCCGGCTTATTTTCAGTGTGCTCTGTCGCAAAGAAGCCCGTGGTCTGGCAGACAGCTGCTGGTCTGCTGGCACACTGCTACCAGAAGGGTGAGCCACAACCAGCTGCTCTGCTCACACCTTGGGTTTGTTGCTTCCCATGCATTTACTGGGGTTCTCATTGCATCCTCTCATCAACCACTTGAATTCGCTAACCTGGGAAGAAAACTACACATTTAGAAAACTAAAAAGTTAGGGGTTTTTTTTCCTTCTTTGGATTAGTGAATTAAATCTTCAGACTTGTTAAAGGGAATTATATAAAGGGTGGAACTGGAGAGAGAGAAAAGAACAGATAGAAATTAGGATGTAATTGAAGATGAGTCCCAGAATTAAAGGCCTCTGTACAGGTAAGGCTTGTGCCAGTGAAGGAGGGGGCAACAGCCAGGCCTAAGAGCAGGGTACGGAGCTGAAGGTTGGCCCTGTGGTTTGCCTGGGAGCAGGAAGGGTAGAGGAGCCAGTGGAGCAGTAACGGGATGGCTGGACTCCCAGCACATGCCATCAACCCCACAGTCTGAGGCAATGAGTAAGATTCCTTGAGCTCTTGTACCTCGTAAAAATGGGAATGCTTATCTTCATGTCTGTAGATTTAGGAGGATAATCTCTTACCACTAAGTGTTGGGGAATACACCGAGAATGTATTTGTAAACAGCTTGAATGTCTCTCTGCTCGATGTGTATTAAAGTTGAATTCTCAGTTGTTAAAAGGCTGTCTCCACCTGTGCTAAAAGCCTCCGCTGTTGGAGGAACATCATCAGAAGATGAAGGCCTGTGTTTTGTCTTGCACCACACACTGCCAAAAATAACCACCTTCGAAACTAAATGATGACTATTGTCTTAAGAATTTTAGTCATATGTGATGCTTAATAAGAGCTGAATGTTAGTCTTGATGTTTAAAGATTTCTAATAGCCCTCACATGATGCAACGATGCCTTACTGCTCGTTTCTGGTGTGTGGAAGTATTTGACCTACCACTCCTCCCCTAAACGCAGTGATCTGTTTTGATTTCTGGCTCTCTAATGGAGAATATTAGCTCACTGCAAGGGCATTATTGTGATATTGCAGAAATGCCTCTTCCTTCCGTGCCCAGGACTTGTTATCTCTATCCCTTGAGATCTCCCTTAATCTTGTTTCTGGTTTTAGAAAGCAGAAAAGGTAGCATGGGGCAATTTAATGTGGTTTTTTTCCCCTGTCGAGGATGACTTTAGAAGAGCCTGGTTTTTTTAAGTACAAAGTTCTAGAACTAAAAGAATATAAGCAGTTAGTATACATTCTTTGAAGTGTGCCACCTAGAATACAATTGCTCTCCTGGTGAAGGAGGTTTGCTCTACAGGGCAAGCTAGAGATCTTTTCTCTTGACTTTGTATACATTTATGTTTATATGTTTTTGTGCTGTAAGCTGCTGTTCACTCCCCATGTTCACTCCCCCATCCATCTAGTGGCCTTATTGCTGTGCTTTCATCTTGACCTATAGATTTATTGCTTCCTTTATGCTTTCGAGAAGGCTGAAACCTGATCTTTACTTCCCTGGAACAATTGTGCTTTCTTTACTCATGTCACTGGGCAGATACGTGGGTAGGTGTGAGCTACCGGGCTGGCAGCAGCAATTCCGTGTCCTGAGCCTTTCTCTGGGACTGCAGGCTGATCCTTCCAGCCGTGTGTGCAGTGCTGCTGGAAAATAATAAGTAATTTACTGTATTAAAGACAGGTTAAATCCATTAAACACCTCCAGCACAATATCAACATTCTTCAGCCGGTTCTGGGCTGTCCTCTGCATCCCCTCATGTTCATAAGGGTCTTTTAAGCTTTGGAGTGTTTTTCTGAGGAAGTGGTGTTACCAAAGTGAGCTCCTTGTGATGGTTCTGTCTGTGACCACAGCCTCCCCCGGGCCTCTTCCCCGTCGCTCAGGAGGTGCTGAGGGGCCGAGCCCGGGGCGGGGTGGTGTGCGGTGGTCCCGCTCCAGCTGAGGGAAGGGGGCGCGGTTCGGTCCCACTGAGGGGCCGGGGCGGGGTCCCGCTCCCGCTGAGGGGACTGCGGGGTCCAGTCCCGCTCCTGCTGAGGGAGGCCGGTTCGGTCCCGCTGAGGGAGGCTGAGTGGAAGGGGCCGTTCAGTCTGTCGGACCGGTCCTGCTGAGGGAGGGGCTGGGGGGGCGGGGGCAGGGATCTGTCCCCCTGAGGGAGGCGCGGAGGAGCCGGGTGCTCCGGTCCCGCTGAGGGAGGCGTTGAGGGGCCAGGACGGGGATGTCCGCTCCCGCTGAGGGGAAGGGGCTGAGCGGGGTGTCCGCTCGCGCTAAGGGAGGCGCGGGGGAGGGAGGGGGCGGTCCGGTCCCGCCGAGAGGAAGGGCCCGAGCGGGGTGTCCGCTCCCGCTGAGGGAGGGGCTGAGGGGCGGGCGGTCCGGTCCCGCCCAGGCGGAGCGGGGAGCGCGGGCGCTGCGGCGCCTTTAAGCGGGGCGGGGCGCGGCGGCGGGGCCGGTCCGTGTCGGCGCGGAGCGGGCGGCGGGCTCTGCGGGCGGCAGCGGGGCCATGGCCGCCGACGTGTTCATGCGGCCGGCGCAGCTGCTGGGCGCGGCGGGGCCGCTGTCGCCCCGCGCGGAGCCCGACGAGGACTCGTCGGACACGGACGACGGCGGCGCCGCCTCGCCGGGCGGGGGGCGGCGGTGCGGGCCGCGGCGGGGGCAGCCCCCGGACCCGCAGATCATCCACTCGGGCCACTTCATGGTCTCGTCGCCTCACAGCGAGCACCCGCCCAAGAAGGGATACGACTTCGACACGGTCAACGAGCAGACCTGCCAGACCTACCGCTTCGGGGCGGCCCGCGGCGGCGGGGCCGGCGGCGGCGGCCGCCTCAGCATCGACGCCTCCCTCACCAAGCTGTTCGAGTGCATGTCCCTGGCCTACAGGTACCGGGGGCAGTGGGGAAAGCCCCGAAGCTGGTGGGAAAACCCGGGACACCTCCCGCCCCCACCCTCCCTCGGTGTCGCCTCGGGGCCGGGATCCCTCCCACACGCGTGGGTGTCGGTGTCCCTCGTGCTCCCGGCGAGGTTGGGGCGCTTTCCGCAGGCCCCAGCGCGGCCCCGGCTCGGGCTGTCACCGCCTTCGCACCGGGGGTTGAGAGGGGAGGGGGTGCGGGGTGGGCCCCCACCCCTCCAGCGTGGGACCAGGGAATGCTCCGCATCCCCCGGGCGGGCTGGAAATCAGTGGAAACACCCGGTGCTGAAAAGCCTGAGGAGGAATCCTGAAAGGGCAAAGGAAACGTTTGTGCCCCGTTCTGTGTAAAAAACGGCCAGTTTTTCTTCCCCCGCGCCCCCCCCCCTTTTTATTTTTATTACAGTTTCAAGAAAGCGTTTCCTTTGTCCCGGTGGTTGCAGCTGGTGGTAGCACTTCCTGGGGTTATTTGCGCCTTTTGCTCCCACTTCAGTTGTGCTTTTCATCTGTTTTAGAAGGTGTTATATTCCCATTTACTCCCTTTGTCTGTCATCCAAAATGGAGGCAGAGCTATGGAATAGAAGTGTTTTGGAAAGATATATGCCTGCTCCAGTCTTTTGTTCCATGTGATCTGGCAGAAATTGAATCCAATCTGATGTTCTCTCTTGAACATATTTTGGAAGTTGATTAAAAGGAATGATGGAAAACACCTCTGAGCATATCAACGGAAATATTTAAATTTATAGGAGTCATACCAGTTTGCTAAAAGAAAATTAACTTTGCCCACCCCAAATTAAGCTATTTGAGTATTGCCCAATGAAGAGGAAACAATAGTGCTATCTGTTCTGTACAGTTAGGTAGAAAATGTAGTGTAAGGAATCTTCATAGTGTGAGGAATCATCTCATTTTGATAATTTTTACCAAATAAGTTATTAGTTACTGGCAAGAGAGCAAGCCTTAGATAGGTGCATACAACAATGGACATAAATTCTTTGCCTTTACAAAGGAAATAAAAATGTAAAACTTAACTGAAAATTAACCAGTGTGCCTTTATTGTATAAATTGAGAGGAACATGCAAAGAAACCACAAGTTTTACAAGGGACAGAACTAGAGTTCTGAAGAATATCTTCTCATCAGCTCCATCGGCTTTATTTTATATGGTACTTCCACTAGTGCATCCTTGGCATTTTGAAACTGAGGATCACATCTAATGCAGAGGAATAATTTGATAATACCGAACTAAGATAATTGAGAGATAATTGCCTAAATTGAGCACCAAATCTATTTTAGCAGAAGTAATTTTATCCTGCTTGGTGGTGGTAGCATAAGACAAAGTGCAGCAAATGTATTCTTGGAGGCTATGACAGAAAAGCATATTCTTATTACTTCTGTATGTGGGTACTTTAAGGTTTGCTTAGTTGCAACCCTGAAACACCCAGCCCAGATTCAGCCTGCTTGCTCCGTGGCTTTGTGATAATTTTTTAAACCAGGCTAACAAACCAGTTGTAAACTTGAGTCTAAAAAAGGATTAAAATAATTTCAGAAAGTCTAATTTGGGGTGGTGAATGTGGGTATGAAATGAGGAGTCATTAGCATTTCAGAAGTGATGGATTAAGCAGGTAGGTTGAGCCTGCCTACCTTTGCCCATACCCTCCTCAGGGAACATACAGCACTTGGATAAACAGCAACTGCCTTTTCTGTTGTGCTTCAAGTTTGATTTGAACTTGGCTTATGGGGATGTTTTCGTTGCTGTGGCTTCAGCTGTATCTTTCCCATTATTGTCTGATCTAGCGCTGACAAAACAGGCAGGTTCTGTGTTTATATTTTTCATATTGCCTTTGCTGGGTAGAAATTCACTCTGGAAGAGAACTGAGGGGGAGTGGAAACCAACACCAGAAACTATAAAACAAAGAGGTGAAGAAGTGTGGGTTCTTAAACCAACACCAGAAACTATAAAACAAAGAGGTGAAGAAGTGTGGGTTCTGCATTGTGGCTGTTGCAGAGCTGGCAATGGGGGACATGAGCGTGAACACATTTTGTTCCCAGAGCTGGGGTGATGCAGCTATGTTAAGTACAAAACCAAGGAAGTTGCTGTAACAGAGCTCTGTGTGTAATATTTATTTACACTTGACACCCATCGCTAGTATTTCAGTGTTTAAAGTGTTATAAGCACTGAGTTCTATAGTACTGGTTATCTTTACCAATGAGCTAGAAAGGAAAGTTTTTCTATATTGTCCTGGTCATTACCAAGGATGGTTCCTATTTGAAGGTATCTGAATTTATGCTGAATCACATTCACGTTGGGATGCACAGTGCAGCCTGGGCTCTTTTAATTGTGCTGTTAAAAACCCCTTCTTTTAATATGGCTTTGTGCTGTTCACTGTCAAACTTTTTATGATAAGAAAGCTATTTCTGTACGTGAGGGAAGTGATTCCCTCATGCCTTTGAGCAGTGCAAGCTAACCTGATTTTAATTTTCGTCATAGCTGTTTCAGTCACGTATCCAGTTGAGCAAGTTGAAAATTCTCATTTCAGGTGAGCCATTTCACAGGGGAAAATATGACGATAGCATGCTCCCTGGTACAGTTAGGAGATTAAAACAATCTTCTAAATCAATCTAAACACTAGGGTTTACAACAGGTGTCACGCGGGCTGTATGTTATCTAAACGTCACCCATTTTTCACATGAGATTGATTGTGGGAACAATACCACGCCGACAAAGGTAAAAGAACCTTGACTTTTCTCTGTTGGCTTTTCTCTGTTGGCTTCTGCATTTCAGCCCTTTAGAACAATGTGACCTTGCAGAACTTCATGTGTATAGGTAGCTATAACTGACCTGTGGCAGGCAGGACACTTTAAAGGTGAATGGATTAAGAAATGAAAATGGTCTTTGCTCTTTATTCTAATAAAGTATGCTAATGGTTGTATGGTCTACAAGGGTTATTAAGCAGAAATAAGTCAAATGATGCTTAGTTTTGATGTTTAATTTAGTAAAGACCTTTAATAACTTTACAGTTATCCAATAATTACATTACCCAAAAGTAGCTTCCCCTTACTGAACTGTGTTCTGAAGTCTTCAGGCCACAGCATATGATGGAGGGTTTTTTTGAGATTGAGATAGAAACTTTTTTTCTCTTAATTTTGAAGGATAATGTTCAGCTCCTTGTAGGATTCAGGCTGAAAGCTTATGTGCAGTGAAAATTATGCTTTATGAAAGGGCACTGTAAACCATTTATTGCTCTAACAAGTTGGAATATGTGGATGTTAGACTTCCCTGTTGAAAGCTAAAGCTCTGCATTGGGAGCTATGACATAGAGTATGTTTAAGGTCCAAAACCTGAAATATGCACTTGGAAATGCAGATCTGCGTATTCTTAGCTCTGCATGTGGAAGCTCTGAAAAACAATGCATCAGTGCATTGTGCTAGCTTATATCATGAGTTTGATGCTGAAGTGGTAGAGCAGTAAATCATGCTGCAAGGACTCAAGTAATCATTTACATTTTAAGTAAATTCTTTAGTTACTTTCTCTAGATATAAAAAGTATATGTGACATTGCAGGCTTCAATTATTACTCACTCACTGTGTCTTTTTCGTGCCCTCTAAGGAAGTCTGATGTTGATGCATCTCTGGGATCAAGTGAGTTCATATTCATTTTGAGGGTCCCCTCTTGTGGTGCTGGGGAGATCATCCTGCAGCTCAGAGCATGGTGTGTGATCATGTACATTGTGTAAACAAAGCATAGGCTTTATTTTAGGAATTATTAAAGTTACTACTTACACTCAATGTAGGTGTTATTCTCTTTAAGCTTCCTTTACGCATGATTGTATCAGTTGATGTCCATCTTACTTAGCAGTAGGGTATGATAGGGTAAATGAAGATGACTTTGTGGACTCATTTGTTATTAAGTAGCCTCAGAGTTCTCTTACCTTCTAATAAGAGCTTAAGAAAGGTGCCAGGTGTTGTACTTTAGGTAAGAGTGTTAACATTGGCATTGGATACTTGTCTAAGCCCTTCTGATCCTGCTTGTTAAATTTGCACAGAGCAGAAGAATGGGGTCTGGGAACTGTGAAGAAGGTTACCTTTTGAGCAGCTTGCCAGGTCATTTCTAGATCTCATCTCTCCTCTTTAGCAATATGAGCCCCTCACTTCGTGTAGATGCAAGCCAAAAATATTCCCTTCATCAGTGGACTGATATGAGGGATCAGCTTGTTTCCAAAGCACCTTTGCCACATATTCTTTATTAATGCAGTGTGAGTTTGGGGAAGTTCTTAGCAGTGATGGTAGGTTTGAGTTGAAAAACTTTCAGAATTTAGTCACATATTTATGTGCTGCTTGTAGAAACTGCTACGATAAAAACAGCTATATTCATCATACGAATTGAGCCTAACTTGAGCAGAGTTCCTGTGTTCAGTCCTCCTTGTAAGGGTCATTTCAAAGCAAGGATACGAGTACAGTATGAATCAGGAGATTGTTACTGAGCCTCTTACCTTGCTTATGTCAAATGCTTGATATAGTCACAAGCTTTTAAGCTCTATATAAGACACACTTTTAAATTCCACCTTGACCACCTTGAACCTCAGAGAGGTTTGCAGAAAGATTACTGAGCTGTTCTTATTTCAGAGGTGCATTTCTTTTGCTGAAGTCAACATTTGATAATGGTAGTGTGAAAAGACCTTGGTTGAAATTAAGGGCTTGGCGTCTTCAGGGATACATGTGACTTATAGGAAGAAAAGGCAAATTCTGTAGGCAGGGATTTAGATACAGGGACGGGTTTTTTTTTTCTCCTGGTTGTTTTGGTGGCTCTGCAGGCCACCAGTTTTAAGTGGTTTCTGTAGGTCTGGCTGTGTAGGGTGTTACTGTAGAGGTGCAGTGCACAGGAGTCACATTCTTCATAAGAAAAGCACATCGTTGGTATCATCTTTTGATTTATCATTTAACCTACATATTTTGTTATAGTTCTGTTGCCTTCTGTTTTCACACAGTATACATGTTATTTTCTGGCTTAAATACCACAGGGGTTTCGTAATCGTGATTTCTGATGGGTTGCTGAAATAGGGAAGAGGGAGCTAGTTTGTCCTCAGATTGCCAGTTCTCAATTTCTGTGTGGTCTGGAAAAATCTTGGCTGGACTGGGAGATCTGGAATTGCTTTTAGTGAAGATTTTGTGTTGTGTGATTATGATGTGTTTTGAATGAAGTAGAGTTTCATGGCAACAGAAATTGACACAGTTCTCCCCCCTTTACCAGGTTTCATTTCTTTCTGCTGAGTGGTAAGAGTTAATTAAGCTAAGAAACCCGAAATTCAGGTCTTAGCTTTACTCATGTTTTTCCACATGCTCGTTTAGTAGGTCACGGAATCATTCTTGTTTGTTACTCTCCCATGTAAGGGAGAAAAAAAATCCACTCTTTTGGAAGGCAGAGTTGATATCCAGTCACTTCAGCAGCTGCTTATCTGTCTGTGTCCTTAAGCTACGATTAGTCTTGCTCAGGCAGAGGGATATGTAGTGGTGCAGCAAGCTGGAAAGTGGTGGGGAGGAATAAAGGGTGCTTTGTGGCCATACTGAGCTGGGCACTTCTGAGATGTCAGACAGGCATTTTGAATTTCAAGCCTGTCAATTTCTGTGCAAGCAGAGAGTGGACTGAGTTGTCATGTGAGAGTGGAATTTTTCCCCTAGTGACAGTACTCAGAGATGTGCTGCAAAGAAATAAGAGTTCAGAGGGCAAGGAGTGAGTCCAGAAGCTCACTGAGATTTGGAGTAAAATTAAGAGGATCTTTGAGGAATGCATTGAATGAGTTAGAGGAGCCAAAATAAAGGCACACAGTGGGATGGATGGTGTTGACATAGGAGGTCACAGGGATGGGAACAGGAAGTAAAAAAAATATTGTGAAGTTCAAGTCAAACAAATGACCTTTCGGCTTGCGGGGTGGGTTTGAGCCTGAGTTACAAACTCATGAACACACGTGAGTGAGGAAATACTCAGCAGCAGGGCTGGATGTAATGGCAGCAAGGAGAGGGAAGTCTCTGAGGATGATAGGGATGTTGTGGAGAAGAGATTGGAGTTGTACTCAGAGGAGATCTGTTAAAAAGGATGGAGGTGAATGGATAACAATAAGTTGGGGAGAAAAGAGGATCCTGGTGTAGTGGCATTCAGGGCAGGAGAAATGGGTACGAAAGGGAAGATGGTATGGGGAAGTAGGGGTGGGTGATTGAAGGTGTGGTTGGAGAAGTCCAGCATTTCTTCCCTGTGCTTTGATCTGTGATAGTTGAGTTAGTTAGATAGGAAACACTTCATGAGGGTGTGCCTGGTAAATGGTGATCTAGATGGACCCAGGAATAGAAGTCATAGATGAGCATGCAGTAAAATGGGGGCCAGAGAGCTGGGGTTCCTGGTTTGTCTTTTTGAATGCTGCCTTTCTTCATTTTCTGTTAGAGAGAAACGTTTGTCTTTTTAAAACAAAAACAACAACAACAAATCTGACCAGTTTAGAAACTTGGACCAGTTTGGGTTTAATCTGGTATTTCACTTTTAATTAACAGGCTTGAGGCTATATGCTTGTTACTTCCTTTCCTTTGTATTCAGAAATTAATTGCATTTACAGTTTTCCTCATCTGTCCTTTGATATTTTAACGTCACTGGCACAAGCAATCTCTTTAAAGACAAAACTTCTAAGCTGCTCTGAGGAAAAAGACAAGCTTGCTAAGTTTTCATACAATTTTCCTTTCACTTTGGGAAGGAAACCTTGAACGTGTCTTTAAAACAATTATGAAGATGATTAGAAAAAGTACTTGTTTCAGTTGCCTCCAAAGAAAATAGAGTTGGTTCTTTGTGTTTCAGACAGCAATGGAACAACCTGAATCTGATTGTTTTTCGTGCACGCCAGAGTTACACTATTGTCACGGTTTCTGAAGCAGGAAGGCATGAAAAATAGGGTTAGGAAAAGCTAGGTTTTCCAGAAATCACTTCTAATAGTTTTGCTATTAGAATAGAATTTCTAAACGTGGTCTTCTCAAAATCACTTTTTGTTTGTTTGCTCAAATGGCAGTTGGAAGGTCATTTTTGTTTCTTTGTTTTGAACATAAACCACGCAGTCTCGGTGCCATTCACAACATAATTTAGACATCTCTGTGTAAGTAAAGCAGTAATCGCCATCGGAAATGTGCTGGTGTGCGTTTGCCACAGCTTATTTACTTTGTGACACAAGTACAAAGCTTTTCACTAGCCCTTGGTTTCTTGGCTTGTTGATCTTAGATAAATCAGCTGCTTTTTCCTCCCTTTCTCCCTTCTAAAAATGACCAGAACAGTCTCAAAGCTTTGGAGACCAAGATGTGTGTGCTGGCCTTTTTGAAAGGGAGAAGTGAAGGCTGAAGTTTAGAAGTGAGCTAACACAGGAGTCTAAAAGGAAGCCATATCAAAGGTGTCACTTCAGCTTCAAACTTAAATAATAAAGGGAAGAAGACCAATGGAAGAAATATTTTAGGAAAGGGAGAGGAAGAAGATGTGCAGCTTCCTGACACCTGTTGGAAAAGCTATTGTTCTGTTGTAACTGATGAGGAACCCTACACATGCAAATTACAGGGTAATAAAACCAGGCTGGTATTTTAATGGTAATCGTGATGCTTCTGGAGGGCAATGTTCTGCTGGTGCTTTTGGTATTCAGGGAACTGCCTGGGAAAAACACCCGCTTCCCATGGTGGCTGGTGGTTGGGGTTCTGAGAGGCATCACTGCTCTCCTCCGAAGGGCTGTGCCTCACAACTGCCAAGGAAGCTCGACTGTCTGGAGCATCAGCCCTGGATTCTCGAGTCTGTTTCTGGTGGTTGCCTTCTGGAGAATCTAGAAAACCTCCTGCTTTTAGAACAATCGGAGCTGCATTTTCATGGAGGAGTTTGGATTTTTCACCTCTGGAGAGTGTTGGGTTGGGCTTGGAAGTCTAAGTGGTGTCAGCCTCCTTGAGCTGTCAAACACTGAATTTCTGTGTGAGACTGGACTCATTCTGGTCAGAATGCGAACATCCCTCTGCAGCTGGAGCGCCTTGCCTGTCAGGGACCCATTTTTACTCCTCAAGGATGAGTGACGTGGACTCCTTGTCTGCTTTCTTCCCTTGGCTTGCTGTGCTGCAGTCACTGGCCTCTGCTTCACATGTTATATGTAATGAGAAGTTGTTTGTCTGCTTGAATTCCTGTGGGGATGGTGTTTATCTTGCTGTTATTCTCATACATGTGACGATCTCTTATAGGCTTAATGCCTCTGAGGAGGAGGTGTTAAAGGAGGCTCTGAATGACACCTTGGCCATTCGGTTGCATTGTGAACAGTTAGCTGCAGGGTAATCACCATTCCCTCTCTGTTAAGTAGATTCAGTTTGTACCTTGAAGTATTCAGACTCAGGGTGCACAGTGAAGTGATCCTTCCCTTTGTCACTTTTCAGACCAAGGCCACTTAGAAGGTACATTAGGGGTGCAAAGCCCAAGGTGTTTGGAGCGGCTCTGGTTGCTGCTTTGTCTCCTCTGAGACTGCACAACAAAAGGTGACAGGCTAGATGGGAAGGGCCTATGGGCCACCACTGGGATTGTCATATGGCAGGGTATTAGTGAAATAATCTGATTTTCTTTAATTAACAATATGTAAGTGTGTTTAGGCCAGACCACTGCTGACATATAGATAACTCTTTTGCCACGCAATGTTTTGTGATGTAGCATGATGCTAGGAAAAGGATTAATTGTGTAAAAAGCTAAGCATGCTACTTAAGGAATTGAATGTTTCCAGGGATGTGACATCTCTCTGAGCAACCTGTGCTAGTCTTTCACTGGAAAAATGCCTCCTTAATATCTAGTCTAAATCTCCTCTTTTTTAGTTTAAAAACATTTCCCCTTGTGCTATTGCAACAGGCCCTGCTGAAAGGTTTGTCCCCATCTTTCTTATAAGCCCTTTGCAGCACTGAAATAAGCTCTCTCTGGAGCCTTCTCTTCAGGCTGAACAAACCCAACTTTCTCAGCCTTTCTTCCTGGGAGAGGTGTTTCAGCCCTCTGATCATGTTTGTGGTTCTGCTTTTGTGGATGCTTGAGGTAACTCTGTCAGAGCTTGTGTGAACGCCAGAGCCTGAATGCCACGTGAACAGTTGTGGTGAATACAGGAGCCCGGTCCTGGGGCTGTGTCCTGCCCGGCTGGGTGTGGGAGGTGTACCAGACTGTTCTGTCCTGAAGAGTTTGTGTTGCATATTGTGCTGCTGCTTAGAACAGATCCTCTGAAGCATACATAAACAGGATGAGGCCTTTTCACTGATCCGTCCAGCAGCGAAGCCTGTTAGTCGACATACATCAGCAGGTTGGGTTTTTTTTTAAGCGGTATATATGTATCCAAGCAAATCCTGCAGAGGCTTGAAGGGTGCTTTTGCTGTTGGAATCTGTCAAGTTCATTGTTTTCAGAACTTCCTAGCATGGGATGTTTACTTGAAATCCTCGCCTCCATTTCCCTCTGCCTCTCTGCTTACTCTCCCTTCCCTCAAGGTCCTACGGTAATGGGTGCTCTGCCTGCAGCAAGGACGTGTCAGCTGAAGTGACCTTGGCCAGCACGGCTGTGAGACCTCTAGCAGGGCTGCAGTGAACACAGTGACTTCTCTATCCAACAGCCAGACCACTTTCTCAGACCATGTGTGATGCTTGTCCAAAACATTCTTGTTGTGTGATCTCCCTATCTGTGTCAGGGGCTTTGTTGCCTTGGCTGAGGTCTTACCCAGCAAAATTCTAATGCAGGGCAAGGATTAGACTGAAACCATCAAACCAGGAGTGATGATATAGAGCCCAGGCCTGTGTGGTGGTGGTGGTCATCTGTCTTTGGAGCAGCTGGAAAGAAGTGATGTTGGAGTTTCACAATAGCCCTGAAAACAACTTCTGCCCACTGCTGTCACAGGCAAATCTACTAAATTGTTCTTGCTGCCTCTTGCATCCAGATTTTAGGCTGCTGTTAAAATTATTCACTGTTTGTATTTACTATTGACACCATTCCCAAAAGGGCAAGGACCAAAATGGGCACGAATTGTGGAAGAGCTTCTCAGTTCTTTGTGATTCTTTGATGTCCATGACTGCTCCTTATTATCTTCGTATTATCCAGACTTTTGCTGTTGGTGCTGTGGTGTGACAGTTGACGTAGCCTGTCTTAGTTGTTGAAAGCTACTACTTTGGAGTGTGTCAGAGACAGAAGTTATCAACAAGGGGAAAAAGGAAGGCACGCACATAAAGAGGAAAATGAAAAAAATAAAGGAGAAGAAAATACCTGGCTGTGGGCTTGTCAGCTGTTAGAGAAGAAGTGCCAAACAGGAAAAGGCCAGTGGAGGATTTTGTTGCATTCCTGATCTGCCAATCGATGGACGTAGATGCTATCTGATGCTACATTTCCCAGAGCAAAGAATGATATAATTTATTATTCTCTGGGATGGTTGGTCTCTGTTCATTCTGATGAATTTCTGAATGTTTGTATAGAAGCCGTAGCAGTGTGAATAAGCGTATCCATGGCAAGTCAGGCTCTCCTAATAATATTTACAGTGACACTGGCTGCATCAGGAGAACTTTCCCTATTTGAGCAAGAGGCAACCAAACAAAATCCTGGTTGTGCTAAGCTGCACTGGGGATTCAGGAAAGGGCTCTGAAATTTGCTTGTCCATTAGCAGCGCATAAAGGTCTGGATGCTATGTGCCGTTTGTTAGCTCATTGTATACAGTCTCCAGAGAAGGTATAAATGTTTCCCTCTGTATGTTCAAACTGCTACATATTAGTATCTGCTCAGATACTTGAGCTTAGTCCAACTTTCTGTTTGCTTGGTAAATGTCTGTTCCTGACAGGATGGAGGTTGAGAGAACTTGCATGGAAAATAAGGTAGTGGGATGCCAGATGTGGGAAAGCATGAAGCAGTGAAAGGGAATGACAGACTTGCTTTTTTTCTCCCTATAACACAGCTTTTGAGAAAGAAAATTGAGAGGAGGTGTTGTAGGGAGGAGAACAGGTTAGTGAGCTGGGAATACATGCAAAAAATTACTTTTCTGGGTTTAAGGATATGGAACTTGTAGAAAGGGAGGACTGAGACAAAGGATTTGGTGGTTGTTATGAAGTAATTACGTCTGCTACAGCGCCAGAGAAGTTCTTTGCATGTTGTCAGCTTATTTCAAATGTTGGGATGGGAGAACTGACTTGATCAAAGGTACAGATATCCTCAAGGAAGAAATTACAGTTATTTCAGGTAATTAGCAACCATGTTTGACACTTAAAACCTGTTGAAAATAGGAAGCAGAGATTGCGAAATAACTGAGAGCCTGAAGCAATCTATCTAAAAGCTGGGGCATCTGAGTCGTTGCAGCAGTCACCATAGTGGCTGATCTCTATTAAAAATGTCCTTATCTCTCCCTTTTCAAAGCAGAGACCTGTCAAATGAATGCACATATGCTGTGCCTGTAAGCACAGCAAAGGGAGAAATAGTGTAGTTCTTCCGATTCACTTTCAGGGAGTAATTTAAAGTAATAGTTGTATCATTTTCCTTCTCAGGTCAGAGGGACCGGAGGGGCTGGAATGAATGTCATACAGACATGGGTTCTCTCTCTCCCCCTGGCACTGTCTGGTGTTTGCTGCTGGAGACCGAGTGCTGGGAAAGCTGGACCTTTGGCTCAGCCCGTATGGGTGTTCTTACAGCCTTGCTAAAGCAGGAGAGCTCTGGTGCCAAGTGCTGAAGACAGCTAGACAGCATTTTAGTATCGGCTGTGAAAAAATTCCACGCAGTGCCTTCCCTGTTTGCTAACCATTATTCCTCTAAATAAGAGATTTGTCTTTTGCCTTATAAAAATTGCAGCTTTTGCTTGGTAGAGACACGTGTTTTCTTCAGGGCGGCATGGGACAGTATATGTCAGTGGCATTTGGGTCTGGAAGCTTCAGATAAGCTCAGTTTGTGTTGCTGCATGTCTGGTTTCCGTGATATCAGCCTGGCTCTGTGCTGCTGCCTTCCCTAACCGGCTGCCTGGAGGTACTGGATATTCCGCTGTATTGTGAAAGCAGGGAACCAATATGTTTGTGACTTGACTGACTCTGTGATCTGAGTCATTCGACAGAGGGGTAATCTGTAATCAAACTGCATGGGAACAAGAGGCATTCCTATGCTCTGGTCTGACTCTCTCGCTGTGTGAAATAGTTAACCCTTCCCAAGAACCATGTGATTAGATTGAACTCGCTCACTGTATCAAATCAGGAAATGTTATTGAAGGGCACATTTCGACTTAGAGACTCCATAAGTGGATGCACAGAAATCTGCAATAAACCCCAACTCGTTACTGCTTCTAATAAGCTTTTGGTCTGTGAAGGCTGTTGTTTAGGAGCCCAGCATGCATGCCATCTGTTTTCAGTATCCAGTCATACAAGTAGAATGCTGGAATCTCCGGTAAAAATCTTAGCAGAGTTTAAGAAGCCTAAACCGTTTTTATTAGCAGTTTTTATTAGCACATTAGTAGGCTTGGGGTCTGACCTCTGCATGTGGCAATTATAGGCTGTGTGGATGTAGCAGGCATTTTAAAATGGGGAGGCAGATCCCAGGAAGTTTAGAGAGATTGCTTCTGTCTGGACCAATAAACGTGTAAGGCATGTTATTTAGTTTTCATTTGAGCATTTTTAGGGACTCTGCAAAGTGAAATTTGAGGCTGGTTTATTGTGATTTTGGCACATGAGAAAAGCATGGTTCAGAGAAGGAGACTTGTGCGAGGGTGCTTTAGTGAAGGGTGGGTTTTGTTGTTTTGTTTGCAGTAGGATTCAGGAAAGTGCTGATATTGCCATGTGTTTTACTTGGGAAGTCACCACTTGCTTTGGGACAGAAGCCGTTTTGGTCCATTTGAAAATGTGTTCTTGGTAAGGAAAGGGGCTAAGTCAGTCCAGCTGTGTCCTCCCTAGTGCACAGGTGAATGGCCTGAGAATTCCTGAACTGTTTTGCTGATAGGCTTTTAAGTGTGATGGTAAAGGAATGACTTTATAAGGTTATATGAGAATAAACCCAAGGTCTTTCTCTGACACTCACTGCTCATAGCGAGGTTAAATATCACTTTCTTACTGCTGTGAAACATTCATCAGTGCCCTGTGCTGTGGTGAGCATTGTGACCATAACCACCATCATTATCACATAACAAACTCTACACTTCACCATGGCTGGAGCCATTTCCTGAGAACAGGATTGATGTTCTCCCCATTTGTGTGTGGGAACCAGGCATCTCCCTTGGCCTGTCCAATCCTTAATGGGCAAAAAGAGCCATCTGGGAAAAAGTGCAGTGAGGATTGTGTGTCACAGGCATTAGTATATTCCCCCCTCTGCTCCACTGTGTCCCAGATAATTAACAAAGGGTCATTTGCCTAGCCCTTCCTGCAGAGCTACAGACAAACTTTCACACCTCCTGTTCCAGCTGGTGACCCAGAGGTGAAGGTCTGTTTCCCACTACTCGTTCTCTGAACATTTAGGGTTCTGAGAGACTGTGGTTTTAGGTGAATCCCGGTGGCTTTCACTGCCATGCGTTGCGAGGTGGCGGCTCCTGTAGCAGGGGCAGGAGGAGCTGCTGCTTTAGAGGTCTGCGTGATGTTCACCTCTTAAGTGAAGGGCTGCTTTTGGGGAAGGTGTTGTCAAAGCAGTTGTTAGCATTTAGATACCATAAAACTCCAAGTCCACTTTTCCAGTGAGCTATGCACAGCCTTTTGGGGGTGCTTTTATTTTATTTGGTTTTAAACTCCTTTTTAAACTCATTCAAGTCTGTTTTGTGATAACTCTGGAAGGGTTTTCCTTCCCATATTATCTCTCTACGGGATTTTTTTTTTGCTCTTTCGGTAGCCTTATTGTCACAGAATCACAAAATGACCTGAGTTGGAAAGGACCCACGAGGATCATCAAGTCCAACTCTTATCCCTGCATAGGGCAACCCCAAAATTTACACAGTGTATCTGAGGGCATTGTCCAGACCCTTACTGTCAGGCTTGGCACTGTGACTGCTTCCCTGGGGAGCTGTTCCAGTGCTCCACCACCCTCTGAATGAAAACTTTTCTGTAATATCCAACCTAAACCTTCCCTGGCACATCTTCTTGCCATTCCCTCTGGTCCTAGTAGTAACATGTTACCTTTAGCCTATTTCTGTCATTTGTGGAGTTTCTGGTTCAGCTTTTATGTAAGATTTTGAATAAACTGTGTGTGCTGTTCAGTCTGGAGTCTTTACTGACTGCGTTTGGTAATAAGACTGGTGGTTTTCATCCTGCAGGAAGCTGGTGTGAAAGGTTTGATTTACAATGGGAGAGTTGGGGGAGCGTCTCTTCTTTTTAAAGTCGCTTTCAGAGTAAGATCCCTGAAGTCTTGCAGTATATTTATAGGCTTGTAATGTTGTGCAGAGACTGTTACCCTATCCTCTGTGGCAGAAGGGCTGGTTTCAGGTTGCTCTGAGCATGGTAAACAGCTCTGGGTTCCTGTCGGTCTGTGTGCTGCTCAGAGCGCTGTGCTGATCTGCCACGCTGATAGGCTTTGTTTGGGTTTTTCAGAAGCTCCACGTGTGAAAAGTCTTTGAACCATAATTTAGGTGCTTAAAACCAGATTCCAGATCATGATGTCTTGATTAATAAACTCTCTGCTAAGGCTTAAACATTCATAGGGACCTTGACATGTTGATATCTCTGCATAAGAGGGGCTTTGCCGACAGCCATCCTTTCAGATGAAAAAGAAGGTGCACTGGACGATGGTATCAGTTCCTGATCCTCTGTACCCTCGTGTAATGAATAATCTGATGCTGAGGAGTTTGAGCAAAAGCCAGTGGCAGAAATCAACTTTTAGGAAGAAATGGAAAATTTCAAGAGACTATGAAGCAAACAAATAAGATCACTTCCCTTTATATTGGGGTTACTGTAAAAATGACACTTCTCACTGTGTGTGTGAGCACAAGAAACACTTCAAGGAAAACCATGTGTATTGATCTGGTGTGAATTACTTTGTTGATATGTTTGTCAGCAGAATGTGTTGATCATCATCATAACAGTTGAGAGCACAGGGAACGCTCTTCTGCCTCCCAGCAGATTTCTGTATGAAATGATCACAGTAGAACTGATGGTGATATCTGTTACACCACCTGCAGTGTTGTTAGCTGTGTAAAGTTGCCTTTGCCTCACCAAAATCTTTGTTTGAGCGGCAGGGGGGGGAGATGAAGAGAAGGAAGTGATGGAGAGTAGAAGGGGTGCATTGGGTGCAGTGGCTTATTTCTGAGAGGGAAACATGCAGCAGGAGGGAGGTGAAAAGAAGCTGTTGGTAAAGATGATGCAGCAAAGAGTATCTGATAACTCTCACAGCCTTCACTGCTGCTTATCACAGTTCCTGGTGCACCATTGCTTGCTAAGAAGCTGCAAGATACTTTAAAGCTGATGTTTGTCTTCTATTCCTTTCAGGCAAAGAGTACAGCATATGTTCCCTAAATGAAAGTTCTCAAGCTGGTTGTGCCAAATATAGTCTTGATAACTTTGTGAATCGTGCTGGATACTCATTTTCTGGTTGTCCTAGCCCAGGGCACAACACTGACTGAGCTACACAAACCTTCCAATCCTAGTACCAGAGAGAAGTCGAGGTGGAGATGGGGTTGGATTTGAAATTTTACATCTCTAGCATATCATCTTCAATCCTTGACCCGTAGCTTGCAGGTGGAGAACAGCTGTGTGGCAGCATTCTGTGAGGAGGTTTCACAGCTACTGCTTTAAATACAGAGATAACACAGTTGTTACAAGGATGAGTCCTTTAAACTGAGGAGTTAAGCTACACTGCAGAAAACATTAAAAAGAATTAACTTCCCACTCTTACCCAGCAATTACTGTAGACAATACTGGTAGCAGCTGTAGTTCTTTAAGTTGCCCACCAATTCCTATTGTATTACCATACTTCTGGTTAACAGCTTCATCTGAACTTACCTGTGCCTGAGCCTATGGTTTTTGGATGAAAGGTTGTTCAAAGTGGTTCAGTCTGCTCCAGTAATAAAGCTGAAACAAAATGTATTATCCATATTAGAAAAAAAAAAGGAAAACTGAAAAGTTCCAGTCATTTTTCAAAGATTATAATGCCCTAAGGATCGGAGCAGGGCCTTGAAATTTGGTGAGGTGGTGGCCTGTGTTTGAGTGCTTTGTCCTGCAAAATTGTTTTTAGACTTGGTGAGATTATAATTTTCTGAGAAACTGGAGGGAGCAGCTAGTTGAAACAGTGACTGGAGAGGTGGTGAGAGCATCTATTGGAGGTCCATCTGGCACGGCGAGACATCAGGAAAGAGAACTGGATGCAGTTTTGCAAGCAAATGCAGGCGTGTGATCTCAAGTTTATCAGCTCTTGAGGAGGCTTTGGTGTGTTGCCTTGCCAAGCCCAGGTCTGCTGGTGTAAGCCAGGGCAGCGCTCACTGTGCTCCAACACCTACCGGGTCCATTTGTGAGTCGCCAGCGTAGAAGTGGACTTCATCAGAGCAGGAGCCCTGACACTGCTAACCTTCATATATACAAACTGATTTAAACTTCCAAACTTTGCTCAAAATAATGTTCAGTTTGTAAAATAAATAAAGGTTTATAGTGCATTTGGTGGGGCAGAAATGTTTGCTTCTGGTGTAGGACTGATCTTTTAATTTCTCATTCATTTTCAGGAGGTCTTCCTGGGTGAATTCAGTCCAGATAAGACGCTCCTTGGCAGGTGTTGCAATTCCAACTTACCAGTGGATAACTTTGACTTTTGTATTTTGTTTTTCAACACTTATTAATATACAGTGCTCATGATAGAGGGAAAATGTCTGTCCATTCTAGTATCTCTGTCTTCAAGATAGAAGTATAATTTTCAAAAGGAGGTGAATCAAATGGTGGGGAAGGTTTGGTTGTAACTTCAGCACAAAGCTGCCTACTGTCATTTGTGGAGTGTGGGCAATATTAGCATCCCCCAGTAAACCTCCCCTACTGTGAGAGAATTTCAGGTGAGGAGGATGAACTAGGTAACCAAGAATGAAATTAGCTGCCCTAATGGTTGCTGTTAAAATGCTCTCTGTCTGGGATTAGTATCCTAGGGCTGCAGCTGGGATTAACTTTGTAGGTATGAATAGTAAGATGCTAAAGTGTGGCCTCCTCACAAGTCCTACACGTATTCACTCAGTGTAGAAATGTTTTTGTTTCACTTGCCTGCCTCTTTACTCCAGCACACAATGCATATAATCTGATTCTCTGAATGAACCTTTGTTTGTGGGACTACTGTTAGTTTTGGCTCTTGGAGAGCTGAGCTGACAGGCCCAACTCCCCAGCAAAACAGATTGGAGATTAAAAAACAAACTAAAACCACGCCTTCAAAAAAAAATGCTGGGCAGAAGCCAAAGAGTTCCTTTTCTGTGTTGCTGAAAAAGCTAATAGATTTAGCTACTGAAATATCAAATCAGATTTTTTTTTCTGTTACTTAAGAACCTCATTAGCATCACCTGCAATAAAAGGAAAAATCTTTGTCTCACTCAAAAGATTACATGATCCTGTAGAGAAAGGAATCAAGGGGGGCGAAGGCACAGTGGAAGTGGGGTTTGAGGCAGGAGTTAACAAGGTGAAAAAGAGATCTTTTAGCATAAAAGCAGTGTGAATCTGTTAACTAGACAGGAAAATGCAATACATGTCTGTACATTGTTCCTGTAAACTCAATTTACAAAGTTCAGATTAGAAACAGAACTATTTGCTTAACAGCTACAGTGTACAAGAGCCTTATTAGTATGAGAAGAGATTCCTGCAGGTCTGCATTAGCTGCATTTCAAGGTTTTCTTTGCTGTGTTTCTTGAGAGGATATATTTGGGCAGCAGGGTCAGGCCTGTGGCATCTCAGCTGTGGTGCTTAGAGGTTTATGTTTAAATTCTGTGTGCAATAGATTTGGGCCAGGTGCTATCCAAGTGCAAAAGAGACAAAATAACTTCTCCTGAGCTCGAGAGCCATTTCTGGCCAGAGATTTTCCTTGTCCCTGCACATCAAAACAAGGGAAAGACAAGAGAGTGGAAATGAGTTTTACATGTAGAGTGCAATGAGATGTCAAAAAAAAAAAAAGTGTGTCTCTCACTTCTAGTGCTGTCACTGTCACACGTTGTAGCCATGGGTGTGTAGCTCAGTCTCAGTGCTTCCTTATTTTTAAGCAAGAGATCATGCAATTCTTCCCTCACAGGGCATCTTAAAGACCTCTTATTTTGTGCGTCATTTATTTTGCTACAATGGTAAGATAGCTTGCCAGCAGAAGTTCCTTGTTCAGCAACACTTACACGTTGTGGTGTGTAATTTTCTTCTGAATGGGGGAAGAGGGTTTTTTAGACTGGCATTTACAGCAGAGTCTTCCCTCTTGTCTTCTGTTAGAAAAGGATTTGAAACATAATGCTGTGGTAGTGTTTTGTTGGTTTCTGAGGTAGATAAAATGTGGGGAGCTGCAAGTTGGATCAGAAACAGCTTAGTAAAGCACCTGAGCTGCATAAAAAAGTAAGTCCTACTGTGCTACACTATGTAGTTTCCATTTAATCAACATGTATTCAGATCACTTATTAAGTGGAGGTTATGTAAGCTGACTGGACCAGTGTCTGAGATTGTCTTGTTTGGGTGGAATTTATCTTCATATTTACAACTTTCCTTCTCTCCCCATTCATTGCCCTTTGTTTCTTAAAATGCATATGTTTCTTAATGCTAGTTAGTAAATGAAAAAAAACCCAAACTTCTGGGTTTGCACACACATAAGTGTCCATTTCTGTCCAAATCCCGAGGGTGGTTGTGTCATGTGGTTTTATGCTGACTGAAGTCTATCTTAAAACCCTCTGATTTAAGGGAGGAGAACGGAAGATTCTTCTGTTATGAGTCATCTTATATCAGAGCTTGATCATGCTTTTGCAGATGTCGGCAGGAGTTTTCCCATTTGAATGTAGTGATTGGTTTTTCAGTGTTCTAGAGAGCTACTGATTTAAATGTGAAGTCACCAAAACAGCTGTGAATGGTGTCTCATGTGCCTGGTACCTGTGAAGGAAGAAGGTCACGTATTTGCCTTGTCCCTACTGGGTCAAAAGCATCACTAAAATATCCCATAAGATCATTCATTAACTGCTCCTCTACACAGTATTTGTCAGCCAAACACCTGAAATGCTGTTCACTGCTCATCACTAGTGGAAGGCAATCCTTTAACACAGAGACTTTCAAAAAAATCTATGGAGACAAGAAGGGAAGTATCAGCCATAGGCACTTTTTGTCTGTGTGTGCCTGAAAAGCTTTATTCTGGGTCCATTAACATAGAAGAACATGATGAGATTCTCAGAGGCAAAACTTTGCATTAAAATGCCAGGACATTTGCCATCGAAATTTGTAATGTGTTAGATTTCACCCCTTCTCCCTAATTATGTTTCAGTTTATTGAAGAAAGATTTAAAAGTGAAACATGTTTAAGGGAATCGGGTTACGCGGTCACAATGGACACCTGTATCTTGTGCCTTGCTGCACATCTTGGGGTGTTTGAAGGTTTGTAGTTGTTTTTAGAACACAGCTGCTGTTAGTGGAATTCAGAAAATGGAGAGAATTATGTTACTCTGGCAGATCAGTGCTGCGTTATCTGCCTGCCCATGTGGATCTCAGTTGCCTGAGGTAATTCCTGAGCTGGGAAAAAGTATGTAAAAAAACTTGAGAATGGTCTCCAACCTCTCTTGGCATATCCAGAACTCACAGGTGAAAGCTACAGCACACGGAAGTCGCAGCCTTGTTTGTCTGCAGCTTCTCTTCTGAAAACACTCCTCCAAAGCATCTTGGGGTTCCTGAGTCCAAGGGAATTCCAACTCTGTTGGCTGTTCAGCTGAAGCTTTTTTGGTTGGTTTGCTGTGATCAAATCACTTGAGGACATTTGGCCTCAGGAGGTGGAGATTTCTACATGGGAGACTGAACTGAGCTCATGGAATGTATTGCATGTTATTCATCACATGGTTTTTATCCACCTTGGTTTGATTTGTGTTTGATAGTAATGTAGGTAGGAAAATCACATATTCCTCCAGCATTGCTTACATGAGCTGGCACATCATGGGTTGCACGGGCTGTGCTTCTGGCAACAACCCTTGCAGAATGCAACCAAGAGCTTAGTTCCCTCTGCACTCCTTTCCCTACAGCACCAACATCCCT
This sequence comes from Dromococcyx pavoninus, assembly GCA_033558185.1. Lineage (NCBI taxonomy): Eukaryota > Metazoa > Chordata > Aves > Cuculiformes > Neomorphidae > Dromococcyx > Dromococcyx pavoninus. Next base: position 220,129 of record JAUMJL010001506.1, on the reverse strand, counting down.
CTGGCCATGCCACTGGCTGAGGTGGATGCAGCTGTCCCGCCTTGTACCATGGAGCACTTGGTCCTTGGGCCGCTCTCCCCCCTCCCCTCTTTGGAACCAGCAGAGTTGCAGCAGCTGTTGTAGAGGGAGCAAGGACTGTGTGTGCACTGGCTTTCTTTGCTCACAGGTACATTGTGATCATGGCTGGTTAGCAAGTTGCTCTGCATTTCTTGTAGGAGTTGTGGTCATAGGAGACAGGGAGCTGGTGGGAGCAGCAGGTCGTGGGTCTCTGGGTTTGTTTCTTTTTCTCATGCTCTGAAATCTGAAGATGGGTTTCAGTTAGGCAGCTGCTCTCAGTCACAGTGTTCAGTGTGACTGACTTTCCACTGACTTTGGAATTGGGAATAGGGTCTATTGTTGTCAGCTTCACGCTGACTCCTCTCCACTGAAGCTGAAGTCGTTTCACTTCTGACCTCAAGCTGGGCTTGTGCTTTGCTCCCATGGGAACTAAACATAATAATTATTTTAAGAATAGGTTCTTAATCACTTCCTTCTTTTGATGCACTATTTTGTTTAGTATTTTTTAAGAATGTAGTAGAAAATATTTGAAACTGTATATTTTAATTCCAGTTTCAATTGACTCTTTGAAAATCCAAAGAGCGTACAAAGATTAATTACAGTCCTTTTCAGGTTTTTTGTAGAAAACCATTTGTGCTTATTATTCTGAGGGAAGATTATTAGAGTTTTGTTGCTTTGACCAACTGTCTGGTCACACAGAGCTATGAACAGATGAACATTAAGGTGACAGATTTTCTTGGTCGAAGGCATGTGGACATTTTGTCAGTGTTGGTGATGCATCAGCATGTTAATCTCCTGCCTCCACACTGTTAATGTTCATACGAGAAACAGGAGAAGGTGTGCCTTAATCTGGGTTTAGAAGGAATGATAAGACAAGATATGCCATGCTTTTGTGGCAGAGCTGGCTGTGCAGTGAACACTGTGTGATGAGATAGCTTGTAGGGATGGGGCAGATGTTAAACTGATAGAGATCTAGAGTCTGCCCTGACCCATAGCAGCTGGGTAACAGTGAGATAAAATACTTGATTTGAAGATCATTCCATAAACTGAAAGGGTTTTTAGGAGATGTATTTCAAAGAGTGGCATATGGGTACTCTAGCAAAAATAAATGAAGAAATAAATAGAATCCAGAAGGACTTTCCTAGACTTCAGTGAGCACACAAAGTATGGTTGTATGGAGCGTCTTGGAGCCCAGATACAGGGAATAACACAAGTACATCACTAATTGTTTTTCCTGTTCCTTGCTAACCGTTTACGTGGTTTGCTATTACTTCCACTCAGTGAAGCTGCTTGCTGTAGCAAACCTTGCCTTAGAGGGAGCCAGAGCTCTATTTTGTGCACCAAATTTGATCTTTTTTGAGTGTTTGGAGGTGATGTTGCTGGTGTCACTTGTTTGTGTACTCCTTATTACAGAAGGCCTTAACCTCTTGACCTGATGCTCGTAATATTTCAAGAGGAACCTGCTCCCTTTGCATGTGTTGTCCTATTGATTGCAGTTTGTAGTGCTGTTACACTTACCTTGTAGCAAGGATGCACGAGCAGCATAAGGAGACATAAACTAGAAGGATGTATGGCTAAGACCGTAAAAAATGAGAGGGAGGACAACGCCTGTACTTTAAGCCGCGTCTTGAAATATGCTACATTATGAATGTTTTGTACTTCCTCTTCTTTGTCAGTAGGATGGATTAATGATTCATAAAGGTGTGCTTTAAGGGCTGGGTAGTTTGTGTAGTTATACAGTGTTTAATGTTGCTTCTTCCTTTTTCCTTCCATCTCCCTCCCACCTCCCAAGGTTGTTCATACATAAGCTGTTTCTGTTTTCGGCCTTCCCTTTCCTTTGAGAAGAGTTGCTGTTTCTGGTCTTTTGGTGATCCTTTGTGCTCAGCAGATGAGAACACAAAGGATTCTGGAAAACTGGGCTCTTCTCTGGCACCTCAATCAGTAAGCCATGGACAGCAAAAGCTGTCAGCCATGGCTTGTACTTTTTTTCTGTTGATAGTTTTGCAGTTTTAGGGGAATACTTTGTCTTGAAATGAGTGGGAAGAGAAAACTGAAACCAGGATGATCTGTTGTCTGTTCTGTTTCAGTGGAAAGCTGGTTTCACCAAAGTGGAAAAATTTTAAGGGCTTGAAACTTCAGTGGAGAGATAAAATCCGTCTCAATAACGCCATCTGGAGGGCATGGTACATGCAGTGTAAGTATTGCGCTCTGCTGTGCCGCTTGATATAAAATATTTTTCAAGAGACATGTGTAAGAAGCAAGAGAATTGAAATTACTGTCTAATGATAACCTCAAAAGCCTGCTGAAGGCTCAGATGCCTCGGAGGCTGTCATGGCAGAACCATTGGATCAGTGTTTTCTTAGAGGTATCTGCACAGAGGCTGTACTGAGCAGTCCAAGCACAGCTTGGTTGTCTGGGAGAAACCCTGGCTAGATTTTTCTTTTCACATCTTGACATTGCAGAGCCTGCCCATGCTGAGCACTCACGTTTTCATTCTTGTTTCAGACCTGGAGAAGCGCAAAAATCCAGTGTGCCACTTTGTGACTCCACTGGATGGCTCTGTTGACGTCGATGAACATCGTCGACCGGAGGTATGTAAAATGTGAGGAACAGACTAATGATCTCTGGAGTTAATAACAAGATTTTCTAGTCCACCAAATGTGAGAGCAGCATAGCAATTCTTTGCCTGTTTTCTGCAGATCAGGACATTGTATGCTTTATACATTATATTTTAGCAAATTTGTTTTAAAGGATTTTTTTGCCACTTCTTAACTATTGGTTATGGTTGAGCTGATGGGGGAGATGCTGGCAGTGCAGCCAGACATCATCTCATGTTTGTGTATTGTGGGAAAGATGAAGTTAGTACCATCAGATTTACTCTGATAGCTGAGCTCTGGGCAGTGTGGGCTGCTGATACATGAGCTCAAACAGAATTAGTGTGCTTTCTTTTGCATTTTTTATGCCTGAATATTTGCTTGGAAATCTGTTGAACGTTCAGCCATGACGTGATTCTGTGTAATTCGTGGTATGTGTTTGTGTTCTCAGGCCATTGCAACAGAGGGGAAGTACTGGAAACGAAGAATTGAAATAGTCATCAGGGAATACCACAAGTGGAGAACATACTTCAAGAAAAGGGTCTGTTTGTTTACACAGTGAAAGTAGCTTAGTTCAACTTGATCAGTATGTTGTTGCCTTTTGAGTTTCGATGTCATTTTTGCTAGCATGCAAGAATACTTAAACCGATGATAAGTGGTACAGTCATACTTATCTGGCTAGTCCCTAACTAAAAATTATTGTGCAGGACCTAATCATGCATGATTTGTACGAAATCAGGTTTTCTACTGACATACACAGGACCCATTTTGTCTTTAACATCTCTTTTGTTCTCCTTTTGCAGTTACAGAAACATAAAGATGAAGATCTTTCGAGTTTGGTCAGGGTAGGTAATACCACTGATAAGTGGCAGCATTTATGCTTTTAAAAGTTTATGCTTTTAAAAGCTGTAGTAAGTAGCAAAGCTGTAATGTGCAGTAGCTTGCATTGATTGAAATCTAAAGATGAGCATCTTGCTTAGACCTTAATTAAGGTTGGACACTTTAATGTTCATACACTTTAAAGAGCAGTGTGAGATTTGTAGCTTAAATTGGATGGAGAAGAGATTGAATGTAAAGTGCTGTGACAGAAGAAATGAGAATCAGTATTGGGTGCCCAGAAAGATCAATCTCTTTGAGGGCTGGCACATTTCATCTTATTACTGAGTCATAACTGGCACTACTGCCTTGCTTGTGTAACTGGATCTATGAAGATGTGTGTGCCACATGTTGTGGATCTTCCTGCTGCCCACAACATGGGCAAATAATGTGTCAGGATCCTGCACTTAATACATTTCATAGATTCAGATGCCCTTCAAGATAGGAGTTGTTTGCTTTGAGTTTTTGCTGTGAATGGTACTTTAAAATCTTTATTCAAACCAAGGGATCATTAAACCATAGGTTCAAAAATATACATATAATCAATGAAACTAGAAAGTGCTGATGAAGTTATTTTGTCTTGTATCCTTCTAGTCAACATCTGATTTTGGGGTGAAAACCTTTCCCAGAGTGTCATGGTATTCCACTGAAGTTTTCTGTTGTTGCTCAGATCAGTGAGCCGAAGTTGTTGGTGTATCAGCAGCAGCACTGATCTGTTTCAGTCCGTTTATATGGCTCCTAAAGGAGACTTTCTCTCTCTAAAAATGTCAAAAAATGAAGACTGCTTTTATGTATCTGCACCAGACTGCTTTAGCGTTGTGTGGGCAGCCTGACTTTTCTTCGTTTGCCCTGGCAGGATGATGATGTGGTTCTATGGCAAAAAAGGAGATATGGCAGAGATACTCCAGTCCCTATGGAGGAAGGCAGCCTGCTGGATGCAGATATGCTCATGTCTGAGTTCACTGACACACTGTTCTCCACACTGTCTTCACATCAACTAGTTTCCTGGCCAAATTCCAGGGACATAGGTATGTGTTGACTGTTGCAGTGAGAACCCCTGGGAGAAGTCTGGTTTGTTGCTTTGCAGCTCTTCTGCCTTTGCCTAAGAATTCTGTGTTTGCTGATACAGATACGTAGCTGTCTTATGCTTTACGGTAATGAAATCCCAGTTGCTCATACAAATTTAATTCCTGTCTTACCTTCTCATGTGCCGATCCTACTATCATCCTCTAATATTGCTCTGAATAAATCTGTAATGAGCAGTATTTACCTTTATCAGTGGTGAAGGTGGTGTTATTTGTCTCAGAGTGTGTGTGTGTGTGTGTATTTAAGGGAATGCCTGTGTATTTTCCTTCAGATATGTCCCTTAGAAGCAAGTGCAAGTGATGTCTCCAGTAAAAAACAATCCCAAGAGTTATACTCTTTTGTCAAGCTCTCTAAATGAAGACTAAGCTGTCTGAGCAATGGTGTTTTACGTGAAGTGTAAACAAAATACAATGGGTGGTGGTTTCTTTTAAAATACTGTGCTTAGAGCTGTGATGGTTCAGGTTGTGCTTCCCAGCATGTCTATGTACTTTGCAGCACAGTCAGGACAGGGGTTTTAGGAGCAGGAGGCATCTAAGCTTGGCGATCCTCAGTTGTTTGTTAGAGCCTTCAGGTTTCACCTCGTCCATTTTGCTGGGTGAAACTTTCATTCCCCAATGGTTTGATTTCAGAACTGTGCCGTAGTTCTGAAGGAAAGCAGATGCTCAGTTAATTTCAGCAGCAGTTTTCTGTAAACATCCTATCGGAGCCTGGCTGTGCAGTGTGTTTTGCTTTTGTTGCCAAATGCTGTATTCCTACTGCTGTTACCGTGTGAGTGATGTGAAGCTAATCTAATCTAATCTGATCTGTCTCCTGGATTTTGCAGCACACTTAGGAAACGCTGACATGATTCAACCAGGGCTTATTCCTCTCCAGCCAAATTTTGATTTTATGGATACTTTTGAGCCTTTTCAGGGTAAGAATCATATCTATATATATAATTAATTTATTTAAAATTGTAATGATTTATGACCTAGTTTTTAACAGAAGATTAAACATTGCAGATACCTACTGTCTACAGAAGGCAGGAGATTTGAGGGAAAGGTCACGAACACTTAATGTGTTTTCATTATTTCAAGCAGATGCATATGTGGGTAGACTGCCTTGTTATCGTGGCCCTGGTCCTTTAATTACCTGGGTTTGAGAGTCACTTTGGGATTGTTTATTCCAACATTTGAACCTGGTTGTTAATTTGCTTTCAAAAAAGTACCATTTAAAGTTTAAGTCATTGAGTGATTAGAAGTGGAATGTCAAGTACAAACAGGAGAACTCACAGAACCACTAAGGCTTTTCCATTTAACACTTCTGAGTGATAAAGTGTTTTAACACTTTGTTTGTCTTGGACCTTTTTTGGTACTCAGTTACATATGGCGTTAAATGACTACTGACAATTTTAATAGTTACGGATCTTCATGGGAGTCAAAAGTCACATCTGTTTGCCGGGCCTGCGTGCAGTCTGCATCAGATAACTGAGTTTTGTGGCACTGCACTGAGGATCAGCTCTTGGCCATCTCCTTGAAGGCGAACCTTAAACAGTGGACTGATTTTTGTATTGTCTCAGCTTGCATGAAAGTTGAAGAAGTTTGCCCTGAAGAGATCAGTTCCTCTAGAAGCCAATTCATTGCTCAGTCAGCAGCAGCTACATGAAGCAGAAATCTCGTGGTTTCATTATTTGCTAAATGTTGATATTCCTGTGAATTTTAGTATCTGGCAATGCTGTCCCTTGAGTATGAAAAGTAGAAAATTAATAGATGGCTTTTCATATTTCAGAATTATTCACACCCAGTCGTTCCAGTAACTATTTCCCTTCTGTGTCTGCTGTCAGCTCAGCTACCACAGACAGCAGCAACAGCCATCCTCCGCAGGTAAGAGAGCTTCTCAGTGTTTAAAGCACCCTCATCTCAGACACACATGTGCTATGAAGATACTTGGACATGAGCCATGTCCTTCTTGGAAGGAGCTTGGACAAGAGTTTCAGGCTGATGTCTCAGTCTCTAATATTTTTCTCCTTATCAGTCTCCTGTCCTGCCGTCGGATTCTCTGCCCAACGCACTCCCAGCGGGGAACATCAGTGATGAGCTGATTGCTTCCTCAGTACCTGCTCCTGTCATTCCTGATGTTGGCACTGACCAGTGTTCCAACATTGGAAGCGAGGGATCTTTCATCCAACCACCGGACTTCACTCCCAACTCATCTCTCAGCGGGCCACAAACATTTATGCCAGTTTTTCAGACACCCTTGCCACTGCTTCAGCCTGCGACACAACAGCACCAGTCCCCGTTGCCTGCAGTGCCTCTGAATTCTAGCTTAAGCTCTCCACCAGCTGCATTTGCTACACCAGAAACCCAGAAGTTTGGCCTCTGTGAATCTACAGTTATCACCCACACAGCTTCTGCTACATTGACCCACAATGCCCCTGCCACCACTTTCAGCCGAAGCCAGAACCTCGTCCTGGCAACACAGCAGCCAGGTGCAGGAGTGCCTTGTAACGTGGCTTTCCAGACTACTGTCCTGCAGGGGCAGCCCCGGCCCCAGCTGCAGTCCCAACTGACATTTGCACTCCCCAAAGCTGTTCCTCTGGCCAGTGCTGGGACAAGGCCCAAACAGTCACAAAAAACAGTGCCTGCTCCGAAGCCTGAAACAGTGTCCTTATTATTAAAGAATGCCTTCATCACCCCAGGTGAGAAGCACTGGTGGGGTGATGGTTTTCTTTTCTGAGTGGGGCTAGCAGGTTTACATACTATGTAAAAATACACTGTTAAGTGGGGTGCCCTGGAGTGCTGCTAGAACTGGAAACAGTTTGGTTGTGAGTGTGAAAATCTGACAGGCAAAGGAGGGTATCTCCTTGTAAAACTTGTGCTGGGCTGTATAAATGTATCAGCACGTGGGATGACTAGAACTCCATGCTCCTGCCCCATAGAAACCTTGGTTTTGATGTTTCATGCTGTTCTGATTAGTTCTGCTCTTCAGATCGTTCAACCACAAAATCACAGGGTGCTGAGAACTGATCAGCCTTTCCAGTGGGGAAGGACTATGGACAGGCAGAGGGAGCTGAGGATCTTTTGTCTACAGACTCTTGAGATGTGGTCAGGAGCACATGGTTTCAATTCAGAGTGAGTGCCGAACTGATGTGCTGAGACCTCTGCATTGGGTGTAATTTGGAGCCCGTGGTGCTGCACAAGGCTAAGAATAGCAAGCGTGAGCAGTGAGAGTTTTGCTTGTGGTAGTTCTTGTAGGAGAGCTCGAGGCTAGGGCAGGACAGGCAGGTATGCTTTTTCTTGGAATTATTGTGCACTGTTTTTAAACTTGTGCTGGCTGGGGACCAAGTGACTTCAGCCACCTGAAATGTGCAACAGTAATGCAAGAAAAACCCTGCCTGAAGGAGTATTGTTAAACAGGCTTTATTAAGGAGCAGGTGTGGCTGGCACTGTGGTTACCCACCAAACAAAATAATCACTGTTCAGAAGCAGAACAGACCTTAGGATCTAATTCTAGCATGTTACTGGGAACAAGTTGGTCCATAATTAATAGCACCAGGGTGTTAATGGCAATGTTTACCTCTACAGTACATTCTAAAGCAAGAGTCCATGTACCTTCAGCAGTCAAGACGTGCATTGGCAACCTAGTGAAGCATTATAGGCAACTTTCAATTTAGAAAGCCTTTCCTTCTAGCTTTCTTAGTGCTTCCCAGGTTGTTCCTCACTCCATTTATCACTTTCCCAATGCTTCATCAGTTACTTCTAGACCATCACAACAGATGACTTTGTTTCTCATCTGGATTTAAAGTTCTTGCTGGTTTTCATTCCTGGTGATGGCATGTGTTCAGGAATCACAGTGCTCCTAAAACTTCTGGGACACCAAGCTCAGAGGTCAAATTCCAGTCTTTATGTAAAGACTGGAGCTTTATTTTTGGCAATAGAATAAATATCAGTACATGTAACTGAGGCATTTATGCCTGTCATTTGTGTTTGGGACAAACAAATCATCTCATGGCTATAAAACAAATTACATTATAAGTTGTGTTAGAAAGCGATGTTCAATATTTACTGCCCTCTGATATAGGGACTCAATAATATGCACAGATTGCCTTATCAGATCCAAGACTTCACATGGGAAAGAGTTCTGCTATCACCACTTTAGGATAAATGCTCTGATTTTGAGAGGAAATTCTGCAAAATATGTAGGATAGAAAAAATGAAAAATGTAAAGTGGTATCTAAATATGTGCTAATTGTTACAGTTACCCAAATGTGGAAGTCAGAAACACCAAGTCAGTGCAGCAGCATTTGTGGACTGGTAAGAGTAGACACTGTAGCTCAATAGAGATGTCCTAAGTCTGGCTGAACATTAGTGAACAGTGGAAGGGTTGTGATTCCAGCTTTATGTGTGGGAATGCTTAGGCAAAGAATGAACTCCCTGTATCAGACTGACAGTGTTCTCTGCCAGATAGACCCACGCAAGGGCTCACAGAAGGTTTGTGCAATCCACAGGCCTTTCCAATGAAGGCTATACAGAAGCTTTAGTTGATTCAAAACACAGTTGTTAATCACAGATGGCACAGTATGGAGAGGACATTAGATAACACACTGTCTCCCTCTTCTGCTCTGTGTGTCCTTCGACATCCTGATGCCAAACTGCAGAGGGATAGATTGGCAGTGACTGAGCTATAGAGACACTTTTCATACATCATGACTTTATTAGGGTGAAGCAGAGCTGAAGCCAATACAGGCTACTATGAAGCTGAGTAAATTTGGATTTGTTTCCCCAAAAAGCTTACAGAAACTGTGTCTTGGCAGGACTCTTCCCTTAGTAACTATATAGGATGGGAGGTAAAGAACCATTAATGCCATGTTAATAATTGTGCATCTGTATTGGTTAAATTGCAGTCTTAGCAGATTTATGTTGGACTTGAATGCTATAGTGGTGAAAAAAGCTTTAGAGCAAGGATCCTGATTCCTGTCATGGGTATAAGACTCCTGAACAGACTTCTTTTGAGATTTTTTTGTGACTTCCCCTGTGGAGAGACTTGCTGTTGTTCACAGTCTGGCTGTCCAGTACTGCAGACCTCTTGGTTCTTTAGCCTGTGTTCTGGAATTTTAGGGCTGATTCTTAACCACGTTTTGTTGTCCTGTGCTTGTATGTCGTGTAAAGCAGCTGTAAAACCAGATAGTGAAAGAAGCCAGCAGAGTGAAGTGGTGAGGAAGAGCGTTTAAAATATACACAAGGAAGCATGAAGTGCTGACTATGCATCCTTCAGTTGGTTTCTGAAATTGACCCTTTTGGGGCCAGCAGAGGAAACCCAAGAGCTATGGATGTGAGAGAAGGGGTGAATGTGATACTCCTCCTGTCAAATCCAGCTCTGATAGAATGGAGATACTTTGCACCTCCCTGTTTGCTAGGTACCTGTCTAAATTCACCTTGAAACAGTGTCAGTGATGCTAGAAGCCTCAGAAATAACTGCTGTGTTAGAGTCCTTTATACTGAATTAGTGGGATTGAGATGATCAGAAAACTGGTGGCACTTTGCATTGCTATGAAATAGTACCAAGTAGGTGCCCACTAATCCATTCCCCTGTTTAATGACAAGTTATTTCATACAAAATAATCTCCAGCTTTTTTTTTTCCTCATTAACTATTCTAACTTAATTATGTTCTTCAGCTGCCTTTCAGGGACAGTCCAGAGCTGTGATTGTAACTCCAGCACCTTTAAAAAGAGAGGGGATTTTGACGCCAGCCACGTCTCAGTCTAATGTTGCAATTGCACCAGCTGGAATTGTCAGAGTAAGGAGAAGAAAAAAAATACATCTTTGTTTTCTAGGCCTGTTATTTGCAAGTAGTTAGAGCTGTGATGTGCTCAGGAGGGTAACTAGTCCACTAAATCTCACCTGTTACCCAACATATGCGTTTGTGCATTCAGCATTACGTTTGTTTATTTCTAATTCAGCTGTTTTATGGGCCTGGAAGTACTCTCCAGTCTTCACAGTCGCTGTCTCACACAACAGTAAGATTACAAGAGGCACGTGTACACAATACTATGAATGGGGATGGTTTGTGCTTTTTTGTAATTGTGCAGAAGCTAGAAGGAACCCAGGATGCTCACCTTTCCATTTACATTTTGGAAAGCATACCTGGAGTGAGTTTCCCAATTTGTTTTATACAGGAAGATGGAAATAGATTTTAGTATATTATGCTATTAATATGTTGTAATATTGCTTTAAGTTATGAAAGGATACTGGTCTCCTGCCAGAAGTCTGACTTCAGTGCCTGCCAATTCCTTATATGTTAGCCCTTGTTTCATGTCATCAGATTGTTAATCATGTATTAAATTGCTGCTTCTAGTGAAAGGCAAGGTAACAAATATCTCTTTCTTTTCTTTCTCTCCCCCCCCACTTTCTCTTTTCTCTCTTCCCTTCTCTTCTTCTGCCTCCTCCCCCCCTTCTCCTCTGCTCTCTTTTTATTTCTCTCTGTTTTCCTCTGTGCTATTTCTGTGCTGTTCCCAGGCTCCCGGGGTGACGGAGTTCCGTAGTAACATTCTGGTTGGTCCAGCCCAGCGAGCACCAAGTAGTCAACAAACCCAGTCCACAGTCTCACATCTCTTCTCTCCTAGTGTAGTCCAGGATGCGTTGGTGAAAGGAGAGCAAATCCCTTCCCACAGTAGCTGTTCACAAGTTCCCTCACCTACACCTAGTAAGTTAGAAAGCTGCAAGCATTCTTTCTCCCTTACACATTCAAGTGTGTTTGCTTTGGTTAGGCAGGGTATAAATGGGCCTTCAGGATCCCTGGATGATTTTTGAAGGAAAAGTTTTTTAGACCCTTCTACCCTGCATCTTTGGTTGCATCCAGTTGTTTGCAGTTTTTGTCATAAATTACTGTGCAGCGTTCCAACAAACTGCAGTTTTTGTGCTTCTTGTCAATGGCTCCGTTCTAAAAGGATGTGCTGCCATAGTCACCAGGAAATTAAACCCATTTGGAAGTCATCTGTGTAGAAAGTGCTGAATAGTTTTGTTGGTTAGTATCATAAAAATAGTTTTGATTTGGAGGATCTCAGACACGGTCTTTCTTAACAGTAGGTAAGTGCAAAGATGCTGTTGCATGTGTGTTGATAGAGCAGTGTCTGGGCTGGTTTTATAGACATGCTGGTTTTTTATGAGTGTTACCATTATGTCCCTGGCCATTGGAGCCTCAGCCAGGGGAGTCTAGCAGGACAATGGAATTGCAGCCTACACATTCAACATGCCTTTGCTGAAAGGGGGGGGTGTGTGTGTAAGGAGTATTACCTATCATTATTCAGAATGTATTAGCCTTGTGCCATGACATACTAAGCTTTCCCAGCAATCTTGACATTTTCTAGCATGTGGTTGCTGCATCAATGAGCATAATTTGATTGCTGACTGCAGTTCAGTTGAATTCTGCGTAGAAACTGCTCAGCAGTTACGTTTGCTACAGAAAGTTGTTTGTTAATGTGACTTGTCTTTCTTCCCTTATGAAGGCAGAGACTGTCAGAATTCAGGCCAAGCATCCCCCTGCACCTCTGAGCAGAGCCCCAGTCCACAGTCTCCCCAGAACAGCTGCTCAGGAAAACCTGCCGCTGACCTTAATATGGCTGCATTTAAGGTGTGTGTCCTTTCCTTTGAGGTGCTTTTCTTCTTTGCCTTTGTAGCTTCTTTTCTGCCCTGATGTCTGATCATGGACTAGAGAGTAAGTTGTGCTTCAGGAGCAGTGGGATGTTTGTGCCTTAGACTTCACTTGTGCTTCATCTGTGTTGCTCTCTTCAATTTAAGATGTCAGACTTTAATAATCTCTTCTGGTCTTCAGGGATGTGTCACCAGAGGGGCCAGGCTTAACTGTATCTCTGCAGGGCTTTATGGTCATGACAGCAGTTCCTGCTGCAACTCACAGGAGTGTTATGACAGGTCTCAGTTTACTTGGTCAAGGGTTTCAGGCTTAATTTTCTAAACTGTGGCTTTTTGCCATCGTTCTGTTGGGGCTCTTCAAATCTGCAGGGCTCTGGCCATCACTGGAGAGGGAGTTCTTGACCCGCTGAGTTACTTGCGTGTCTCCAGTGATGCTCTGCTGCTCCACAGAGAAGCAGCTCCGCAGATTCTACAATTTAGAGCTGTAAAACACTTCCAAGAATTATTGGGGTAAGAACTTGGCAGTCTAGAAATAGCATCTGAATGCTGACTGTACCTTATACACAAGAGGACCTTATCAGAACACTTTGTGTGATAGCATGAGAAATTTACCAATGCAAGACAATCAGCTGTCACCCTCTCATTCATTCTGTTATGAAAGGGAGTGTTTCTTAACCATTTGCAAGTGCCAACCCCTTTAGCTTCTCTGTCTTTGTATATCCTATGAGATGTCAGCTTAATTACTTCCAGGGCAGAAAGGTAAGTTTGAACACTTGCAGCCTGTGATTGTATTCAGTTCTAGTTGTGTTGCAGAGGAGAATCAGAACTGCCTCTTGCTGAGCATGCTGCATGTTACTCTTAAAAGTTTACAGTTATTTGCATGTCATAATTGCTATCAGTGGTTGCAGCGTGTTCTTGCTACTGGAGAGCAAGATACAAAGCAATGAATTATTAGGACTGGCCAATAGTAGGAAAGTGGCCACTAGATGGAGAAGTGTTCTTGAAAGCAAGGAAGCTGCAACAAAATAGGGCTTTGTAGCTGTTTAAACTCTCCTGCTTTGACAGGAATTGTTTTGGGTGTGTACTGTTAGTAAATCTTGTAAGACAGGAGAGGAGCAGTGATGTTTGCCAGACCCTAGATGTATGTTCTTGTTCTCTTCTGCATTGTTAGTTAGATTGAATAGTTCTACATTGCTGTGTAACATTATTCAGTTTGACAAAACACAGAGGGTGCTGGAAATCTCAGTTCTGCTCTTGAACCTGCATTTTGGGCAGCCACTTCACTGCTTCATTACATTTTTTCCCCCCTTACAAAATGGGGTGATGGTGAGCTATGGCCCGAAAGCCTAACTCTGCCCAGAATGCATTCTCAAAGTGCAAACTCCTTATTTTTTTCCAAGAATTTAGATGGAAACAACTTCTAAGTCTTTAATACTACAAATGAAAATACTAATTCCTGACAAAGCCTTTATCCTTAGGGTGGGCCAGAGTTGTGGATTCATTTATCTTTTTCTTTATTTTTGTCAGATTGCCTGTTTACATCAGTAGAAACTATGTATGTATTAGAAATAAATTGTATGGACTGTTTTAAACATAAAGGCTTCAAAAAGATCATTACTAAGTTCATGTATCAAAAATTGGAATTTTACTTCAGAAAAGGAAATTGCATAACAGTCATAAATAGGAATTTTTATATTAGAAAGAAAACCTACGAGGTTTGGAATTTAATTTAATTAACACACTAGATACTTCTTTTAATGACTTAAATCACTGTTTGCCAATTTATAGTCATGTACCTTTGACTGGAGAGACTATGAAGGGCACAATTCAACAAAAATGACACGGTGAATTTGAGTAGCTGAAATAGTCATAGCAGTAAAAATGCTAAAGGAGAACAGCATACACTGAACTAATTTTATTTATGCAGAATCGAATGAAGCATATATCAGAACAAAAGCGAAGGTTTAATATCAAGATTGGTTTCAGTACTCTGAACAGCTTGGTTTCAGCCAACTCCAAGTCGGTAAGTAACCTGGCAGCACTAACGGTTTAATGTGGAATACAAGAAAGATCCATTCTAAAAAGACTTGTTAGTAAATTTAATCTCTTCACTCTGAGAATGCCAGTCAGTCAATGAAGATACTTGAACTGAGGGACTTGGAAGGGGATTGGTAGTAGATCCGTGGCTTAAAGTCAGTGTGAAAGCACTTAATCTTTTAGATGTTCTTCTGATGCAGCTTCAAATGTTGAACAAGTCTTGTCTGATGAGGTGCTGCAGCTTATAAGTTAACAGGGAAAGGAAGAAAATCTTTGCAATCCTTGCTGTTGGGACCACAGTAATAAAGATTTTTGCCATGTTTGCAGCATAAGATGACTTTGTGTTTACTGTTAGGTCACCTTTCTTCTGACATGCTGACTTTTTATATCTGGTCCCCCATGGATGGACTTGAAAAGCTGTGGTCCAGCCAGTGTTGTGAGCTCATTCTGACTGAACCAGGAGCCAGCTAGAAGCCAGGTGGACACTGTTGGTATGAAGTTGGGCCTGGCTTAATAGGTCTTGACATTTGGCCTGACCTTTTGTACCCACCCATGAGCACAGCTTGTTTGCTTAGGCTTCATGCCATGCTAACCACAGCTGTGCTGTGTTTGGTCAGCTGAAGCATGGCAAAGCGAACCTGTGCACCTGCAGGTACTGTTGAAACATGTCAGTGAGCCACGAAAAGAAAAGACATCCAGTGAAATTTCTAAAACTTCCTACACCAATGAGATCTCCATCTCCCAGCAGGAGTCAAGAGCCTGGGAAGTTCAGATGAGATGAAAATCCCCCTAGGGGGATTACGCCTGGTATCGTTCAGTTGCCTTTAAGAATTTGGCCCTGTGCCCACAGCCTTGCAAATATTCTCAGGGCTCTTTTTTCCTTTCACCTGTCTGTTGTGCGTAGCTTTACAGAGGAACTTCTCATTGGCAGGGGCTTTGTCCAAATCACATTGGTCAGCTTAGTTAACCAAATGGAAATCGAAAGAATCAAAACACACCCTTGTCTGCACAACAAAATTTAGGTCTTCTTTAAATACCAGTACCATTTGAAACAGGGGAAATATGAAAGTTTATTGTGCAGCGTGTTGGTCTGTTTGCATAATTTTTGTGATTTTATACATTTAGGCTGTAGGTTGTCAAATCTCATTCCTGTTTTTAATAGCCTATTAGAAAGATAGTTTGGAAAAGTCAGCTTTAATAAAATGTCTGATTATCTTATTTCTGAAGTACAGATATTTAATTTGTTCTTCAAAACTGAAGAGTATTTGTTAAAAGATCTGAGACCTTGTTTCTGTCTCCTTTGGTGATAGCTAGACTGTGTTAATCTTCTGTTTAATAATTTAATGTTTCCCAAACTAAATAATCTATATTGTCAATTTCAAACAATGTTTCTAACAGCACTGCAAATCTATTGGCAGATGTAGCACATCCTTCAGTACTTAAGTAAGAACCATAAATATTTTTAAGAGGATAGGTAATGAAATAAAACATTTTAAATTATTAAAATACTCCTTTCAGCCAAGTAGAAAAAATGTAATTTGTAGAAGAAAACAACCACTGCAACCACATTTCTCTGTACAGTGTGCAGACAGAAGCCAGAGAAGTGAAGCTTGGTGTTATCTAAGTGTTTCGATCTGCCTAGCTCGGTGTTTTTGAAGGAAACTTAAGAAAAGGTGCTAAAGTGCTTTTCTGGGTGTTACAGCAGGTTAAGGGCGCAAACTTCATCTGTTCCAGAAAGTGAGCTTTCTGTTTGTGTTTGGTCTAGATCAGCCATGCAATCACGCTCCAGAAAACAGTAGAATATATCGCTAAGCTACAGCAGGAAAGGACACAGATGCAAGAGGAAACCAGGCGCCTTCGGGAGGAAATCGAGGAGCTAAACGCTGCCATCATGTGAGATTTGGGGAGCTTTCTGTAATGAAGCAGAGCAGCTTGAAGGTTGTTTTGGCAAACGACAGGGGATGTTTGCCTCAGATGTCATGCCAAACAACACCCGGGTATTGAGCAGAGATAGAGTTGCTACCAACTTCCAAACAAAAAGCAGACTTGCTGTGGGATGGGCATTGGTAGCAAAGTGTGTGGCTTTTCAGCAAGCTCTGAGCACGAACGCACAACAGGGACAGCATCAGAAAAGATGCATCCAGTCAGAGCAATTCTGAGAAGCAGCCAGTGATGATGGTTCTTTAAAGCTATGCTCTCTGAGTAATCACTCTTGCTCTTCATGATGGCTTTACTGCAGTTTACTTTTCAATTTGAATAGGCAAATACAGTTGAGATGCAGGACTTGGAATCAAGGAGCTTGC
Source organism: Dromococcyx pavoninus (assembly GCA_033558185.1). Taxonomy (NCBI): domain Eukaryota; kingdom Metazoa; phylum Chordata; class Aves; order Cuculiformes; family Neomorphidae; genus Dromococcyx; species Dromococcyx pavoninus. The sequence continues at coordinate 203,547 of JAUMJL010001506.1, read as the reverse complement.
CACTGGCTGAACGTAACTCTGATGAGTCACTTCACCTGCCCGGTGCCGTAGCTTCCTCTGTGTCTTTACGGTAGTTACATACTATTGCAATCCATGTTGAGAACCCCAGTGGTTTTTCTTCCATCCACAGAAGTGTTAGGCTTAGGCATTATGTTAGACTTATCAGCGAATCAAATTTAAAAATATGATGATGTCTGTTTGGTTTTGTTTCCAATTGATCTGTTTCTTAAGAATCTTTGTAACATTTTCTTCTGTAACATTGCTCAGGAGTAACATTATTTTCCTTGACTCCTAATGTAGCTTTTTCTAATGGGTTGCCAAAAAGTACTTTGTTCTCTGTTATACTTTGTTTTCAGTTTTGTTGCTTGCAATAAGAACTGTATCACAGCTTGAGAAATCACTTTGGTGCGTGAATATTGCCAAAACTGATCAGGAAACAGTATGTATTCCTGGCTCTAACAGTTGCATTCTGGGGTGGGTCATGCACTGGGAAGCCACCTCAGTCAAACATACTGAGTCAAGCATCATCTTTTGCTGTAATTAAGTCTGGAAGTGTGTCCTTTCCAGTGGAGACTCTGGCCTCAGAACATCTTCTTTTCAGTTCTTGTCAGCAGCAGCTCCCTGCTACCGGGGTTCCTGTAACGTGGCAAAGACGTGACCACCTGAGGAAGATGTTTGATGAGTATGTGAGAAGCAGGACCCTGCAGAACTGGAAATTTTGGATTGTATCCTTTTCTATTAATCTGCTGAACTTGAGGTTTGTTGCTAATATATTTAGAGCCAAGAACTCTGGATTCTGATGCTGTGACATTAAGCCAAGGTATTTAAATAACGTGTCCTCAGTTTTAATTCACATCTGTACGTGGATTTGAATCCTTGCCTTATACTGTTGTAAGGCAAAACTTCTTCACCTTAAGATATAGCAGATAACTTGAAAGTAAAAGGTGAGGTTTTCTTGGTGGGTTATTACACTGCAAGAAGTGTTTGATGGACTGCTTCTCCAAGCGTAGCTTTTGTGTTCTTTTGGAAAAACTGAACAGGTAATAACTGATTCCAGGGGAAAAAAATATTACTGAAACTGTTGCAATGGCAATTTAAAAAACCTGAACGCTTCGCTTCTTTCTCTTCTCTTTTTTTTCTTTTTTCTTTTCTTTTCTTTTTCTTTTCTTTTTCTTTTTTTTCTTTTTAGCTTTTCTGTTTCTCTTGTTACAAGTGAATCAACTCAGCTCCTCTTTGCTAACAGCTATGCTTATAGGCAAATGAACATGCAGGAGGTAGAAAGACGAGCTGTAATTGAAACATTTGTGCTGCTGTATAGGCCTAACTCATTTGGATCAAACGTTATTAGCTTGGATCAGTTCAGGGATGTTACTAATTAGCAATCAGCAGTAGTGTGGATAATATGAATAGATATGTGCGTGCATGAAGTACAGCATTTTTAATACTTTGATGTGTGAAAATGCTTTTATTTGATGTTTCCTGGTTTATGTTGGCCCTGGAAAGCCACTGAGCAGCCTTTTCAGAAACAATTCTCAGCAAGCTCTCACGCAGTCTCTGGTAGCTTAGTGTGACTCTGGAACCTCTGGATTCTACAGCACTGTTAATTCTGAAATAGTTTCAAGTGGATTATGAAAATATAGGTCTTTAAGATAACAATGAGAATGTGTTTTTTTAACGACAATCCGGCACGTTTGCTGATCGGATAATCGCTTATTTTATGCTGCTCCAAGATGATAAATAGCTCCCGAATGTGGAAGTGAGGCACTTCTGGAACGTGGCAGAGGTTATCAAGGATGAAAATGTAATTTTACGTAGGTGGGTTTTTTGGTATTTGGGAAAAGACAAAGGCTTTTATAGTTGGCGAAAGAGAAGATCAATAGCCAAAGTAGTGTTTCCAAACTTCTCTTTACAAGTCAGAGTGTAACTGTGGTGGAACAGCTGTTTCAACAGCTGGATTGAATCCTTAACATGTGCTGACATATTTCAGAGTGTCTTGCAGTAAAAGCTGGCAATGTCGAGGGGTGAGTGCTAATAAGAAAATCTCCTCCTCATGAAATGACTGTAAGAGAGAAGGGCAGTTTCATTACAAATATGAAAATACCAGAGTTCCTGTTCGTGTGAGAGGGAAATGAGTAATTTGGTCTGGGGCTACTAGAGATAACCCAAGAATAGAATACTCTCGAATGTTACAGTATCAATAGAATAATACCCATGTTGTTCTTCCGTTCACTCTGTAAAAGTCTGTAAGGGTATGCAAATCCCCTCAAGTATTCCAGGCAATTGTCAGGTCTATCTTGAGTGTCAGCCACAATGAGAAACCACAGGGGTGCATGACGGTGCTGAGGTTGGTTTGGGCCCCACATTCTCATATCCTACTGACTGTAGTCAGAAAATCCTGTCTGGAGTAACATGGTAAAACCAGTTGATCTGTAGGAGATCAAGTGAATAGTGGATAACGAGTGCCACTAGGAACTGAGGTTCAATTTTTTTTCTTTTGTCTTAGTGTTTCAAAAACTATTTTTTGAAGTGTTGCGACCCCTCTGGTAGTCAAAGTCCATTGAGAAGTCCATTGTTTTCTCTGTAGCCTTTCCCATAAGAAGTTTTGAACTCCTGCTTTGTTGTCTCCCTTAACATCTGATGCTTTGCAGTTCAGCATTATTATTAAACCATTGTTTGAGTCCTTCAGTGGGATGGTTTCCACAACGAGCTTTAAGGATCTGAATCAAACTGCAATGGCCTGGTTCGATCAGCACTGTTCTCTTCCTGTTCTGAGGCCAAGTAAGTGAAGTTCTGCCCAGCAGTTATTCGAGGTCATTAGGAAGTAAGACCGTGTATAATACCATTTCTTGGAAGTCGGGGGATGACAAAGAAAGCACATGGTGCTGAATATGATTTCCAGTTCCTTTTTATTGTCTCAGTGGAAAAATAAGAACGTCTTTTGACTGTGAAGACACTTTGTTACATCCTTAATGCTAAACAGAACAAAAAAACCCCAATTGCTGAATATAGATACTGGAATTTAAACAGTCTCAAGCTGCATTTAAATTTCAAATACTCCACTCTAGTTGGAGTAAGTTTGGCAGTGTGATTTACCTCATTATGGAGGAAGGCTTCTGAGATTTCTGTTCAGCTTTGGAATGACCTTGTTTGGCACGTTTGCTTGATCCTTTCCTCCTTGCAACTCAGCAAGTATTTACATTTACAGTTAGAACTGCCAAGTGGTACTCTCTTTTGTAGAAGAAATAGGTGGGTCTTTTAAAAAGTCTTAGATCTCCATTCCATGTTCCCTGGGCTGTTTCTTGCAAATTTGTTTATTGCAGTGTGTGGACATGTGTGTCTTGCAGAATTATTTCCATAATTCTGTTGTATGTAACAGCCTTTCAGTACCTGGAAACTGTCCTGTGTGAATCCATTTGCAGTCAGACTCTATTTGCAGTCAGACTAATGGCTTTTCTTCATGCCTTTCTGATTTTTTTACAGTGGTGCTGAACACCCTCCGGCACCTAAGTACAACCACCTCAATTCTGTCAGATCCATCGTGTCTGCCAGAGCAAGCCACCGAGGCAGTTAACAAGATGAACAAAACAGCTGGTGAAACCTAATAACCAAAGAGAAGGAGTTGCTTACACAAGGGGTGGAGAACCTGCCAGCCTGGCAAGTCTCCTTTCACTTGATGCACTTTAGAAAGAATTCTCTCCATCACCCGGGATGTTGTTCAGGGCACCTGGCTCTGCCTTCAGAATATGTGGAAGTATGATGCAACGTTGTGGTAACGTTTTGATTCCTCTTCAGTGCTGTGCTGTACTCCGTTAAGACCAAGCTCAGGTAAATCCAGCAGGTGTGAGTCCTGCAGGCAGCAATATATCTCCATCAATGCAGCATGCATCTATATGCAACAAATGTATTTCTATGAAACAGCTTCAAGTACTAAGTTCACTGAAGTGTAAACCTTGTACACCAAGGAATATTCTCCTAAAGGGGAAATATACTTTTGTTTTCATGGAAGAAAATGTACTTTTATTTTGTTTTCTTGTATTCAGTTACATTTGTTTTACTTGAACAGTGAAAATTCTTAAACAGGATCATATTAAAAACCAAAGGAGAAGAAAATCTATCAGTGGTGTCAACTCATGGCAAAAACACTCGAATTAAAATCTCAGGCTGTGTTTTGTGTATTCCTATTTTAATGAGTGTATCATTGCATATGATCAGTTTCAAGACATGCTTTATTTTCTAGCAAATAAAGTAGCTGGGTTTTATTTTTCCTGATACAGCCATTGCAAGGGAGTAAGCAGGCTGTGCAGTAAGTGCAAGAAAACAGTTTTAGATTGTATAGATTCTGCAATTAGGATAGATACATGGATTTCAAACCCGTTTAATCTATGAGCTGTTTACTTGCACTCTGCAGAGTTCAACTGCCTTCCTTATAAAATGTGTGCATATAAAACACATCTGTGGATAAATGAGACAAGAATTGAGTAATGTTAAGAAATTGGCTTTTTTTGTTATCTCAAACTATATCAAACCACATGGACTTGTCAGTTCTTTGCTTCTTCATCTTTTTTGCTTGTTCTTTTAGCCTTCTATCTGGAAAACCTGAAGGACTTAGCTAAATTTGCTCTCTATGGGAAGATTATGTTCAACATGAATTACAAAACATATAAAGATATGTTTAAAGCCCAAAATACTGCATAACATTTTTCTGTGACAGTTTCAGCCAGTACTGTTCTCTGCTGCCCATAACCTCAGTCTTATTGCAGCAGCAATAGTTTGTCCATCCTGAGACAGCATTGGGATATTCATTCCGGGTGATTGCTCATAGACTGGAGTGATCTTATGACCCTTGTAATTCCACTCATTATTTAATTCTGATTCTTATGAGCTATGCAAACTGTGGCTAACATTTGCTTTGAACCTCCTCTCAAGTGGTTTTCTTCCAGTTTCAAAAGCAGGCTGCCTGGAGGTGATTAGCAGGCTGTCACAGGGCTAAAACGAGGAGCAGCTGAAACATTTGGACATGCACATGTGGAACGGGGTTAGTAGGTTCTCCTTCAGGGGATGTGGTTTTTCCCAGTATTGTTCCCAATCTGCTCCACTTGGGGGCCAAAGTTTATAAAGAAACTATAGGCCTGGGAGTTGGACTAATCACAGGGAGTGTTTTTTCTTTCTTCTCTGTCCTAAGGTTTTGCAGCTAATGGCTTTCATTGCAGAGTTCACTTATGTGTGAGAAGAACTGTAGCAAGAAGAAAGCATGAAAGGTTAACACCAGGGCCCTCTCCCTGAGCAGAGGTAATGTGAGTTGAGGAATTGGGGCTGGAGGGGACTGCTAGGGGGAGAAAGAGCCAAAGGGAAAGGCAAAATGGCATGGTCTAAGTCCTGACATACCTTTCTGTAGCTGAGGAGAGAGAGGAGACAAAGGAGGAGACGCTTTTGGTTTTGTTTTGGGTTATTTTTTTTTAACAGTAGATCTGACGCTTCATTGGAGTTTGTGGCTCGTGAAAACCTGTGTCCCTGGGAGAGAATCAACAAAAATCCAGGCTAAGGAATAGTTTGTTGAAATAGTGTATAAAGGTTGTCATAGTAAGTAAGTAAATTTTCTGGGGGGGATCTCTATGTAAGTGCATACTGTTGTAATCAATTAAGCAATATTCTTTGGGCTGCACCTGGATAAAAAAGTGTTGAATAAGTGTAAATTATTTTTTAAATCAGTGCTTTAAATCCTCTAATTTTTATCATCGATTGTGAACTTGGTTCCAGTACAGTCATTTAACAGTGATTAGCTGGGGAGTGTCCCTCAAGTTCTTTCTTTACTGGGCTGTCTCCTCCAGATGCAGAGATACCGACGTGCGGATTTGCACGTTAAAAATATGCATCCGGTTTTCTAGAAAGAAATTAGTAGGCAAATTGTCCAAGAACAGACCCACTTGTGTTTTTCCTGTACTTTTCAGATTAACAGAATCTGTGACTCCCCTGCAGTGTGTTGCCTGCTTGTCAGGCAATGATTGTGCTTGATTTTTACCATTTCTTTTATCAATGACAGTTTTGTCTCAACAAGCCCAGCGTGCTGCAAGCGTTCTTCAAAGCCCAGGGAAATCTGATGACTTCTAAGCTTAAATCCTAACATCTCAGATCTCACTGAATGCATTGGAACAAGGTGATCTTTAAGGTCCCTTCTAACCCAAACCATTCTATGATTGGAAGCTGAAAGGGAGCAATCTTGTAGGAATAGGAAAGGGGTAGTGTGATTGAACTGCTAAAAACATTGTCCATTAGCAGTTTTTATCTGAATGTGGATGCAAAAAAAATCATGCTTATTGCACCAGGAGCTGGTTACAATTGGAGGGAAAGTGCTTATTTTAATAACTTGTAGTGGAGAAACAAGCTCCTGGAACCATTAAAATACTGCAAATCTTAACACAGTAAACAGAAAAAAGTTAAATCAAAGATTGCTTATTTAGGCAAAAGTGTAGGAGAGAAGGAAGGAAAAGTGAAAAGATACTTTCCACGTAGCGCAGTTACCAGAAATGATGTGGCTGCTCTTTGAAGCAGTGATTCAGTGTTTTTTTTGTCACCCTATTATTGCAAATCAGAATTCTTTTATCAGTCAGCTTTGTGGGGTTTTGATTTCACTTCATTTGGAAACAGGAGGAAAAAGCTGTATTATTTGTCAGACCTGCCCAGTAGGTACTGAGGATTGGTATGAAAAGAGATTGACCATGTATGTATTCATTCCTGTATACTTTTCCACTTTGGTTTGCATTTTAACTCCATACTCCTTACCCAAGCCTAAATATGATATTTCTTTAAAAAAAAGTTTACCAACACTTTCTCCTCTAATTTAAGCAGTCTGATTTTCTCAGTGTCACCGAAGTACACTTAAGCAAGCAAAACACACAGTGCCTAAACTCTACACAGAATTACAGATGGTGCACGTCTGTCTTCAGTGAATTGGTGCTAAACTTTTAAAGAATCCCTATATAGTTGAGTATGAGTCATATTTGGTCAAATTCAACACATTTCACTCATTAAGGGAGTGACTGGATAAAATATGTAAGGCCTGTGATATACACAAAGTCAAACTGAGATTGTCTAGTGGCTCCTTCTGACCTTGAATGCTGTTAATCAGTATATTGTAGATGGCCCCCAGCCCAAACACAGGTTCTGGAGAACTTGTGCGTTATCTGGTGGAATTATTAGGCTTGTATGGTGCTCCTTGTTAGCAGGAGGAATAAATGGTGAAAGTCCAGGAGCAAACTAGAATTCAAAGAATTTGTGAGTAGTCGAATCAGAGGCAAGTCCATGCTTCATCTCGACAGTCTGATCTCTGCACAAAACCAAAGGATTCTTAATAACACTTAACCCGGTTGGCATGTTCTTCCATGCTTTTCTAGACCCCTTGGAAAGTCTTCCTTGAAGGGAGGCTTACTAGAATGTTTCCATCTGTGCCTTAGATCTTGGCATCCTGTATGCATTTGATTTATCTTGGGTCGCACATTCTTCCCCCAGTACAGTGCTGTGGGGGAAATTCAGTGAAGTGACAACCTGGGGCTTCCCTGGGTTTTGAGAAGATTTTATCTGTGTGGCATTACCATGTCCCTTTGAATCTAAGGTGGTTAAAAATTGTGTGTATGTGTGGAAAAAAATGCTTCTTTCCTGCTGACTTCACCGTCCTCCCCTCCCATGCACACAGGCACAAACACACACGTTAATACTGCCACAGCAGGTGTCTGACAGAAACACAGTAAATATGCAAGTTAATAAATCTCTAAATCTGGAATGGCTTGAAAAGACTTAAGGGCTGTCAAATTGCATTGGAAAACAACATCCCTTTATTTTGTGTCTTCAGGTCTTTTTACATTCCTGTGAGCGTGTGTGGTAGAGGTGAGATGGGCAGGTCAATTTTAAAGCCCGAAACTCCTGAAGAGCAGTTTGAGAGCAGGAGAGGGAAGCTCACCACAGAAACATTCAGTAAGGTCATGCTTTTGCAGTATAAATTATTTGAAAGCTGTTTCATTTTCTTTATTTCTGGAGTGGATAATTCTTGCCTTGATGTTGCCAATTATAGAAGATGCTGCTGAAAACAGAATGGGTTGTTCACTGTTTTGACATTTTTCTTTTTGTCTTTTTCATCGTTCCTTTCCACCCCTATTGTGTAGAAAAACAACCAAAATCAAAGGACTGATGATGCCTGATTTAGGTGCTTTAGGGATTCAGTTGTACTAATTATGGACAACTGTTGATGGCTTTCAGGAGGGATTTTGGTTAGATGAGGCAACAGGAGTTTTCCTATTGCTCCTCCCCAATTTATACACTTTGAGTTTCAGAAGAAATAAATTGTTTGGGTTTTCTTTTTCTTTTATAGGGCCCCAGTGTTTTTCCCATGTCAGTTAAGGCCTCAAGTTTCCTTTTGTTTTGTTCCTGGTTGGATTTTATGCTCATTTTCTGTGTTAGAGCAGAAGTGGTAGTACCGAATTGTAGATTGGTCTGTGAAACTTGATTTGATTACAAAGAAACACATGTGAGGTGTGGAATAGAATGACTTTCTAGCCATTGGCTGAACTGCTTTTAGATCAGAACTTTTCCAACGTGCAAAAAGGTTTGGAGTCAGAAGATATCAATGTTAGGAGCAAGCCTTCTAAATAACAATTCAATTAATAAATAGCTCTTTTTCTTCTTCTAACTTTGTATTTAAATGTGTTTAAGTGAATGGAGTTCATTCTTGTTAAAAAAAAGGCAAAAAAAAAAGCTTGAAGGTATGAGGACTTCAGGTTGTGCTCTTGCTTTGCCTAGGCTCCCTGTTCTGTTGCATGACACAACTTCTGTTGTGCTGTTGATATGTAGCACTTTCCAGTAGGTCTGTTAAATTGTGCAATGCATTTTTTTTTTATATTTACGACCAAAACAATAAAGGTTATTTTTTGGAAGAAACTGGTTGTAATGCTTTTATTTCCTAACTGGATTTGGGAAATGGTAAGTGAAATTGTTCCTGGACCAGGACCAGCACCTGTTGTCCTTTTTGGAAGCCTGAAATGTGACAGGGGCTCATTTCCTTATTCGCAATGCTGAAGTTGCACCTTTGGGATACGTTTATTTGGCTTTCTCATTGCAAGGCTTACTTCCTCTCTTGAGCTTCTGAAGCTTGGACTCCCTTTAAGAAACTTGGTGCCCCTTGGACCTTTCTTGGCTGAAATAATCAACTCACTCGGATGAGCTTATTTGAAACGTACAAATGATTTCCTTTTCTCATGCATTGGCCACCAGGCTGTGTATGCTCTGTGCTGGTTGTTCTCTGTTCACCAGAGTAAGCATTAGCCAGACGAATAAAAACTGAAAATTACCCTCTGTAGGCAATTCCACTCCTTTTCCCTGGAGCAGGTTAGAGACTGGGAATGAACAGGTGGGCTGAAGAACCATCCAGATGTCTGCAGAGTGTACATGTTTCTTCACCCTAAATAACCGGTGAGCCTGCACTTTCACATTGGAAGAAGGTAATTTTCCAAATGTGTTGACATTCTGATGTGTTCCTAAAGTGATCAGACCCTTATTATTGTTAATTATATTAAGCATAACAGAGAGAGGAAGCTGTTTTGACAAAACTAAGCAGACAACCACTTGTTTATTTCTGCACCTACTTTTAATAGGCTAGTAATTCAAAGGTAGCCCTGATATTTCTCCAAGAAAGGTAAAACTCTTAAGACTGTAGGGGCAGCACCATTGCCTTGAGCCCTGATGGTCTTACTTTCTTGTAGGCTTGGGTTTGGGACTCTTGGCTGACCTACTGCCTGAACAGCACTGAGACTGGATAACACAGTATTCCTGTGAACTGGGGCTCTTGGCTGACCTACTGCCTGAACAGCACTGAGACTGGATAACACAGTATTCCTGTGAACTGGTGTCAGTGTTAGACATTGAGCTGATTAAGTCTATTTAAAAAATGAATCAAGTAACATTTAAGCTTTGCGTTTAATGACTAATTTCTGTTTTTCCCTGGTAGGACACTTCGGCTCTCTGTGCTTCAGTTGTCTCCTCATTGGTATGTCATATTTTCTTGCCTAGTGGAAGCCACATTGACTAGACTGAGGCTCTAGTTAAAGTGAAAGGTAATAAATGAGTGAAAAGAGGGATTTTATTTTAAAATCATTGCACAAGATTAATCTGGTGAGATTAGTGCTTATGAAAATTTACGCGTATGAGACCTTTTGATGAGTCAGGCCTGCGGTTCCAGCAGAGGGTGTAGCAGTATATCTGTGGCTCGATCTCACATAAAGTGCTTTGGCAGGAGAAGGCAGTGAATAGCAGTGCTATTTCAACAGCAATAAACCAACACTTCAGCCTAACTGCACTCACAACCAAGCATTGCCAGTGTTATTGCAACGATGCTATCACACCTTGCCGGGAGGAAGCTGTGGCTGGAGAGCCCTGTTTCTTTACTCCAGATTGTGTGGTGATTTTAGTGAGGCTGGCATAGCTGTAGCTGAAGTGCCAAAAGACAGTTATTAGCATGGCTTATTTTTGTGGCTGGTGCTGCTGGTCCTTGAACGTGGCCAAAATCACTGCTGTCACTTCAATGGGCGAACAGCTCAGTAAAAGAACAGTAAAAGAACTGAAAGGAATGCTCACTTAGATCTTTAATTTATTTATTTTAAGCTGTGTTTACCCTCAGGAGCTCTGCTATACCTTTTTCCATCCCTGAGGACTTTCTCCTCATGAGCGTGCTCTTCACCAGGAGGTGGGCAGACAATGAATAGCTGGGTGTCAAGGAAGTTCCCCTTGTGCAAACACGGAAGAATCCATGTTGTCATTCAGAGAGATGTTTAACATGTTCCTGTCTCAGAAGATGCTTCACACACCCCAACACCTTTCCGTCACAAAATGGAAACAAACGCACAAAAGCTTAGCCTCGTCCCGTCCCTGTGTCCTGCTGCTGCCTGCCCTTTTGACACTTCTTACAAAGCCCATCTGTGACTCCTCTGCCTCAACTGTTCGTTTCTTGTAGACCTTGAAAGCCAACAGCTTCATTTTCAATCTGGTTGATTGGGAAACTGCTGAGTTACAGCAGAGATGCTGCACCATGTGGGGTGAACCCTCCAGGGCTGAGGAGGATTTATCTGAGCCCTGATGATCCTTTACCAGGAAGACTACAGATGTGCAGATGTTCTCACAGTGTTCTGTCTGGGGCTGGCAGCCTTCTCTTGGAAGTGACTTGTCTGAGCCATTCTCTCTGAGAATGCTCAAGTCATCTTTTGAGAATCTCTGGGCTTCAGCATGAGCTTTTGAGTATTCTGCTTTGGGCATGGGCAGCAGAGGTCCTGAGAACCTCTTGCAATGGAAGTCATACAACCATCTCTGCATTAGGGCTGTTGCTGGCTCTTAACGTCTTCTCTTGACTGTGCAGTCCAAGCTTAGTCACCTAACATGTGATTCTCAAGCTGTTTAATGTCCCTCCCTTTTGTGAAGCTGCCCCATGTTCTCAGAGGAGTGGGAAGAGCTTTTGAAAGAAACCTCTGCATCTGCCCGAAGTTGGTGGGAGCTGCCTGTATGGGGTTAGGTGAAAGGGCAGCATGTGAGGCTGTCTGCAGAACCTAAATAAACTCCATCTGACAACATCAGTGGCTCTTTGCTGTATGAGCTTGCAGAAATGAGCATAATGCAGGTATCATTCAGTTGTGTCACTTTGTACCTCAGACTCTGCAGTCCTGTTTGCCTTCCTTACCTAGGCATGACTCCTCAGGCAGGTCCTGGCCATCACTTCGTGACCTCAGCCCTTTGAAGTTTGATGTTCTGGTATCAGCCAGCCCGTCTGCCCTGCTGCATACCAAATGCTTGTGGCAAAGCACTGTTCTCTTACAAGCACCTGTGAGGAGAACAGTGGCTTTCCACAATTTTGCAAAAACTTGTGTGTCTCTACTTCAAGAGCACATTCCATGTGTGTGAGCTCAGACTCTTGAGGTGAGCCAAGTCTGTAGGGCTGGCACTACAGTTCTGTGCCCCTGTGGGGAAGAACAGCTCTCCTTTTTCAGGTTACTCTTCCCATGATGTGATTTGGGCCACACCATGAGTCACTTTAACATCTTGTTTGAACTTCTGAGGAAGTAGGTTTCCCTTTCCAAGGAAAACACTTTCATTTAGATACCTGCACATTCAGAAGGTGAAAGAAAAGATGTGCATGAAGAGGAAACCGCAGGAAGAAGCCCTGTATAATTCTCTGGTTCAGCAAGGTTTAAGTGGTTTGTGACAACCATTTGCAATGGTGATGTCTAAACCCTCAGGATATAAAGGTGTTCCTGCTTGTAGTGGTTTGTTAACCCTACCTGATAAGGTCAGCAGATGTTGCTTCTGCCTTTGGGATAAGCACATCCCCAGTCACTCATCCTTTTCCATTCACTCTTCTTTCTAGTAAAAATTATGAGGTTGGAATTGCACCTTTTGAACCCTGGAAAAGTGCATTTCTGCTTCTCAGAAGGATGAGCACTGAGACTTCCAGGACTGACAGGTGCCTTCCTGTTGCAGAAGATGTCATGAGCAGATACCCACCTTTGGATTTATGGTGCTTGCTTGTAGCTCACACAGATCAGAGAGATGGCTTATTAAAATATTCTTTGAATTCTGGATGTGCCGGTGTGGCACTAATGAACAGAACTGCTTGTGTTAACATCAGAAACCAGAGTAAAGGTCTCAGACCTGCCTGTGTCCTTCCACCTGTCACCACTATGTGACATTTCCACAGTGGTGGTGGAAATCGGTTCCATTTGGGAGGAATTCTTCCCCTGGTTCCGGCAAGAAACTCAATCCCTCTGTTCCTCTTGAGAAACTAGAATACTGTTCTAGGTGCTTTTTGGGGACTGGCACTGACTCAGTTGATGTTAAGAAACCAGTCTTCCTGGAGAAGTCTGAGTAGAAGAGGACCAGTTCTCCAGGAATAGGATGAAGATCTACAGCTGTATCAGCACTGATGGCACTGTCTTGAAGAACCACCACAGTGAAGGAGTCAGTTGGGCACTGGTGTATTTTGCATTGAAAGGATTTGAAAGGAAGATGGAGGAGATGAACTGGTACCAAAATGCCTTGTTCCAGCTCCTCTTGGGCTTTCCACAGCCTCGCAGAGGAGCTGTGGTGTCCCTGGGATGGAGGGACTCAATCCAACTGCAATTCCCTGGACATTCAGAGCACAAATCTGAGTACTCTTGAGCAAAGTCAGCCCTGCATGGAGCTGTGTGCTGGTACAAACCACCATCAATGAACATGGGGATGGCAAGAGAACAAGGAGTAATCCTTTACTTTTGTTTTAAGTGGATGTTTCAAGTCAAATTAATTTTTTTATAGATAAATAATGTTAATTTTGGAATGGATTCTAAAGCTTAGACTGGCTTGAACTTTGTGTGGTAATTTAGACTAAAATAATTGCATTATTATTAACCTTCCCATTATTAGGAGTAATCAGGATTGATATGAAACAAAGAAAAAAAGAACTATGACAAGTGCTATTGCTCCTGGACTGTTGGAGTGTCTTTGCTCTGCTACCGGCTCCAGCAGTGAGGATTGGCTCAGCCACGTTTCGGGGTGGTGGTTGTGTCTGAGCTAATCCAGTGGGATTCCAGCAAGGCTGGTGCTGGCCCTGGGCCATGAAAACTTGTAAAGATAAACCAGACTCTGGAGCTGTGTTGCAGAAGCTGCAATAATTCAGCCTTCGGAAGCAGGGGCTGATTAGAAAACAATTTACCCACTGGTGCATCCAAACAAGAAAACAGTTAGGAATTTAAGAAACAAATGTGCCTGATGTCTAGGAATAAAAATGGATAAGAAAGGAAGATATGTACTGTTTCTAATATTTTTAACATTAGGACCAGAAATAACTAGTTCTATTCACTGCTTAATAAAATACCAGATTTTCAGTGCAAAAAGTACCATAAAAAAGAATTATATAGTAATATAGCAAAATCAGTTTTATTTAATCTCATTTTAATTAAATTCCATGTTTTATCCAAATATAGTAACAGAAAATGAGTAAAGCCATTCATGTACCCTTTGTTTTAAAAAATTGAATAAATATATATAAAATATATAATCACTTAAATAAATCTATAAAAATAGATGTATTATATAAATTCATAAATACAATTCACTAGAAGAGAGAGAAGTACAAAATCAGTCTTCTGACAATCAGCTTTGGGAAAATAAGATAAAATATAAATAACATTAAAATTACTGAAATCCTGTTTAATTAAATCCCCCTGACTTACATCAGCCCATCCCTTTTCCATACTGTTGCAACCCCCCCGTATAAATAGTTTTATAATAAATATAATCAATAACTTAAGACATTCATCTTTTAAATATTAAATTAAACTGGATTATATAATTATAATATGTAGAATAGCAAGTACATTATCAATGGCATCGAACTGATGACACAACCACTGATAGATCACATTTAGCCCATTTTTTAGTATCTTAAAGTTATTTTTTCATCCTGGCCTATTACATTTCTGCTTATGAGTTCATTTTTGTTGCATTTTGCGTAAGTTGTTTGTATTTCTCTAAAACCTGCCAGATGAACATCGTCTTCTTTTCCATTTCCATCTCCTGGACCTGAAGATCCATCTGTGGGAGGTCCTCGTTCTTGCAGGTGTAAAGCGCCCCTCGTTCACTCAGCGTCGTGTTCAGCTGATTGATGTTTACATTGACAAACTCAGTTAAACTCGTGCCACAGAGTGATTCTATATCGCTCCTCAGGTTTTGCAAAAGGTTGTAAAAAATATGGAAGAAGCAGCAATCTGCATCAAAAACTGGGCATTCAGGTATTTTCTCCACCATGCCTTTGACCTCGGGGTCAGCAGTTAGCCACCTCTCGGTTCTGGGTGTGATGGGGCTGCACACGTTCTGGAGGGGAGGAAGAGGGGAGAGAAATTGTTAACCACCTGGTTTATGTCTTTCCTGGTAGTCACTTTGTGTTTGAATATCTGGGTGCATGAACACCTGTCTTTCCATTTGTGCGTGCGTGGGGGGGTTTCATTGTTCAATCGCTGTGTTGACACCTCTGCTCCTTCTATCGAGGAGGACTTTATCGAGTTGGTGTTGCACCATCTGTGCCTCTGGTGGGGCAGTACTTTCTGTCTCAATACCCTGCCTGGCTTTGTTCTCAGCTTTTCTAAGTCATCTTTCTTTCTTTGCAATATGGGTAAAATTTACTGAAACAAGAGATTTACTTTGGTCTGAGCGTGTTTTCATCTCTTTCAGTGGAGATGGTTTTGATTTCAATAATGAATTCAAGGGAAATGTTTACCTTGATTTCTATCAACTTACTCTTGGGAAAAAGTTCCCAGGAACTGAAATTTGTCTGAAGCATTGACACTGGGCTTCAGTGTGCATTTTACCATCTCCAAGGAAAGGATGGGTGAGCAGGATTTCCAGCAGAAGTGCTCCTGACTGCTCTATGATTAGGACTGGACCGAAGAGCAAGGCCATTGTCTCCATGTTTCCAGTGATCTGACCAGTTTCCCCCAAAAAATGCCTACTTCAAGCCTAGTGTGACTCAGGAGACCGAGAAAGAACAATGCCTGTAGTCTGGAAGATCTCAACTAGCAGTCAGCTGAGGTGAAGTTGCCCAAGCTTTCCCCAGCTGTTGTAAACATTGCTCCAACTCTACCCTAAAATAGCACAATGTAAATGACGGGGGGGGCTGGAACTGGATGATCTTTAAGGTCCCTTCAAACCTAACTGTTCTATGATTCTATGAAATACTTTCCGTCTTGTATGGAATAGAGAAAAGAAACCAATTTCACTTCTAACCCAAATATTTCTTTTCTGTTGGTCTTTCTAGTGTTTTATAATAATTCAAGAAATTTCTCCACAGATATAGACACAGCAAATGCAAAATGTACACTTACGTAGTTCTCAAACAAGACAAATGCTCGGCTTGCTATTATTGATGCCAAGGGCTTTATTCTGGTAGTAAAATGATTCTGCCTCTGTCCTGGAGTACTTTCTTCTGAGGTGGTTGTTGGTGCCAAGGAGCCCAGCGGAACCAGTGAACAGAAGAGGAAGATTGCAAACCTGTTGATTTCTGTATTCAGGGGAAAGAAGAAAAAAAAAAGAATACAATGATCAGTCTCAAACCTCTTCATCATTTTTGCAAAGCTTCCTGGTTTTGTGCAGCGTGCTACATTTCTAAAGCATATGGGCATTAAGTGGCTCAGCTAGTGACAAACATAACCAATGCAACCTTGCAATGTGTAGCGAGGTTGAGTCGCACCCACCTGCTTGGCGCTTCATGGTGGCCTTGGAGAGGAGTGGACTTGGCCAAAAGCTTGCTGGTTGTAGATGTTCAAGCTTCTTGTTGCCTGGAGTGCTGAAGAGGTGGACAGCCAAGCAGCATTTAAGTACCGTGGGGTTTTGCGTCAGTGGCTCCTCCATGGTTTTTTTTTTTTGTGGCTGATAGTTTGGGGTTTTTTCTTTATTGAAAGATTATATCAAAAGCTGGTTCAAATGCGTCTTCGCTGATTGTGATCTACATGCAGTTTCAGACTGACACAGATGGTGTCCCGTAGCATCTATTTGACTAGGAGTTCAGGACACTTCACTTAGACATTCCATATAAATCCTTGGGTTCTCCAAAATGTAGGATTTAGAACTTAAATTCTGTTGTTTTTTTAAAAACATCATTTGAGCATCATTGGTGCCCAAAGCCAGCAACCCTTCCCTGCGAGGTCAGTGTAAGACTGAGTGAGAGCAGGCAGTGAAATAGCCCATGTGAGGGGTTGTGTGCAAGGCAGGTCAGGCACCCAGTTCACCTTTTGCTGGTGTCTGTGAGACCCTGTCCCCAAGGTGTGACCCCCTTCATGTAACCCAGCAGAGGATGTCCAGGATTCCACCTCCCATCTCTGTCCCCCTTCTCTCTAATTGCCCTGGGGCTGTTTTCCAGTAATTAAATGCAGGAAACGCTCACGTTTTGAAACAGAAAAATTATTCCTAGGATTTACAAGTACAGGGCTGTGATCAGAAGAGGACCTGCAGAACTGCGGATAGTTTGGGACAGAAAGGAGGGCAGAGGAAACCACACAAGCATTCCTTTGTGAAAATGCACACTTGTGCTTCCCACCTCTGTGATACAAGATACACTTTAAAAGGCAGTGATAGACTGAAAGATGAAGGTTTGTCAAGTCATCGGGAAACTTTCAAGGAACAACAGTTCGGCATCAAAATTATAAGTTCTCTTCCAGGTGAAATAATCTGTCTCTGCAAAAAAACCCCTTGATGTGCACATGACCTCTGAAACGCTGGGACTGATACAAGGACTGTTCTCTGGGCTGAACTGATTTCCAGGCCTTCAAATGGGAACAGATGTTTCCCCTGTACCACATTGCACTCAGGTCCCACCAGCCCATAACTTCAGGCATCAGTTGTTTCCTTGAAGCCACAATAACAGAGATTCCCAAACTGAACGTGCTTCTGCCACTGTGCTGCGAGGGAGCCCTGGAAAGCCTAGCAGAGGGAGGCAGCCATCCCACAGGGATGCATTCCTTCTGGCATGACCAGCGTTTCCAGGTGCTAAATAATGCAAAGGAGGAGAATGAGTTATCATGGCCTATGGCGTGAGGCAGCAGGCAGTATGGCAGGGGGCTGGAGAAGAACCAGAAAAGGACAATTCTAGCTGCCACTTTTTATTGGGGGGTTTATTATTATTTGGGGATAAACTAGAGAGAGGCTTCTTTGCATGGGATGTTCTTAGGAACATCCTTACAAAGACAATGATGGATACAGATGGCTTCTTTCAGATAGAAGAGTGATCTTGGAAGGGTGCCTGTTTGGAAGCACCAAAAAGCAGAGTGATGCAGCTCAGTTGGTGCCCCTCTGTGTGTTGCAAGATGTGTGGAAGGTGTAGCCAGGGAGGACAGACAAGGAATTGCAGTCAGTCTTCCTCCTAGAGCAGGGAACATCTCTGGTGCAGCACTGGTGGCAATGGGGCTAAATTGTTTGTAACAGTGATACAAATGACTTGTAGAATCATAGAATGGTTTGGGCTGGAAGGGGCCACAAAGCCCATCCAGTTCCACCCCCCTGCCATTGTCAGGGTCACCTTCCACTGGATCCAAGTGCTCCAAGCTCCACCCAACCTGGCCTTGAACACCTCCAGGGATGGGGCAGCCACCACTTCTCTGGGCGACCTGTGCCAGGGCCTCTTCACCTTCACAGGAAAAATTGCTTTCCAATATTTCATCTAAATCTTCCCTCTTCCAGTTTAAAACTGTTCTCCCTCATCCTATCCCTGCACTCCCTGATAAAGAGCTTTCCTGTAGGCTCTTTATATGCTGCAATGCTGCTCTAAGCTCTCCGCAGAGCCTTCTCATCTCTGGGCTGAACAACGCTCAGCCTCTCTCAGAGAAGCAGCATTCTTACAGCTTGGCTTTTCCACGACACACAGTTCAGCCAGTGGTTAACACTCTTTCAAAGATTTTTCAGAAGGTCTTACTTCATTTTCTACTGAGCTAAGGATAGCACTTTCCCTGGTTATTCCATTCCATGGCCTGCCACTACCTCTCGACGTGTACATGCTCTGCACGTCCTTTCCGATCTACACAGCTGTGATAAACTGCTGAGCTGATAAGGGAGGGAGCAGATCAGCATCTGTCCTGTACAACCCAACTGAGTGGAAGTTCAGCTTTCCACCACGTAACCGCCAGATGCTGCAGAGCATCTGCAGTTCAGTCGGTGAAGTTTTGCTGACACAGTCTCCCTAAAATGGAATTTGTAGCCCTTACCTCAACACCTATTGCTGGAAAAAGCAAATAAACCTCAGAGCAGAGAGACCTGAATCTGACCTGAGACAGAGCTGTGGTTTTTGTTCCTGGGACTCATCTACTTTTTTCCAAGTGTAGGACCTGGTATTTTTAGTTGTGAACTTTGGTTTCCGATGGCCTTGCAGGGCTGTGGCAGCAGCGTCCTTCTCATGAGTGAAGAGCAGCGCTTTTACAGCCAACTGAGAGCCTCTCTGCTTCCTCCCTGAAACCTGAGTGACACTCAGGATGCAGATAAGTGAAATGGCAAATGCCATATCACAGGTCCTTGGCCACGGGATAGGGCTGACACTGCACCCTGCAAATGCTGCACGAGGCTGCCTGCTCTTTCCCTGGTGGGGAGCAGCCCCCAGAGCCCAGGGATTTATTCCCAGCATGAGCAGCTCAATGCTGTCAGATTGCAAAGCTCAGTTCCCGGTCCCTGGGCCATTCACGTCACACCCCAGGGCAACTGCATTGGTCCCCATAGCATCTGTGTCCCACTATCTCCTAGCAACCAGGACGCTGCTGCCAAGCCAAGGAATTCCCTGCTGGGCAGGGGCTGGATGGCAACACCCGGCCGCTGCAGCCTCTCAGCTGCTTTTTTGGAGCACCTGCGGCGCCTGGGGCTGCAGGACTTTCCCTGCGGCGTTGGCAGCTGGGTAGGGGGTTGGGGCCACAGCCACGGGACGTGTTGGGGGGTCTGCAGGGCTGTCACTGCCTCTCCTCTCACTCTCTGCAGAACAAGTCCCGCGTCAATGCACGCAGAAGCCCTCGCAGAGGTCGGACAAGGCTGGGAGAAGACCCAGCTGGGCAGGAGGAGATCTTGATGCTGGGTGAGGAGAGCCCCGAGGCACTGATGGAGCTGCTGAGTGACCGACACAGCCCCTGGGCCCCGTGGCCAGACTGCAGCCCCCATGACCAGCACCTGCGGGAAGTGGCTGTGCTGACACCCGAGCTCGTCCGTGGCTCCAACGTCTTCCAGTTCTTCAGGTCCCTGCGGATTGTCGGCAAGGGAGTAAGTGCAGCCACTGGTGCCCATAAAGCTTTCATGCCAGGGATCCGTGTCTTCCTGCTGGGAGGAGAAACATACTGGGAAAATAACAGCTTCCCCATCTCGGGGTCTTCCTGGATGCCACTGTTGCAGCTGACTAGAGCTGCTGGCCCCACACCCAGCATGTTGCACTAATCCGTGTTGCACATATGTCATGTGGATCAGCACTACATGTCCCTAACACCTTGGCCACGAGGTGGCTCAGGGACATGTTGGCCAAACCCAACTCTCTGCAGGTGGAGGAAGTCGATGAGGGCCTGTTGCAGTTACAGCAGCTGGAGGAGCTCATTCTCAGTGCCAACCAAATCAGAAGGATAACCTCGGCCAACCTGCCCCGGACACTGAAGGTGGGTGAGCAGTGTCTTGAGATAGCAAGAGGGGCAAGGAGGTCCTGTCTGGGAACACAATGCAGGCTGAAACAACTTGAGGGAGTGCCAGGAACAGCTCATGCTTGTTATTCCCTCTGTCCTGGCAGGTCTTGGAGCTCTGCTGCAATGCTGTGGCTGATCTGCAGGACCTGTGCATTCGGCCTCCTCCAGAACTGCAGCATTTGGGACTGGGATACAACAGGCTGTGTGGGCCTTTGCGGGACAAGTACCTCTCTGCGGACTTCTGGTAACAAGACATGCTGAATGTGGGCTCCTGAATGACCTCAAGCCATCAAGGTGGCCCATATTAAGAAATTGCAGCCCTTCAGCAGCGTTGTTTCTTTGCTTTCTGTCTGCTGCCTGTTCAGAGCTTTCTATCTCAGTTTGCTGTCATCTGTCTCACATCTGTCTCACCCTGGTCTGTGGCCAAGGTGTGGAATGGGGAGATCACCAGGGGAACAGCCTCTGACCACTGCAGCTCTAGTGTCCTTGGGCAGCTTCCTTTTTCCATGTCCTTCATAAAACCACTTCTAGGAGGCTCCTCTGGGAAGGCCCTAGAGCTTAGGCTGCATCACCAAATGATACAGTGGTTGGTTAAGTGGATGCTAAAGGAATACAGGTTTGTGTAATGGGCAGACTGGCAATGGACCATATGGCATGGAATTTGGAATTAGCATCTTGAGGTTGCCATAGTGCTCCAGTTTGACCCAGTTTGTACAGGCAGTTGTGCTGCTGAAACACAATTTTTGTTTCTTTTCTTGACGCAGGGTAGAATCACTCTGTTCTCAGATGGGTGCTGTTTGCCTAATCTTCTCTCTGTGTTCTCTCTTTAGGCCAAATCTCGTCTCTCTTGACCTGAGCTTTAACAGCTTCACAGATCTGCTGGGGTTGGTCTCCCAGCTGTCCAGTCTGCAGAAGCTCCGCATCCTGGTACTCCAAGGAAACCCACTGGCTCTCATTCCCACTTACAGAGGGTTCCTCGTGGACAGCCTCCCTAAGCTCTCTGTCCTCGATGACATCCACATAGGGCCTGATGAGAGGCACCGGTTCCACGGTTTGGCGAGGCAGCCAGGTGAGCCTTCACCTTTTGAACCTGTTCATGCTGACCCTGTGATTCGTGAGGTGGTTTCATCAGGGCTGAGCTAGGAGCCCTCAGGGAAAACTGGAGCCAGTATTGATTCCTTCTTACCTCTCCTCAAATGGACACCTTCCTCTGTGCCTTTTTACCCCACTACAAAGGGGAGATAGGCAGAGGACCCTGCAGCAGTGCAATTTTATCCCTACAGTTGAGGTGGTTTTAGCCTTAACCAGATGCAAAGATTGCAAGAACAACCCAGTTCTAGCACTGCCTCGGTGTCGTGTCCTGCCCCCATCTTTTCTTCCTAGACAACATCTGGTTTCAGACTGGGTGTTTCCCTCTCAAGCTGCTGGAAGAGGAACATCTCCGTTGGGGAAGATGCTTACATGGGTGCTGCACTATCAGCACGAAGCAGTGCCACCTCTGCAGTGTGCACATCCCCGACTGGGACAAGGGCTGGGGGCTGGTGACACCCAGGGGTGAAAAGCCCCTCTTGATGACCACTACTTAATGAGTGTGTGCGCTGGATGTGCTCTTTGGACTCTAAAATGTTAACCAGGGTGGGAAAGCAACCAAGCCAGGAGATGTTTGTGTGGCTTTGGAGTGACCCCATGTGGTAGTGCTTGTCACAGCGTTAGCACAGGGTGGCAGGGAGGGATGCCAGGTGGTGGGAGGTTTCCACTTGCTCTGTACCTTCCTCGCTCTGGAGGAAGCAGCTGCAGCTTCATAGCAAGATTGTCTTTCTTTTAGAGCTGGTCAGGAGTGAAGCACGAGTGGTGGTGAGTGTTGGGGAAATCAAAGGTGTCCCTGATCCCAGTGCTCTTCAGCAGCTGGAGGTTGACTCCGAGGTTCCGATGATCACCTACAGCTACCGAGTGATGTACGAGTTTGAGGAGGGAGAGGAGATCGAGGACGGCAGAAGCACTGAGGTTTGTGCTTGATTGAGCTTCTGACACCAACAGGCAGTGGGGCATCACAGCGAGGGGGACTTCACCTCCAGGCAGCAGAGCAAGACCAATCGTAATAGAGCCGTACTGGGGACTCAATTCACATGTGGCCACATCTGGCAGGACAAGTCCCTGCTGCCCACATTCCCTGTCCGTCTCGGGGAGCCCAGGGCTGCTCTGCACATGGCAGTGCATTCACAGTCTCCCTTCCACCATCTGCAGCAGATCCTTCCTTGCCGCTGGTGCTTCCCATGATGAGGGCGAGCTGGGGACTGGGATTTTGGTCCTGATGAACCAGACATGCCCTGCCAAGACACTCCTCTCTGTTCTAGGTAACAAAAGTGGCCAGCTCTATTCAGGACACAGGAGAAACAGGGATCCAGCAGGACCCTGCAGCCACGGAGGAACCCAAGGCCCGCTCTGGTAATGAGGAATTATAAATCCCCTGCCACTCTGCTCAGAGCAGGTTTATGACTCTTCCTGGCTGTGGTGGCACCAGGACATCCCTCGCAGTGTTGGCTGCAGCTGGGCTATTAGTGAGACCGATGGATAATGAATTGGTACCCGTTGTGCCCCATGGGCCTTCTGTTCTCAGGAAGGAAAAGTTTCTCCTCAGAGCTTTTTTGTATCCCTGTACAGCAAAGGTGTTTGTCACTCCCAGAAAGCCCTGGGCAGACACCATCGACTGCAGCTACAGGAAGGAGCACACTGCCAAGGACTTAGTGAAGCTCAAGTCCTATCTGGAGGCTGGAATGTTTGTCTCAGTTGTGGAGGAGAAGGTGAGCACGTGGCAGAGCTGGATGACAGAGCTTCTGGAGGCCCAGCAGTGGTGCTGTCTTCCCTCTGGGAGACAGTCTGGGATGGCAGTGTCCATTGTCCAGGGTTCTTGGGCATCCCAGTGCCTGCAGCACCAGCTCCTCTCTCCGGGCAGGTGTTCTCGTGGCCTGTGGATGCTCATCCAGAAGAAAATGCAGCAATGAATAGGAAGGCAGGACGGGAGCTGCAGAAGGAGAGTGCCAAGGTAGTATGCTGGGAGAAAATGATGTCCAAATAACATCTGAGCTGCAAAAATTATGGGGGAGCAAGGACCTTTGTCCTGGATCAGTTTGATGCATCAGAGAATCTCCTCTCCATCCCAGACCTCTCACCACACTCCACCCTTGCAGGAGGAAGGCAACAGCTGCTTTCCACACATCTGGGTCTGGATGCAGCAGTGGACAAGGGACTGGGTTGGGGTTGCTTGCTGTCTGATAAAGGGACCCCAACCCTCTGCTGAGGCTTGTCACCACACTGGTGCCCTGCAGGGTCCTGTACCCAAGAACAAGCGAAAGAAGAAGAAGGAGGAGCCACCACGTGAACTCCGCAGTGACCCTCCTGTTCGGAGGACACTGGGCACCAGGAGGGTGACCCTGGAGACCCTGCTGACTGCCGAGGACCTGGTGGCAACTGTGTGTGACTTTGGGATCCTGATCACTGAGCAACCACTGCAGCCACCAAATCTGGAGAAGAAGGTAAGGAGCGTGTCCCAGGGACAGCCGGCGCCGTGGGCTGGGGCTCAGCATATCCCACCCCACAGCCTGCTCTGTCCTTGCTGCCCTGGGCATCCCTCCCACCCATCACTCAATTCTCCTCTCCATAAAATGGGGCTGAAATAGCCCTGTCTAAGCACTAACCATCACTGCTGGTATTTTTATTTCATGTTGATATTTGCAACAAATACTGCTACTTTTTATGGGCCTGGGAAAAGAGGTGAGTTTATTTTTCCACTTGAGAATATGAAAGCCACAACTTGTGTTTCCTCTGATGCTCAATCTCTCAGCGTGGTAACACGTACTGATACTTTCTATTTCCTGGATTCTCTTCTCAGAGAAGCCCCTCCACTGTGCTCCTGCTTCCCTTCACCCCTCTCATCTGCCCTTTAAATCCTGGCAACGGAACTCAGAAGGCGATGGTGGTCGCAGGGCTGAATGCGGGCAGGGAATTTCAACACAGCCTGACTATGGAAACATCTCTCTCCACAGGGCAGGAAAAAAGGCAAAGATGAGAGCAAAAAACCAAAAGCTGAGAAAGAAAGACAGGCCAACTGGAAAAGCACGGCAGCTGCCAAAGGTGACGGAGACTGGAGCTGCTGGGTGGAGGGTGGTGTGTGTGAGAGCAAATGCCAGCGGTGTCCAGCCATGGTGCAGCCGCAGGTCCCCCCCACCCTGCCAGCTCTGCCGGTGCTTACTCACATCCTGAGCTTCAGGCTGTGAATGCATCCATTGACTGTAGGGTTAGACACATGCCCGGACACCTTTGTTGAATCCCTGTCTGAACAAGCACCGAGGGTGGGCTGCTGGCTGTCCTGTAGTGACACAAACCTACCAGCTCTGCGTGCCAGGGGAGAGGGTGAAGCAGATTCTCGGGTGAGATGTGTTGGCTGCCAGATGTGCATAGTGGCAAGGGCTGGCGCGGGCAGCTGGAGGGAACGCTGTCCGGGATGCATAATAAGGTCCTTATCCATTTCCAATTCACATCTCAAAGCACTTTGCAGAGGGGATTATTGATTTTTCTGGTTTAGAACTGAGACGCACAGAGAGCCCCAGATGCCCCAGCCAACCCACAGTGGGGCCGGGAACAGACCCCAGGCTGCTGTCACCCATGAAGAGACCATCTCAGCCCCTGAGGGGTGTCCGCTCCCTCCCCCATGCAGAGCTCATGTCTGCTCAGCCAGCAGCATTCCTTAAACTGCTGGAGACAAGCCTTACTCTTGCAGGTTATTTTTCCAGCAATCTTGTTTTGACTACAAAACCAGCAGTGCCAGCACATCGGAAGGGTAACACAAGAGCAGGAGGAAGTAGAGGAGGGAAAGGGTAGCAGGGCAATGCTGAAAAGCTGCTCAAGAAGAGCACGGAGCAGGCCAGGCCTCCCCAGCACCACTCAGAGCCACCGAATGAGCCTCATGTCCCCACTATGGCATCAGATTTAGTCGCTAATTTAAGAGCCCCCCTTTGCCAAAAGCTCCAAGCTGCTTTTCCACGCCCTGTCACCCACAGCCAGGTTCCTGTCTTTGGGGAGGATCCCAGAGCCCTGCAGTCCTGGGCTGTGTCTGCACTTGAGGAAGCCTGATGGCCTTCCCAGCTACCTGAAAAGAAGAAAGGAACTCCTTGAATTTTTGTTCCCCACAAGATGTGCATTTGCAATGCATGCTCAGGGTGTTGCTGAGGCAGCAAGCTGCTGTCAAAAAAATGAAGTTTAGCAGTGGTGCTTTTTACTTCCTTTCCACCCCAGTGCCTGTGGTCATCGTGCAGGCAGGAGGTCTTCCCTCAGGCTGAGCACGAATGAACCCTTTCGGCAGAGAGGCCTGTGTGGCCAGAGATGCCGTTGGGTGTGCAGAAAGCCGCTGCTGGTGCAGGAAACCCAGACTGAGCAGAGGCTCGTGCTTTTTTTGGTGTCCCCTTAAGCGTGTGCAGGTGGGGCCTGGTCAGCTGCACAGTGAGGCCACTGAGTGCATATTTCAAAAAGAGAGTGCCTAAAAATCAGCTGCCCCCACACTCACTCCAGCCAGTGCCTGTGCGTGCCAGGGTGACTCATGAGTCACAAGTCACCCCAATGGTGGCTGGGGTGGCAGACGTGGCTGAGGAGGAGGGGATGAGCAGCTCGCACTGCTGCACACAGCATTTGCAAGCCCTGGCTGCTCCATGAGTCACCACATAGCAGCCGTGGTCGTTTGGCACTTGCTCATCACCTGCATAGCATGTACCACCTGGGAGCTGTGGCAGTGGCCATTTGGCACTTGCTCCGCCGCAGCTCTGCATCCAGCAAGGCCGTGTAGGGACCAGCGCTGTCACAACTGGGAGCTGAGGCTGATTTGCATATCCTCAGTCAGCAAATGCACACAAATAATAAGTCCTCTCAGAGGAATTGGGATCCCTTCCAGACGGCTCAAAGAGAGAAGGCAGCAAGCTTTGTCTCGAGCAAACAATTTGCCCAGACTTTGAAGGAAGTCTTCGGAAGTAGTCTCACGTAGGTGTCAGTTTCCTCCACATTTGGTTTTCCAGGATCCCTGGAATGATTTATTTCTGCATCTTTCTTTTTTTCTGAGGAATTATGAGGGAATTTTACAATAACCAAACTTGCACCCAAATCGATTGCCTGCTTAAAGATGTTTTTTGACCTTCTCACCCAAAGTCATATTCAAAGAGATTTTTCCACAAGTCCTGGAAAACAGTGCTTAATGTGGTGGGCATTCTTTCCCGAGCACTGCTGCTCTTAAGGTGATTTGCTCTGTAAAGACAGTGACAGATCTCCTTCTTTCCACAGGAAAAAGAAAAAACAAAGGCTCTGCTGAACTGGAGGAAAGTCAAGGGCCCCGGCCGGTTCCGCTGACAGTTCAGTTCCAGATGCAGCTGCTCCGGTGGCCCTCATCAGCTGGCACCCAGAGCCAGGAGGCTGTGCCTGTGGCAGTGGGGAAGACTCAGTAATGTGTCCATCACTAAACAGTGAGTGGGAAATAAAACCCACAGGGACACTGCGTGGATCCTGGTTCACCTGAATTGCCAGGGCTGGGTGTTGCCACAGTGCTCTTGGTTGTCTGGGGTTGCTGCTGAGCTTCTGCAGGGGCTGGTGTGGGGTGGGCAATGGGCAGTGGGTGGTGGAGTGTACAACATGTGGTGCTCCTGTGCATGGTGCAGGGCTGGGTGGGCGATGTGTAGTGTGCAGGGTGGGGTGTGCAATTTGTGGCATGTAGAGTGGGGGGTGCAAAGTGCAGTGCTCGGGTGTTGGGTGTGTAGGTTTGGGTGTGCAGTGTGTAGAGTGGGGTGTGTGACGTGGGGTGCTTGGGGGGGGGGCAGGGTTGGGTGTGCAACATGCGATGCTCCTGTGTGGTGTGCAGTGATGGGTGTGCAATGTGCCGTGCTCGTGTGCAAGGTGCGGTTCCCGGGGTGCAGAGCCAGGGGTGCAGCGCCCGGTTGCAGTTCCCAGGTTGCGGTGTCAGGTGCGTGTTACCTGGTGTGCAGAGCCTGGTGTGCGGTTCACGGTGAGCAGTGTCCAGCATGCGTTGCCCGATGTGCAGTTCCTGGGGTGCAAAGACCGGGGTGGAGTGAGCAGTGTGCGGTTCCGGTGTTGCAGTGCCCGGTGTGCAGAGCTCAGTGTGCGGTGCCTGGTGAGCAGTTTCCGGGGTGCAGTGCCCGGTTCGTGGTGCCCGGGGTGCGGTAGCCGGTGCACAACCCAGTGCGCGGTACCCGGGTCGCGCTGCCCCGGGTGCGCGGTGCCAGCTCCCCCCCTCCCGAGGGCGCGGCGGGGCGGGACCGGCCGCTTCGAGCGGGGCGGGGCGGGGGCGGCAGCGGCTCCCGGCGGGTCTCGGCGTTGGCTGCTGGTGGGTAACGGCAGCGGCTCTCGAAGCGTCTCGGCGGTGCCTCCCGACGGATCCCGGCGGTGCCTCCCGACGAGTCTTGGCGTCGGCTTTGTCGCTCGGGACGGGGATTCGCCCTGGGGAGCACCGAGCTCCGAGCTCGCCCAGGGGCTCCCGGTGTCGGTGCGGTCCCCGCGGGGCACAGCGCTGCCGTCCTGGTGCCGGGACCCACGAAACAACCGCGAGGGGAAGCGCCGAGATCCGTCCCTCCTGGGCTTTCACGGGACCGCGAGTGCTGCGGGTGGGAAGCGCGAGCGGCCGGGGTCGCCGTCACCCACCGGGGCTCCTCTCGCTGCGCCCGCAGGCTGCCATGCACCCCAGGATCAGACCCCTCGCTCTCTACGCCCTTTCCATCACGCTGCTCGCGTGGGTTCTTTACATGAAGAAGGAGGCAAAGTTGGCAGAGTCGTCAGCAGAGCAGAAATGGGATGTAATGAACCACAGACCCAAGTCTTTGATCCTGGACAAAGCTGCAGCCAAGTGTTTGCCGAACTTGACCCTTGCCAATTCTTCTCTCACCCTCCCAGAGCTTCACCGCATCTTCTTAACATACAAGCACTGTCGGAACTTCTCGGTCCTGCTGAAGCCTTCCAGGTGTACCAAAGAGACGTTCCTCTTGCTGGCGATCAAGTCTGCCCCGATCAACGTAGACCGGCGGGTGGCCATCAGGAACACGTGGGGGAAGGAGGTCTCCATCAGTGGGAAGCGTGTCAGACTGGTGTTCCTTCTAGGGCGCTCGGAGGCCAAAATACGGGTACAGCCCCTGCACCAGCTGCTGGCTTACGAGAGCCAGGAGTTTGATGACATTGTACAGTGGGATTTTGTTGACAATTTCTTCAATTTGACCCTTAAGGAGCTTCATTTCCTTCGCTGGTTCATGGAGGACTGCCCGCACGCCAGGTTTGTGCTGAAGGGGGATGATGATGTCTTTGTCAACACTTATAATATTGTTGAGTTCCTCCAAGAACTGGACCCTGAACAGGATCTCTTTGTTGGGGATGTGATTGCCAATGCCCGGCCCATCAGGAACAGCAAGGTCAAATACTTTATTCCACAGTCCATGTACACAGCCCCTTTCTACCCTCGTTATGCGGGTGGAGGGGGCTACATCATGTCTAGAGAGACAGTGCGCCGCCTCCAGAGCACCGCAGAGGACATGGAGCTCTTCCCAATAGATGACGTCTTTGTGGGAATGTGCCTGGCAAGGATGGCAGTAATCCCAAAGAACCACGCTGGCTTTAAGACTTTCGGGATCCAGAGACCTTTCAATCCTTTTGATCCATGCTTTTACAAAGAACTGATGATTGTGCACAAACTAAACCCAACTGAGATGTGGATCATGTGGACGCTGGTAAAGGATGACAGCATTAGGTGTGCAGTGTCAGTAACGCACACCTACGGAAGGGGCTGGAAAAGAAGCTACTGATGAGCACAGTGGGATTGTGACTGGTGGCAGATGCAGGGTACTTATGAAATCAGATTGTGGTAGAAACTTGTCCTCTACACAGACTGTCCTGAGCTGTAGGGGTTTGTTTTGCAGTAAGTCTTTCTCTGTTGGTGGATTACTGAAGCAGTTGAACTGTCATGGGACAGGGATGGGGCCGATAGCTCGTTGAAACATGGCACAGGGGCTTGTTTGGTTCCTCCCAGCCAGGCTGGAGCCAGGAGAAGCTGCCACAGGGACGTGAGTGAGGTGCCACCTCCTATGGAGGCTCTGCAACACGGAGGCTGGTGTCTGACCACCAGCCAAGTTCAGTCTTGTGTAGGAAAGCTAATGATGACTAATGACTGAAAGAGCACTTGAAATTACCTGAAGGGGTGGAGGAAAGGCCAGTGTGTGCTGCTGTGTCCACTGCAGCACAGCTCCTGTGTCCCAGACCAGCTCTCCCACAGGGCCCTCAGGACAGCAGGAGAAGGGGAGTGGAGGAGAAAAAAAAGCCTTAAAAATGTATTGCCTTAACACAGCACGAAGATCCAAGGGCCTGGGCTCTGACTCAGGCCCTTTGGATTTTACAGGTTATTACAGGTTTATTTGCACTGGAAGCTTTTGCACAAACACTTTCTGATTGGGTTTGAGAGGAGTAATGTGTCTTGAATAACTACGGTGGTAGTTACGTGCCTGTAGCTTTTTGTGTTGTGTGGGAGGTATTTGGACTTGGTTGTTGTTGTTGTAATGTTGGTTATAAATAAAACACAGTTTTGAAGAGTATTTTTGCAGGAATATTCTTGGGTCTCCTGAAGGTTAAGAGCACTAAAAGCCAGAAACAGCTGAGATCTGATGCTGGGTGTTAGCATTAAGGAGTCATTAAAGAGGATAAGGTTATGTGGAAATGGAAACTGGCCTCTTCCTTTGCTCTGAGCAGCTGCTGTTCTCTGCCCTGTCCAGGCAGGATGTATCGATACAGAAGCAATTAATCGCTGAGTGCACTGGAGGCACTAATTTGAGGAAAGATCAAATATGTAACTGAGATTTGGTGATTGTTTCGTGAAGTTCATCAGCTTCAGGGTGCCTTGGTGACAGGTTGGAAACTGCTGTGCTGTGTGAGCAGGAAGCATCCTGGAAGCTTTAGAAAAAGGTAGTGGATGGAGAGGAAGTGTGTGATTATAGAAATCAGAGTAATTTGTGTTGTCACTGCTATCCAGTGCCAGCTGCCCATCACTCACTGCCCACCGGATGTGAGCTGGAGCTTTCAGAGGTGCCTGGGAAGTGCTTCTGGGAAGTCCTTGCTTGTACTGCAGATGGAGAGATGGGGGACATCCCAAGAACCAGAGGTGTGAGGAGCTTCCTGGCGCCCTGTCTGCCAGTGGCGCAGTGCTGTACCACCTCACGCTGAGGGAATCCTGGCAGTGCCACATTTTGTTTATCTCTTGCTGCTCTGGCTTTTAAAGAACAAGGTGTAGTTCTAACTTAGCCCTACAGTGTGACCCAGGCTCCTACAGCCACTCATATGAGCTGTTAACATTCCAGATGCGAACAGGTGTTTGAAAAAATTGCTGTTCCAAAGGGTGCCGTTCCCTGTGTGCACCCATCCTCAGCGTGGTGGTGTACGAGCTGCTACTGCATCTTCTCACTGCAGCTCTACGGGGATTAATTAACTGAATTAGCTGTACCTGAGAAATTGTCTGCATAGTTTCACTGTTGGCTTTGTAAACAAAGCTGAGTACCAGCAGCAAATTCTCCTTTGTGGGCGCTGTTCCCTGGGCATTGCTGTGTGTTCTAGAGATGAGGCTGGACAGAGTGGGTACCATGGCAGCCTCTGAACCGCTGTGGCAGTATTTTTCTGATCCACTAGATGATTCCAAATGCAAACTCAGTAAGTGGAGCATGATGTCATGTCTGTTGCAGGCTCAGGTGTATGGGCAAACCCCCAGTAGGCAACTCCCACTTCCTAATAAAGGTGTGGGGTTTCCAACATGTTTTGGAGGCAAGGCAGAGCCACTCGTGCTCTTCACTGTGACTTGGCTGAACCGATGGGTAGGTTCCTGTCACGTCTAAAGGTTCAATGTGTACAGCCTGTGTCACGGGAAGTAAAAGCAGGCCATAGACTGAAACAAGAAGTGGGAAACAAGGGAGCTCGGATCAGGCTCTGAAAGGGGAAGAATGGGCTACTTTGTAGACTTCGTGGCAATGCTTATCTGTCCTGAGCTGTATCTCTGCCATGCAAGCATCTCTGTAGTTGCTGTGGCATCCTGAAAGGAACACATCCTGTGTGTATTTGGGTCAGTGGCTTGGCAGAAATTCTTAAACTGCAGCATTAAAAAAATTGCAACAGTTGTGGTTAGAGGCTGACCTGAAGTTGCATTTGGCTTGAGGGCGTGGCTGTGCCACTGCTGCAAATAATCCTCTCATGACAGTGGGGTTTTTCCAAATGCTCCAGCCTAAAGCTGTGTTTGGGGACCTCCTGACTACTGGCACAGCAGACATCAGCATTTTCCTGGGAGCTTTAATTCCACACTGTGCCACCCTCCTTGGCCACAGCAGCACCCAGTGAGGAGCAGGAGCAAGGAAAGGCGGTTTCTGAATTGTACTATTTAATCTATAATTGTACAGTGCTGTGCAGCTGAGATTGCATTTGCTCAGAAGATGGGCAAAATGAGAGAGAAAGGCCCATGCTACAGCTGAGAAAATTCCTATTCACACAACACCCCTTTAACAGCAACCTCGACAATAACAGTACATTAGATGCTAATTTGTGGTGAAAAACCAATGGTTAATATGTGTTCTCCTATAAAACTCGA
This sequence comes from Dromococcyx pavoninus, assembly GCA_033558185.1. Taxonomy (NCBI): domain Eukaryota; kingdom Metazoa; phylum Chordata; class Aves; order Cuculiformes; family Neomorphidae; genus Dromococcyx; species Dromococcyx pavoninus. Next base: position 171,696 of record JAUMJL010001506.1, on the reverse strand, counting down.
TGAATTAACTGACTCAAATCAGCAGTGATGAAGTTCTAGTGGATGCTCTTCTGCAAAGCAATCTCAGCTTAAGTTTACATTGTGCAATTAACACTGCAAACTTCACATGAAGCGAGCAATCAGAAAATGAGGACAGTGAAAGACACCTGTGGTTTTCAGGCCTGTGGTTAAACATTAAGCTTGCAAAAAGAGAGAGTTAAGATTATTTTCCTGAAACTTGTGCTGGAAAGCATTCAAATATGTAAACCTCACTTCTGCTCACTGCTTTGTAAAGCAGTTGCCACAGCGACTTTGTTTATAACCACAGTATCTTGTAAATCAAATCTCCCTTTGCTTCCTGGGGAAGGCTGATGTGTTACAAGAGGTGCCTCTTGGGTGGAAAAGGCTGCTGTATTGAAACTGCAGAAATTCACTAAGAGCAGCCTGGGTAACTCCACAGACAGTGTTCAGCTCTACACCAAATGTTTCCCCTGTGAGCAATTCAGCATTGTTTGATGCAGCTGTCAGCCTCTGCTCTGCTTCAAACTTTTAAGTTTAATAAAAAACAGCCCTTAATCTCTTACCCAAATGGGCACACCCACCAAAGATGCTTGTGCACGCTTTAATAAAGGTATCTCCTAACAGACATCATCTACTTCACAGGTTAAAAATAATGACTTTTCACTACACTTCTTTGGCTGATACCTCGGTAGCCTCTAAGGTAAGAGTGCTCTCACCAAAGTATCAAATGAGCATTAGGACCCTCCCAGCAGACACACAATTAACAACAAGCTATCCTTGATAGCAGCTTTCACATTTGCATAGTTAAACATTTAAATAATTGAATTCATAAGTATTAAAAACATGATAAGTTACAAACAAGATCAGGGCTTTTCAGAACTGACTTGGAATTGACTTGACTTGTAAAGCAATCCTGTTTGGGGAAAAAAAAATGGAATCATAGGCTTATTTCAGGAGTTTCCACTATCCCACATGTAAAAGTTTGGGGCCCTTCAATTCCTGATTGACTCTCACATATTTTCCCATGACACTGAAGCTCTTCAGTCCTCCCGAAGGTAAGGGTCCTCCCCTGCCTCTGTACTTCCTAAAATGCCCTGTGGCAATGAAGAGTCCTCTCCTTGAGCCTTTATGAGCTCTTCTGTTTGAGCTTCAGCCAACTTGGTCTCTGCTTTCTGGGAGAGCTGTCGCACTTCTTGCACCTGTGACTTCACGAGCTGAATGTGGCTGCGGGCGGTCACCGAGGCCTGGTCTGCACCTGAAAAGTAATGATTTAAATACATGAGCTTAGAGGAGCACTCAGCAAACTTGCAATTAAGAAAGCCACTGCCTATAAGTATCATCTGCTTTGCAAAGGGTTTCAGTGTCTCTTGGGCTATATTAATGCTAAATGCATTTACTGTTCATTTACCTTAAACAACAATTGGCCTACTTTGAGATTTTTTTGCCCCCTTGGGTTCTTCCCAACCACGTAGGTTACAACCTCTGATCAGAGCCATCAGCTTGTGCCAGTGGGTCTGAGGACTAAGCCCAGCTCAGTTATGTGCCAGAAACTTTCAGTCCTTGTCCTGTCCCAGCACCTAACAGCAGTGGGAATGTCTGTGGCACTGCTGAGCCCGGAATCCCTTCTCCTCCCTTGCTCCTACAGATTCTGTGTCTTTTTCAGGCACTTACAGAGTTAGGATGTCCCTGTACATTCATCGCTTTCCTTCCCTTGCCAATTTTCCATTAGCCCATCTCAGAGCTATCAATTCTCTACACTTTTTGTGAAAGGATGCATACAGGGAGAAAAGACGAAAATTAGTATCTCTTCTGAGTGAAAGGCAAATGTTTTCACTGTCTAATAAGTCAATCCAGAAAGAAAGACCTGCTGGATCCCTTAGGTAGCCTTATTCCTGTGGCTCCCAGAACGGTGTTTGAACATTGCATTTAAAAATGGTTAAACACTTCCCTCTGATAGTTTTTGACATGGTTGGTCTTGATCTAAACCAAATGTGAAGTTTCGAGGCCTAGTTCTTAGAACGCTTCTACTAGGCTTGTAGCCAATGAAAACATGTAAGTTCTCATCATCTCTAAAAACCAGGCACTTGTTCTAAATTGGTATGTTAACCAAATTTATATTCCGTGTCTCAACTCCATCCTCATTCAGTAAATAATGCCTAAATGCTCGGGGAAAGAAACTGTGTGTATGTCTGCTTGTGCTCACCTGACTGATATGCAGCTTCTGCTGCCATCTCCGAAAGACGCAATGCTGTCATCCAGCTGGATTCCAGCCTGAGGTATTCCTGCTGTTTTGTTGTCATCTGGGAGTAAAACAAAGCATGACTTAACTAGATGTACCAGTGTCTGAACGCTCTTCCGAACGGTGCCTTTGTGAAAGGATAAGCAAGTGAGATGAGAACTTTTTGAGTTGAGTTGTAAGAGGCAGATTTGCTAATGGAAGAGAGACAATTGCTTACATCAACTCTGGCTCCTATTACCACCTGCCAGACTGCATCCGCCTCTTCCGAATTCATTTTCCCAAGAACATTGGTGTATTGCTTGTAGAGAGACACCAGTGTATAAACTGCCTGCAAAGGAATCATTTCACACAATTAGGTGGCAACCTGTACACCTCTGGTGTCTCAGTGTTCACTGTTGTTAATTAGCAGAACTGCTTAATGGTTCCAAAGATGCTTTGCTCTCAAGTTCACTACAATTTTGGAGGCACTGACACCATTTGTTGTCTGCCTTATATACTCGCCATACTAATTAGGAAGTAAACTGGAATGCAAATACTTTACTCAAACTGGCACTTAATTAATAAAATTAAGACTGTACCCTGTTGTTTCAGACTTAAATATGGCTCACTCCATTCTTCTGATGAACCTGAAGTTCATATCCTTAGAAATGGCCATATAAGGTAAATAAATACCTAAGAATACAGGGTGGTGTATCTTTTTTACTCAGTACCCAGGTATCCAGTAACTGTTGCGAGTTTCTTTAGCCTCAGTTCTGAGATATTTTGGCTTCAAATCAACCTCAAAGCAACAATCTAACAAAGTTAAAAAAGCTTCCACATTTGTTGTACAGAACAGTGAGCCCTACCCCACTGTTTTCTAGGGACCTGGCATCTTCAAACCCCCACACCACTTTTGTTAAAATTCATTAAAAAACAAAGTACATGTGAAGTACGGTTTAACAAGTGTAGTTAAGTGCCAAATAATTTAGGATTTCCAGTACTGACTTGCAAGCAAAGTGTGTAATCTCTCATCTTACCTTTGTATACTCTGTCAACGCTTCGATCAATGCGTATGTTGTTTGAGAGAGGAGTGTAGAAGTACTGTCTGTTACCAAGGAAACTGCTCTTTTAATCAAGGCATCGTTACTGAGAGAAACTGAGTTCTGCTTCTGAAAGACAAGAGATTTGTGTGATGTTTACAGTGACTTCCCTCTGTGTGTTACCAATAACAAATAATGGTAAGGAGGACCACCACTATCAATTATGGACCTCCTAATCCTCACTGCTGTTTTGCCTTTGTAAAACAGGACAATTGTTTTTGCAAGGTGTTATTGAAGGCAGACGTTTGTCTTCCTCATTTCTCTTAACAACTACATGGCTTAAACACCTGTGATCCCCAAGAAGGAAAACAATTCTGAGGGTAATTACTGGTTTGTAAAATGCTACCCAAGTGGTTTTGCATATTAAACTGTTCCTAATGAGTAGGTGCTGTTTCTCACTCCCAATCTGTTACCTCCATAACTGGGACAGCACACAGGGTCACTCCCAGCCCCACGCCCACCATGTGGTGCCATCGTCCGTTCACGCCTGAGGGGCAGCGTCTCCTAACAGGGGCCAGAACAGGGATGCGTTGTCTAGAAATGCAAGAAACAAAGGTAAGCACAAGAAATAACCACTGTGTAATGGAAAATAGGTGTCAAAAGGGGAAAAAGAACACCTAGAAGCTGTTCAAGGTAACTCAGTCTCTACAAAGCTTCTGTAAAACAGCTGCATAATAGTGAATGAGTAAGTTTGTTCTAAATTCTGTTATGCTGTATAATTGTAAGTGCAAGGAAAGAAGACAAGCAGAGTAACTAGTGCATTATTAATCCTTTGAGAGAAGAAATGTATCTTATCTGCTACTGACTCACTGCTGGCATTCAACAGTACTGAAAAACAAATTAAAAACATGCTGAAAAGTGGTATATGGTACATGCAGGTGAACATTATGACTGGTAATAGTTTGCTGCAGTTCAGTGACACTTAGGGCTTCCCAGTTTTATTTAAATCCAGGGTGCTGTGGGGTCAGGGTCCATCACTGAAACAGGCGAGCAGAAAACCAGCAGCACTCAGCCACAGAAGTTTTCATTTATGTACGAACGCAACTGATCAATTTTCCTTCTTTTATGCCGCGTACTCTTAAAACTACAGCCCAGCAGTGGCTACCGCAGCTCCAACTACCTGTGCTGCACCTGGAGGCACAGGAGATGCACTATGGCCATTGCTGTGGCACAGGCTGCCACCGCAGCGGGAAAACGGGGCGGGCCCGGCAGGGGTCGAGCCGGGAGGCGGCCTGCAGCCCCGCGAACACCGCCTGGGCGCCACCGCGGCCGGGGCCGCCCCGCCTCAACGCCCTCCGGGCCCCCGCCCTGCCGCGGTACCTGAGGAGGGAGCAGCAGCTCCGGAGCCACCTGCCGGCCGCAGCCATCTTGGAACCGGGCGCGACGCCGGAAGTGACGTCAGTGAGTACCGGCCGGGGAGGGGCGTGGGTGGGGCGCTGGGTTCCCGCCGCTGAGGGCGCGCGCAGAGGGGAGGGGGCGATCCCCGCGCGGCGCATGCGCAGAGGGCGGGCGCGCGGGAGCCGCTGGAAGGCGGGAGGGGCGCGCGCAGGCGGAACGTGGCGGGAGCCTGGGGGAGCGGGAGTTGTGCTCCTTCCGCCGCGGCTCTGCCCTCCTGGACACGGGGCGTGTTGTGAGAAGTGAGAGTGGTGTGGGTGATCCCAGGGCTGGAGCACCTCCCGTGCCAGGACACACTGAGAGAGTTGAGGTTGTTCAGCCTGGAGAAGAGGAGACCTTAGAGCAGCCTCCCAGTACTGAAAGGGGCTCCAGTGAAGCTGAAAGCGGGGAGATTTAGGTGAGATCTTAGGAAGAAATGTTTTCCTGTGAGGGTGGCGAGGCCCTGGCACAGGTTGCCCGGAGAAGTGGTGGCTGCTGTGTCTACATGTTTTTTGAATGACACTAGAGATGGTGACTCCACCACTGCCCTGGGCAGCCTGTTCCAATGCTTCACCACTCTTTTGGTAGAGAAATTTTTACTAATATCCACTCTAAACCTTCCCTGTTGTGTCTTGAGGCCGTTATTTCCCCTTGTCCTATCACTTGTTACTTGGGAGAAGAGACCAGCACTGACCTCACCAGAGGGTGATGAGCCTCCTCCAGGCTAAACAATCCCAGTTCCCTCAGTTCTTCGTGAAAGGCCTTGATCATTTAACTCTCTTCTTTTTGTATACACCAGAGATTCCTATCTGTACTCTTGTGAGACTCTTCGCTCAGCAGGGTATAGATTTAGCAAGGCAGTGCTGTGTCACACGAACATCCTTTAGGTAACTCCATGTTTTAAGCATTTGCAAAGTGCTGCAGCCTTGAGAACACTAAATAATAGGCCTGTAGCTAATGTGGTCCTTGTGCCTCCACCGCATGAAACATACCTTGTAGAACTGTAGGAAGAAGAAACCCTTTGGCTGATTTCAAATGTCTTTTCCCAGGACTTTGAAAAAAAAAAAGACAGATAATTTCTCTCTGTCTTCACACCCTTAATGAGGCAAAATTAGACAAGGCAGGACTTGTTTACTTGAGATGTTGGTCATGATTGAAGTGTGTTGCATCCCTCCCATCTCTCTCCTGTGCTCGGGATGGGGTGTTGGGTGGGAATTTCAGTGGGAAACCTCTGGGAGTCTTTTAAATATTTCAAAGAAGGGGGATAAGTGTCTAGGAGACACAGAATCTGCAAGAGACACAAATATCAGTAAAGTGCATGCTTGTAGATATTTTTTTATTTATTCTTTTTACATAAGAAAATAATATTATGATTAGGCAGTAATGAAACCAAACACTTGCAGGGTTGGCGCAGGAAGAAGGCACCACCACCCTGTGAGCCGAGCAGATGCGCAGGACGAGCTGCATGGTGGAGCCCATTGCCTCTGGCCAGCCTGTGGCTTCAGGAGCAGAAGAGGAGCTCTCATTTAAGCACCAAGAAGTACGTTGTCCAGCCGGCGAGCAGCAGCGCCCCAACCAGCACGGTGTAACTGAAGAGCACGAAGGCCAGCAGCTCCTTCAGCACCTTGAGGAAGTGGATGGTGAAGGAGTCTGGCATGGTTGTCCCCATCCTGCAGCAGGTAGGGTTTTTTTGGCTGTCTGCTGCTGTGCTTCTCCTCGGTCTATAAGCGAAGGGACACAGGATGAGTCTTTTTGAGCAAGGAGACTGCAGAGCCGATGAGGTGGCTCTGCTGTGGGCAGAAATGGCTGTGTTCAGGAGGGTTAGTGGCCACTTGTCCTTCTGGTAAAGTTGTTAGTGTCAGGTTGGACTTGTGTGTGCTTGTTCACAGAACCCTTGTTCCAGGGTTGCTGAGTGTTGAAAAAGAGTTCAGGATCTGATCAAAGTCTCCAAATCAGGAGTGGTAACTAAGCAGATTAAATATAGATACACAGGCAGTGGACACTGCCGTTGTTGGTGAGGGCAAGGAACCCTTACATAGTCCAGCTGGCTCCTGGTGTCTTTCCCCCGGGTCAGTAGCTGTGCATCCAGGAAGCTTCATGTTCGGAGCGGTCGCTGATGGTGCATTACCAACAGTGTGTTGTGATCAAAGTGGTCAATTCCTCCAAGGAAGCCACCATTAATATTTAATGTTATAATTGCATCTAATGGAGATACTGGCACTAACTGAGCCTTTTGTTTAAGAATGATGAAAACTGGGGCTAAATACAAGTTTGCAGAGGCAAATATTTATATCTCACATTAAAATATTCTCTTTAAATGGGAGACATGGGATCAGGTGCTTTAGAATTCATCTTCTAGCTATATTTTAAAGTCACAATTACACATCCCTTTAAAAGTGATTGCTCATTTGTTAGTTTAATATAAAAATCTGAACTCTTTCACAAAAGTTTTTGACTCTTTAGACTTAAAGCTGTGAAAACTCATCCAAAACATTCTACTGCCTCTCCAGTTTGTACGTGCTTTTTTTATGTTTTATCGTAACTATGTTTAATCAAAAATATCCACACTCTTGGTCAAGAACATAAAGGGAATTTAAAACCAACTGACCTAAAAGGATTATTTATCTTCTGAACAGTCTAAAGCCAGCCAAAGTAAACTGAATTCCCATTCTACCACTTAGAATATTTTTTAAAAGAGCTCTTGTGATAACAAGTTCACTTTTTGATATTGAAGAGTTTAGTCATTTTATTCTAAGCTCAAGCACTTGTATACGTTATAGGAGCTATTGCATTATAAAACCAGCCATGGTTTCCCAGTTGTTCAAAGCAGTGAAGTTTTCTATCCATAGGCTCTACATGATTTTTGATTATCTAAAAAGATGTTGATAAAGAAATAAACTGCTTACCCAGGTAGATGATGGGTTCTACTTCGTGAAGTTCCTGTTTCCCTCTAGTTTTGTTCTGCCGCCGTCCCTTGAATTTCTGGCTTCTAATCGGTTCGTGCTGTAGTTTGATCCCGTTCTGAGCTGCTCATCCGGGAGCCAGGCGTAATGAGGTTGTGTTTGCAGCCCACACGAGGACTGATGCACTAGGTGTGGTCAGGGCTGATTATTACATGACATAGCGCCTTTGAGCTCTGTGCAGCACAGCAGTACAGAGCATGGCAAACAGCTCCCCTGCCCCAGAGGGCTTTTGTCAACAGCAGCCCATGAGTTTAAGGGCCATGGCTTAGTGTTACCAGGTCAAAACCTGTATTTGTTTAAATGTGGGGGGTTTTCCTCTGACGAAGAGTTATTCAGCTTATACTTTTTATTGTGCAGTTATCTGAAGGCTGTTGTGCCTCTTGCTCTGGTCTGTGGGTCACTCAGGGAGGAGGATGCTCATGTACAGCTGGTGATCATCCCACATCAGCAACATTACATGGCACAGAACGAATCAGGCTGTTTTATCAAAAGGCAGTGAGCACTGGAGACAGGCTGATCGCTGCACTGTTGCTAGTTCACTGCTCTAGCTTCACCCCTGCACACCCAAGAAGTCATCCCTACCTTTTGGAGAACAAGGGCTACACCCCCTTTGCAGCAAGGTGAGGGAGGTAAGCTATAGGTTTATTTTTAGCAAAGCTGCTTTCTGATAATGATATATGAAAAGTGAAAGTCTTTTGGGGCAGAGGTTGGGTAATTGATTTTTTTTTTTTTGGCTTGTAAACCAGACACATGCAGAGAGGAGGAGGAGTATGTACTGCTAATCAAATCTTTTACCTACAAAGATATTATGATGTAGAAAATGGCCCCTTAATTTCATTAGGCTCTCTTGTTATCAAATTATTGCCCGCATGGTCAGCAAGGCTTTAGACAGAAGCAGAACATAATCAAGCTGCTCAGGAAGCCTATTAAGTAGTAATTGCTCCTCCAGAGAATAAATCAAAGTCAAGATGGCTTTTATTTTTTTTGTTGTTGTCGTTGAGTAGTTCCAGGAAGAGACTTTGTCTAGTCTGAGAGTCCACATGGCTCCAGCCTGGTTGTAGTGCAAGCTGCAGGCTGCAAAAAAAATACAGAGAGCATTGCTGGTAACTCAGGAGTTCGCCCAGTGTTCAGTGTAAACTATTTTTTAACTACTTTTTGTCTCTAGTGTTCCTAACACACACATCTGCTGGTCCAAGTGAAAAGCTAAGTAAGCTGTTGAATGGGTGCTTTGCATGGTTTTCTTTTTATCCCTTGCGTTGAAGCTTTCACATGTCAGTTCCTTGCAATTAGTTCAGTTCTTAAGATTAAAAAAAATAATATGGAAACGATGATAGTACAAAAACCCTCAAGGCCAAGCCAAGGACACTGTGTAGGGACAGCACTGAATCACAGTTTCTTCTTCTTTTTTTCTGCACAGTAATGTCAGACTTTTGATCCAATTTTCTTTTTAAATAATGTGAAATTAACTACTTTATGGTGGAATGGCAGAAATAATGCCGAGCAAGGCAATCCACATTTGCTCCTTGCATCATTGTCAAACTTGCAACATATTTTGCTTTTGTAAGACAACCCTGTAAGTTCCCTACCCACCTGAAGTAACGTCTCAAATGACTAAAACTGTATTTTTCTTTGAACATCAAGAAATCCCATAAATATTTTTGATGTAGTAAATTAAATGGCAGAACAGAATGTAATTTATGCATACGCTTAAAGACAAACATGTAGATGTTATAAAAAAATGGTTTCAAACTAAGTAATTCAGTTTTCCTGGGGTGGAGGGAGAAGGATACAGCTACCAGAGTGCAGAGTTTTATTTTATTTATTTTTGTAGTCCAGAGAGAAAAAGAGTGAGAAAGCACTTTCAGAAAAAAAAAATCAAATACATCTTAAAATTTTATTCTCTTAAGCCAACTGGAGTTAAACAGACAGAGGGGCTCTGTGAAGGAGCCAATTTGGCAAACCTCACTGGGTTTCAGTCTGTTGTTTTGTAACAGAGTCATAACTGTAACAACTTGGAAAAACGAAGGGGTTTTCTGTGGACATATTATGCATTATGCAGATAATTTTTTTCTAAGAGAGTGAGCAGTTATTTTTTTAAGTACTTTTTAACTATTTAAGAACGGAATGCAGGGTGAAACAGAGTCCCCAGTGGCTGCTATTGAAGCCTGCGAGTACAGTGACAGCGACCAGGGAAAAGGCTGAGGTGCAGCAGCACAGGCATAAGCAGTGGGTACCAGTGTCCCCTGCTTTGCCCTCCCAGCCTCTAGCAATTAGCAACGATGAGGCTTCTGGAAGCAGAAGCTGCCTCTTGCACACATTGGCTCAGCAGCACCACTGGCCCAGCCACCAAGACCATGGAAAATTCCATTTTATAATGTTGAGCTCTACAACAGCTTGTGGCAGCGAGTACCACAATTTATAAACTGAACGCGGGGTGAAAACAGTGTCTGTTTTAAACCTGCTGTTTACTGGGTTGATGATGTAGCTATTCTTGGCCAGAGTCCCATAAGGGGAGTGTCTGTGTATCTTCAGGCATAAGCTCTTGACACACTGATGTCATTCATGCTCTGGAGTAGCTTTCCTGAGTCAGGTGGGTGTACCTAGGACAAACAAGCCACCTCACACCGATCTCTTCAGAGGGCGATTGAAGTAAAAGGCTCAAGCATCTCCCTCGTCATTTGGGCACAGCTGGTTGTATTTGTAGTCAGTGCTGTTGATGTGCATGTGGATATTGTTGAAGGTTTAGCTGTTGCTGCAGGAAACCCAATCAATGCCTTGGCCAAAAGGTGCAGGACAGTGGTCTTCAGTGTGGCCTACAGGCAACTAACTGCAACAGACAGCTAACTGCAACAGACAGCTTGTTACAGTACAGTGCAGGCTCAGCAGGTCCTCTGGGGCACTATTCTGTGTGCCTAATATGCAGTAAAAAAAGTTACTGCTTCCCCTTTACAGCAGATCTCTTTCCATTGCACAATCAGCTTTCAAGGATGTGACAAGGTTTAGCTGAGGTACAGCTGAGTAGAGATCTTGGAGAGAAACAGATCCAGTGCACTGATGGAATGTATCAGGCACCAGAGACAAATAATATGGGAACATTGGTATGAGATCAGGAACAGAAAAAAAATTCTGCCTCCTCAGCATCTCAGGAGGATAAAATGAAGTGATCACATCCCTAAACTGAAAGAAAAGAAAAAAGAAGCAGTTTACCAAATAGAAGAACCAGTGCAACTCCCTGCTCCCCCAGTGCTTGTTTGCCAATTCAGATCACAAGCACAGATCTCTCCTTCTCCCATTGTTTCATTGTTAGTGCCTTTCAGCACTGCTTGTCTGCCAGGAAGTTCCACAAACCGTAGGAACACATGTGCAGAGAAGGATGAGGGTATCTGCATCATGAGCTGGTCTCAGGAGAGCTTCTTTCACTGTTGTGTTTCTCTGATGTTCAAGCAGCCGTGCCAGAGGGCCAGAAGTTGGCGTGTCTGTGGGACTCTTGTCAGACCCTAGAAAGGGGCAGGCTCCAGTTTTTCCATCAAGGATTTGATCCAACTCGTTCCATTGATCAGTTTTGTAGTGGCAATGACGTACTCTGTGCCTCCATCTTCCATTTGGGACAGAAATCTCAGTGCAGCTATTTCTGCGTATGTCACGCCTCCCAGGAAGAACACCAGAGTGACTCGGTTCTCACCGTGTTGACCTGTGCGTTCAGAGAAATTTACAGGCTGTCTTAATTTTATTTTTATGTTGCCTATCCATCAACTGTCAAACTCAAAATGACCTAAAACTGCAATAAATATAGCAGCTGCATCAGCAGCTCTGGACACTTTTTACAGGCTGTGCTTCCGCCTGCCCAGGCTTAATAGCAGGAGAGTGATGCTGACCTTCTTTATAGAGTAATGTTACTTATTAAAATCACAGGATAAAGTTAGGGTGATGAGAAGGTTAACAAATGTACCACTCTGTAGAATATTCAGTGCACATGGTGCTGTGCAGTAATAGCAGGTGGAATATGTGACTAGATGTTCTAACGAGGCCAGAAAGCTACCTGTCAAAAGTGGGTTAGGGAGATCTAATAATGCAGTGGGACGGGAGATGAGAGAGATACCAGGACTCTGCCAGCCCGTTTGCATCATTCCAGCCTAACAGAGATGCATCTCCCTTTAAAAATGGGGAAAACAAAGAGCAAAACTTACGCTTTTTCTGAAGGCCAGTAGGTAACTGCTGCCTCTCCTCAAAATGGGGACCCGGCAGCATCTTTAAAACCTCCTCTATGCTCCGCCAGCCTGGCCGAGCCAGAAGCTGTGCCAGGCGCACACTCAGCGGTGCGTAGCCACTGTACACGTAGGAAATGTCATTTGGATTCTGCAGGAGAGAGCACAGTGTGAGCAGCAAGCGAGCGCTACTTCATGCTGCAAAACAGCACCACGGAAATAATTAAAAAAAACAAAATTGAGAGTTTTCCTGCTGCACATAATTCTGTACTGTTAGATGTGGTGTTCACTGCTGAGGCCGCTTGTTTACCTGTTCGTTAACATCATCCATCCATAAGCGCAGGGTCTTCCTGATTGTTGGGTAGTTATTCCTACCACTTGTCTGAGGCTTCAGGAGTCCAGCCTTTTCCAGGTTGTTTAAGGTCAATACGTGTTCGTAGCCGTAAGTCTGCAATATGAAGAATTCACCTTTAATGCTGTGTCAACAGGCCATGACCAGAGCTTTTTTTTAAAAAAAGGCAGAGATGTTAGTTCAAAAAATTTTTTAAGATTGCTCCAGAGTATATCCCACTTAGTGTGTTTAAATAATGATAGCAAAAAGTGCAATGATGTAAAACTCTCTGTATCTCCATGCTGTAAAACACATATAACACCCCCCTGAGTCATTGCTATCAGCCCAAATGGAAGCCTCAGTCCTCTGTCAGTACACAATAGACATTAACACTCCCCATGTATAAGATGTGTCTGTCTAGAACCAAATGTTGTAGAGCTGAGACTCTGATGTGAATTTTCTCAGGAATTTATCAGTCCAAAAGCTGCAGCCCAACCTGGAGAATCTCTCTTTTGTAATGGTCCAGAACCTTCTGCTTCAGTCCACTGTTGCATACGGATTGCAAGCAAACGAGACGCAAGATCTTGATTAATGGATGTTTTTGAGCTATGCAGTCTTCAATATAATTGTTAACCTATTAAAAAAGGCATAAGCTGTTATTTACAGACCTGTTGGAAGTACCTAGAAGTCCTGGAAAGGAAAATTTATTTTTATCTAGTATAGTATCTCCAAGACAGCAATAAAGAGGGTGCAGCTGCTCTGCAGGCAGCTCAAGGCCATCTGTAGAACAGAGATCCAGCACTGGTTCCATCTAGCATCTTTCTAGAGCACATCTGTTCCACAGTCAATTGCTACTTGTCTGAGGCTCTGAAAATATGCTGATGAACAGTCTTCAGTCTCTCACTGATCCCTCACAGCACGCAGTGCCCCTGTACCAGTCAAAGCACCCCACTTGCATACATCTGTGTTACAGGCAGTGACAGGTAACCAGAGCCCGGCAAAGCACTCAGTACAGCACCATCTCCAGGTACCTTCAGCAATGCCTGTCACTTGGAAAATACTGCAGTGTGCAAGGAGACACAGAGCTTGCAGCCTTGACACTGGAAGGAGACAGACTTTGTCTAGATCAGAATTTTTCTCTCTCAAAAATCCCAAATAGAAAAAAACCCAGAGAAATATGTTGTGGTTTTTTAAGACATAAAAGAGTCACTAATTGTCATTATCTGCTTACCTTGTCTGTGTCAATTCCAGACATGAACTCTTGTTCCACTGTTAAATTATCAAAGAAATCTTCAGATGCTTTGGAAAAAGAATGAAAATCAATACAATAGCAACTGACAACTTATTTTCTACATTTAACATTTTAGCAGAGATGCACTGGACAGACCACAGCCAATTTTTGCCAAGCTGAACCACGTCCATCACGCTGTCTTGCATCTTATCTTTAAATTAGTCAGATGGACTGTGTAACAGATACTCACTGGTGATGTCTTTGATGAGTTCTGCAATGGAGGTGTGGTTTGCTAGAGAACTTCTTGCTGCCTGCATATGTGGCAACTGTGAGACAAACTGCTTAATCTCTCCAACGGTTTTTGCGTGGTGTCTTTCCTAAAGAAATCCATCCCATAGGTTAGGCCTTGTTCAGATTAATTGGCCAAACACCAACAAGATAGTTTTATCATGAAAAGGTTTATTTTACTGTTCTGACTGCAACAACAGATGCTGTTAGACATATGCAGCCTTTTAGGCAAAATACTTTAAATGCTTAAACTAAAGTCATAGCATTATATGTACCAGCACTTTCATTGTTAGAAGAGGCAGGACGTAATAAAATTGGATCATTAGACTGTTTTTTTATATTGTATCAGTGTTGCCCATTACTCTTCTCCATCTTTGCCTGATTTCAGCCATCAGTATCTGCTCCTCAGTTTCCCTGCCAGCAAAACTACCTTTTTCATGCAAAGATGAATTACTTTGCTAGCTGCTGGTAAACATGGAACCCTAGTCAAATGCAGTCAGAGATGGGGAACATTTCTCCTCTAAGCAGTAGTGAAAGGTGCTGAGCAACTGGGTTGTCAGGGTCTGTGTCCCTCACAAGCAGAAGTCTGCCATTCCCTGTACCTGGCTGTAATGATATCCCAGGTTTTGAGCAAGGATCCAATGAAGCACAATGCAGACTTCAGCTCTCAGAGCAGTCCAGAGATCTGTATTTCATTTAGGCTACTTGCCTCTTGCTGCATCTTGGAGTAAAAATAATAACAATTCGACTTAGATGCGAAGGCTTTAAAAGGGCAAGTGCAGGCAGGAGAGTGATAATGATGAAGCCTGCAATTTAAGAAGTCCTCTGCTGCCAATATGCTGCCGTTTCATTATCACCTATTACCTCTGACAATTTCTTAAACTTCTTTATTTTTAACAACCATATGACTAACCCATCTCTAGCACCTCCAGCACTAATATTGCAAACACCAGATGAGGCTGAGCACAAAGGATTTCAGTTAAGGTTCCGCCACCTCATCTTAGATGTGGCAAAAGTGAAAAGGCAAAAAAACCCAAAGGAAATATAACCAAACAGTGTGACAAGTTCTCTCGAGAATCACCATGAAGTCTGAGAACAGAGGTGTGGGATCTCCATTTCTTTATGAATCATCAACAGGATGTTTTCCAACAAAACCACAAGCACACCCCACAGCAGTCTCCAGCTTTATCTAAGGTGACACGTGAGCATGAATTTATAGGCCAAATCTCCTGTAAGACAACTGTCTTTTTCACATTCTCATTGTTTTTTATGCCAGCCATAACACTCCATGAGTTTTATTTCTTAAAGCCTGTTCTCTGCATCTGCAGGGAATACAAAGGGGAGAGGACTTTTCAGTGAACAGCAACAAAATGGAATTGATCAGTACACTAAAATTAACCTTCAGCATCTTGCAGAGGGAAGCAGCACCTGACTGTTCTGCAGATGAAGAAAGCAATTTCTATTATGGGAACTATGGGCTCATAGCAGAAATGTGGTTTAGGTGAGCTCTGAGACAAGCTTTTAGCAGTGAGACAGGAAAAGCCCCAGTGGGGAGAAGAGAGGATCTGCAGAACTACATGATTCTTAAGAGGAGATCTGACCAACGTCTACTCAGAACAGTCCAAATGGAGCTGGGTCTTGTCCCAGGGCAGGGGAATAGGCTGGAGGGGCTTCTGAGGACTACCTGTTTTTACTCTGGCTGGGGGTTACTCCATGGCAACAGTTCAAGCTGCCAGTCACAGCCCTGCTGAATGCAGACTGTCTGTATCTGACAACAAGAATTCCCAAGAGCTGCACCGTCAGATAAAGACCTCACCTCAAAGGCTGCTGAAATGATCTTGGCTTTCTTGCTCAGCACTGACCCCACAGCATTGAAGTTCTTATCTCGGATTTCAGCATACAGTTCTTCAGCAGAGTTCAACTGAAGCTTCTTGGGTTCTGTGGGGAGATCTTTCCCACCTTCACCCTGCTTCTTTGGAGCAAACTTCTCAGGAGGGAGTTTCACATAAGCTGCCAAATGCAGAGAAATAACCCTTATAAGGAGTGGAACTTCACCATAAGAGGTTACGATAAGCAGGCTGTGGAAACATGTCCCCTGAGGTGGAAACAGTTCTGAGCAGCAAAGCTAATATAAACACCTAAACAACTCAGTGCATATGTGTTAATTAAGGAGAGTCTCCCTGACCTCACTGAGCAATCCGGAGACTTACACAAAAATACATCATCAGAACTCAAATGCTAGCTACCCTGCTACCAAAGAGGTTTGGGGGCAGCCTTCCAAACCGTCCTCAATACAGCAGGAGGGATTAAAACCCATAAATGCCTCTCTGGAGTTTTTCTTACTACCTCCCGAAGAGCAGGAGAGCGCTCTGAATGGCCTTTCAAACACTGTCCCCTTCAGTGCAGCCCAGCATGAGCCAGTCAGGCTGGAGAGTGAAAGCATGCACCAGCATCTCTGCTCCCACACCACGCATTGTGTTACTGTGTCTGCACCCAGCCATCATCCAAAACAGGCCCAGCCAATAACCGAGCACTGCACTCCCCTTCCTAGGCAGAAAGAGAGCTGGAGCTGATCTGAATGGGCTCTAGCCTGGGACTGAACCACCCCTGCACTAAGTTCAAGTGAGCTGCTACCACATCCCCCAGGCTCCCATTTAGTGAAGCAGAAACTCACCCGACACACAGCGCCCCGTCCCTGCACACCGGAGACCCGGCAGTACTCACTGTTCTGAATGCCATAGATTTCATCTATCAGCCCTTCGTACGTCAGCTGCGTCGCTAACGGCGTCAGCAGATCAACGTTGCGGTCCAGCAACAGGAGGGTATCAAAGACAGGAAATATCGAGTTCTGGCTTCCCGGGAACTCACGTTTCATCCTGATCATCATGTTAGCCACGTGCTGAAAATAAATCGTGTGAGTCTGGTTACGGTACAGGCCACAGCAGATGGACTTGACTTCTAGGCCATACAAGCATGCACTCATGCGGGTATGGGGCACAGCCACGTGTGAAGGAAGAGAATGGCAAGAGGTAGAAATGGGCTGACAGATGAGGGCAGGATGAGACAGAAGTCCTCTGCTGCTGCTCTCTGCAGCTTAGCAAGACCGTGACCAAAGCACAGGGTTCATGTCAAGCTAATCCTTCATTAGAAAAGGTACTAATTAAACTGTAGTTCGATCAGAGAGAAGAGAAAAGGATTATAGGGGGAGATGAAAAAGCAAAGGCATGAGCAGTAGGGTACGCATCTCCCGCTTTATTCAACCCCTCTGATACCAACAGAGCGGCTAAGTGTTAAAACTCCACAGAAAGAACTGTGGAAAACACAAAGGCAGTGATCCTGTGAGCTAAAAATATGAAACAGATAAATCCTCCTGACAGGAAGACTTATGGAACAGCAAAGATTGTTCTTTTGGCCAGAGATGACAAAGCCCTGATCCCAGAATTCCAGTATGGCAAGAAGGGTCTGTAGCTGGATTCAAAACCCCACAGATGCATTTAACTAAACACTCCTTAAGGCAGTTCCAAACAACAAGAGGCAGTTCTTAAGCAGCAGCATTTGCCTTACCCGGGCACACTCGCCCTTTCCAAAAATCTGTGGGATGGTTCCATAGAGAGCCTGTAGCGTCATCAGCCCCTTTGCCGCATGGTACAGACTTGTCTGGTCGCTCTCCAGGTAACATTCCTAAACAACAAGAAGAATTGCCTGTGGAAGGTATTGATCTGACACAGTGCAATGTGGTCCATGTGAATAGCTGAAAGGAGGCACAGGCTGGAGAATAACTACAGCTGCTGGCAAATATGGACCTTATCAGTGCTGTCACTACATCAAATCATTTGACCAAACCAGACACTGTGAACCCTACACATTATTCTCAGTTTGATGGAGAGGAAGAGGAGACACAGAAAATGACTGCAAAGAGCCTCTCCCTCTAATTAGGCCAATCTGAGAGCACAGCACCTCATCGCAGCTGCAAGCCCTGACACATCGTCTGGGCTGCACTTAATAAGCTGGAGAAAGCCAAAGAAACTCTCTCTTAGACCTTTCTGTCCCCAGACACAGCATTCTGAGAAATCAGGATCCACAGCTGGTGTGTGACAGCTGATAATCCTGAATACAGCTTCACACACAGTATTAACCTTTGCACATAGCTCTACAGCTGCATATTGACACCGACTGCACTGGCTCTTTATAACAACCAAGTATTTTAAGCCTCATGGATGCTCAATTTGTGAAATTAACACCAGAGATAAAGCTAGAGGAATGAGAGTGCAGCTTGCTGTAATGATGGATCCTTCAGCTTTTAGTTAGAAAACGAATGGAGAAGTTCAGGCTCAGTTTGGCACTCAGGGTCAGGCTCTGCAAAGCTTTTCCCTGCTGTGCAGGTCACCCACAGACCCTCTCAAGGCCTCTATATCCAACATCAACAGCCAACACTAAAACATGTGGTGTTCTTCCTTGAAGATAAGACAGGTGCTTACCTTGAATGCGCTCTCGGACTCCATGGAGAGCAGATCTCCATCGAAGGGTATCAAGTCCAGGCTGTACTGCTCTCGGTGGATGAAAGACCCCAGCACACCCTGCTCCTTCAGCCACTGCTCGCAAAGCAGGCTGCGGCGCGGCACGAAGAGGATGTGGAAGTCCCTCTGGGGAGAGCGGCCTCTGTCTTCCCTGGAAGAGTCACAGGCAGGAGCACAGCAAACAGTAACTCATCTGGGCAGGGTGCCAGCATGGACCACAGGCTGGAGGCACTGAACTCCAAGGAAACAGGAATGTCACACGTGGTTATCATTACCAACTTCCATTCCTAGCATTATATTTTGGAATATTTTTTACCCAGCTACATGTGGCCACAGCTCTAAAACCAAGGTGAGATGCCTTGGTTTTCCTGCAGCTCTCAAAAGTCAAAGTGGAACACCTCTCCCTTCCCAGGGTGTCCTGCACCCCAACTGGAGCTCTGGAGTGGCCGTACTGCAGCGTTGGTGTGTGCATGTAGCTCCCTGCTTTGAGCCCAGAGGTGAACACCATGCAAGGGGTTCGGGCCAAATCTGTGCCCTTCTTCGGCTCCCAAGAGAACCAGGAGCAGCGAGAGTTTCAGGGCAAATCTGCCCTCTCCTTTGGCTCCCAGGAAGAGAACCAGGAGCAGAGCCCTCAGTGTCACCACCTGCCCCGCCAGCCCGGCCGGTACCTGAGCACGATGTCCGTGATGATGTCCATCAGCTCCAGCCTGGGCCTGACGAAGAAGATGACGTTCTTGACGTCGGTCTGGGGCAGGCGGCCCGGCTTGAGCGTGAACATCTTCTCCACCTCATGTTCCTGCGTGGAGAGAAGGGGTGAGCGAGCGGCGAGTGACGAGCCCCGGCCGCGGCGGAGGACGAAGGCGCCGTTACCTTCAGCAGCGAGTACTGCGCGATCAGCCCGAAGGGCCCGGTCAGGTATTCGTCCCACACGATCGCCTTCGGGAAGGGAGAGTGGCGTCAGCACCGGGCGACCCTCCCCTCCCCCCCGGCCCCATTTCTTCCCGCTCTCCCCACCTTGGATCCCGCGCACTTGTCGAGGAACTCGCGCAGCTCCCGCCGCCCGGCCTCGCGCAGCGCCGTCAGGTTGACGCGCCCCGAGCTCAGGTGCGCCGCCATCGCCCCGCCTGTCACGTGATCAGGCACGCTCCACATGACCTCCCACCACGTGATCGTCGGGGCGGGGCTAGCTGTGGGACCCCCCAAGGAGCCGGTATCACGTGATCGGGGCGGAGGGCGATAGCGCAGCGCCCCCTGGCGTCACCCGCGTCCAACCCCGCCCCTTCCCAGGAGGCTCGACCACCTCCCACCGATAGAATCGTAGCTTAGTCCGTCCAGTTCCCATCCCCAGCTACGGGCAGGGACACCTCCCACTGGATCAGGGTGCTCAAAGCCCCACCCAACCTGGCCTTGAACACCTCCAGGGATGGGGCAGCCACCACTGCTCTGGGCAACCTGGGCCAGGGCCTCCCCACCCTCACAGGAAAACATTTCTCCCTAAGATCTCAGCTCAATCGCCCCGCTTTCAGCTGAAAACCATTCCCCCCCATCCTGTCCCTGCACTCCCTGATCACGAGCCCCTCCCCAGCTTTCCTGAAGCCCCTTTCAGCACTGGGAGGCTGCTCTAAGGGCTCCCTGGAGCCTTCTCTTCTCCAGGCTGAACCCCAATTCTCTCAGCCCACGGCAGGAGGGCTCCCACCATGCGTTGGTAAGAACATCCCACCACACTGCTACTTTTTTCTTTCTACTGATTTACAGGTTTATTGATTTGTCTTTTTATTTATTTGTCCCCAGGCAGAGCCTGTTACATTCCTACCAGAATAGAGGGAGACAAAGTCCACACCTTTTTTTTTCCAAAATATAACTTTAATATATATGCATATATACACACACACCACACACACGCACTATACAGAAGCCAAAAGAATGCAAAAACCAGGGATGTTCCCACTTGTTCCAAGTGTGCAGAACACAGGGGTTCCTGAAAAGCCCCACAGCAGCTCCCTGCCTTACCTGCTTTGTGTTTTCATGTCTCACACTGTGTCAAACCACAACCTCGAGCTCACCTTCACCAAGCGAAATCACAATCAAAAACATAAAGGAAAATAAAGATGAAACATTTCTCAACCCAGTCCAGTGTCAAAAAAAAAAAAGCTTAAAAATCTAAATGTACAAATTCAGCCTTAAAATGGTTTAGTGCAAATATGAAAATTAACAGCATAATTTTAAGGTACTTAAATAAGCTTTAATATAATTATAGTGCTTCCTTCCTATACATGTTTTCCCATCAACAGATGCAACAGCATGGGGGCGTTTCTTGTTAAGAGTAGGGACAAGCCCAGAACCTGGGAAGAAATAGCATAAAGTCATCTGTTAAATCCTTTATTTATATTTCACTTAAATTTATTAAAGGGGAATAGGGTATTTATTAGAGGAGGAGCAAAATATTTATCAATTCTGGAGTGGATGGGCAAGGGGAACGGGAGAGAGGGCGTTGAGAAACGCTGTCCCTTTTCCTGACGTTCCGCGCACACAAATGCTGGTGGTGTAAATGGTCCGATCGGGGCGCACAGCCAGTCTGTCCTCCTGCCCACGTTAGAAGGTCTCGTCGTCGTTGCAGTCGGCCGTCCAGTGCCCGAACATCTCGCAGGTATCGCAGTAGGGGCGTTCCTCCCTCCTGCTGCCGTGGTAAGCAGAGTGCGGGGGCTCCTCCAGCATCTGCGCCTGCGTCGGGCAGTCTTCAGTGTCGTGAAGATCAAAGCAGCCACAGATATCGCAGAAGAGACGAGGTTTCTTCTTTGACAGGCTTTCTTCCTCGCTGCAAGATCAGCACCAGTGCAAGTCAAGCAGAGCACTTCTTCATAAAAGAGAAAGGCCTGCTGCCCTGCCCGGCCCAACAACCCCTCTCATCATCACTGAGACCAAGGAAACCCCACAGCAGGCAACAGAGTTACACAACCCCTTCTGAAGATCTGCTGACACCTTGACTACCTTGCAGTGCCCCCATAACCCCGAATACAGTAAATACAGTAGTATTTACTAAACAAACTACTCTGTACATATTTGCACAAATACAGACATTATTTAAAGAAGAAATACTGTAAATGACCTTTCTTTTGACAGAGAAGATCTGAAGTCACAGTATCAAACAGGTTTTAGGTATATTTCTCTGGACTGGATTTCCCCATCTTAGTGGCCTCTTGAGAGCAACGGTTCTTCCACTTAATTAGGAAAGGGCCAAACTCAACCAAGACTGCTGACAAGTACATTGCTATACATCAGTGTTTGTGATCGATAACTACAGGGGATCATCATGCACCACCACAGGCATCACAGTAATGGACCTAAGTAAGGCTGGAGTCAATCACCCTAAATTCAAGAGAAAGCTCTGTTTGTCTTCCCTGACACCTGAGATCAGGCTGGCGCCTTGGGCAGCTGACAGAACTGACTGCTATCAACAATTCCCAAAACACAAACCATGGTTTCCTTTAGGATTTATACCTGTCATAGTTATTTATCTCCTCTTCATTGCCATTAAGGGCTGCTTCACACATTCGTTGTATTTTCAAGTTTAATTCTTCATTCCTCCTCTGCAGATCTACTATCACGGAGTTCAGGAAGTCAATCTGCAATAGTCAAGGACAAGGGTAATCAGCAGGTTGAGAACTGCACTTCAGAGAAAGTGAGGAACAAAGGAATGGCCCTCAAACTGACACAGGCAGCTCTGCATTAACTCTTAGTGTTGGATCATTGTACTGTTACACAAAGAGTATCCATGGGCACTGAGAGAACAAGGGAGAGGAACTTTCCACAGGACCTCCTCGGTGCGATTTCTGTCCAGGAAGCCTGGTAGTTCTGCCCAGTCAACACATCTGAGATGTGGTGGGCCTCAACCCACCACTGATAGGTCAAGTTCTTTTAATCACGTTACATTTTGAATGTTTTTCCAGCTGTGTAACTGATCACAACTGATCAGTCTCTGTTCATCTGGGCCTGCAGCTCTAAGGGACACTATAAGGGACACTCTAAGGGACACTCGCAGAGCGATCCCGGAGGGGCAGTGGGACAATGCAGTGTGCCCACACCACACCTCCCAAAGCCAGTCTGAGCCACAGAGACCAGGACACCAGCACTGCAGCAGCACTGCTGAATGTAATCACGTAATGCGTGGCAAGTTAACATAGTGAATAAAGTAAAGAAAGCCAAGGAGAACAAACCTCGTGCTGATTGGAAGGAAGCATTGCCATCAGCAGGTGAATTCAAGGAGGCAGAAAAAACAGAAAGATTGGTGGTTATTGTATGTTAGTTACACTGCTGAACATCAGTGATCTAGCAATGACTTTTAGAATGAGCAGAAGGTGCTTCTATTCTAACCATGTTTCCTGGCATTTGTTGTCAGAGGCTGCCTGCCGTTCACTAGCATTATCTTACCCTTTGATACTCATTTTTCCTACACCTGTTACCAAGCCCATGCTGAGTAACTTCCTTGTCCCTTTGCTGCCAACCTTCGCTTTGAGTCAGGTTCTGCAGTTAAGAAGCAGCAAGGACCAATGTTTCCACTGCAGAAATTCAGAAGTAAAGTGAGCTCAGGCAGCCTGTTTCTCCAAGATAGCAAGCACCGCTGATTTGGGGGGGCCACATCTTATTCCTCATTCCCATCCAAGAAACCTTTGGAAGGAACATCACGGAGCAGTTTGAGTGTGCTCTGCTGGGCTGTACCTCACCAACTTGATGCAGATCAAAAGTTGCCACCCCTGCTTTCCTGCTTGCTTCCCCATGTTCCAATAACCTGAACTATTTCTCCAGTATCACTCATCATTTGTTTCTTAATATTTCCTGTTATTAATAATTCAGAAGCCGAATGTTACAAGATATATCTGCTCATTATAATCCTGATTTACAGGATCTGATTAGGAATTGTCTTTGGAAAAATATTTCACTCTGCAATGGACACGCTGCTGGTTTACCACACCGATGTTTCAGATCAAATACCTGCTTCTCTTTTGCAATTTCATCTTGATTAGCAGCATCACCTTTAAAGAAAAAAAAAAACAAACACAAACAAAGTGTTAAGTATCCAGTAATCTAAATTATGAAACATATAATGGCTTAGAGACTGAAATAATGTAACAGTCTCAATTTTCTAAAGCATCTTATTCTCACTGCTTTCTAATCACTCAGTATAAGGTTCAGTAACTTTTGGGGGGGAATTTTTTGACTGCTGCATTACTAAAGCATATTCAATACTGCACATTACTAAATACAAAATAATACATGTATAAGTGACAGCTAAAATTTACAGATCTGCAAAGGAATGCTCTGTTGCAGTGATGAGACTCTAGTGGTACAAAGCTTCAGCAGCTCAGCATGAGAGTCTAGAATGTGAGATTCCCATTCCTGTGCTCGGGTAGGTGGTTTTCTTACAATGCCCACACTTCACAACTACAGCAAGGAAAACCAAAATTGGCCCAAGAAGGGCTCTTGTACAGAAGCCACACCACGAACAGGATAAAGTTTTCGAATGGTTTATGAATATCTTTAGTTTCAAGACAAATTGCCCCCCACCCTGGTGTAAATGAGGTTAATTGGCAATGTCAGCAGCTGGTCAGAGTTTCCCCTTCATTCAAATCTTAGTGTGTCGTACCCACAGGAAAGTCACATTTCTCAGGAGGTTCATTAGTTAAACCTGGTTCAACTACGTGGTTAATAGTTGCAAAAATCTACAAGGTTAAAGCTGAAGGGACAGAGACAGTAGAGAGGTGCTCTTTTACCTGAGGAGCCAGTTATAGTTAAAGGCTGTTCGTTGTTTTCCTTGAGTTTTTGCTCCAAGTTCTTCACCTTTTCCTCAAGTTTCAATTTATCAGACTCCAGTGACTTAACCACTGACTGCAAGGTTTTTGCAGAAGCATTTTCTCCACGGAGCACCGTGATCTGTAAGAATCACATGAGAATGCGTGGGCCTTCCAGGAGGAAGTCAGAGCCCCAAGGCAACAGCCTTAGTTCCAAGGGCTAAACAGCCACCAAAAATATATGCTAGAAATCCCCTAAGTAGGCACAGATTAGACCTAAAGATTTAATGATAAGATTTAACTATACCACAGTAATAACAAAAATAATTAGGCAGTCCTTCAGCAGCAAGCAGACGAAGCCTTATGCTTGTAGGCACAACTTAATCCAAAATTAAGACGCATCCTGCTTTTCCTCATTTACCTCATTTCTGAGTTTTTCCAGTTCCTCATCTTTTTGTGTGATCAAGGCACTAGTAACATTGATGGATTTTTGTAAAGATGCTCTCTCTTCATCAATTTCTTTTTTAAAAGTTGATTCTCTAAAAGAAAACCAAATAAAACCAGAAATCACCTAAAGAATAGGTTACTGCAGTTACCTAAAGAAGTTTAATCTAAGTACTAGACTACTTTAAGAAGTGATTCTTAAAAGTTCTGTACTCGACTAGATTTTATATATATATATATAAACATTTCAGAATTTACAACTGTGGAAACAAAGCAAAAACTTTACCTAGGTAGTACCTGCCAGAATCTGCATATCATCGTATCCATTTGAATTTACAGAAGCAAGTTAATAGACTGGGGAGATACAGGATAAACAAACATGTTGCACAAAGTTCCACAAAACCTAACTTCAGAGTTTTGTTACTTCTTGAAAATTAATAACAAGCAACAAAACATACATGCAAAGCTCATTATACAAATTGTCATGCAAAGCACTGATGATGCTGGAAATATCAGCTGGTCCTCACTAATTTCAGTAACATCATTATTGCCTCAAACTCGTACTCAGAGAGTTTCTGGGCCTTTATCAATTGCTGTTTCAGCACAAGCCTCTGTGGGATTTGTTTTACTTCATAGAAGAAGGGTTGAAAAGAAATCCTCCAATGCAGGCACAACCCCCTTCTGTGTACGTATGTCCAGTTTTCCCAACCTTTTCAGCTGATCTAATAAGAGCTGTGACATCTGCCTACAATTCCTGTCCTGACAGTGACCTTAAGGCATCACAGGTAGGAGACCCTCAAGGTGATGCTGATGAGTCTTCCTGACAGGTCACATAACACACACGAGTCATAGTCCTGTGGTGTGAGCGCTATTGCTACCAAAGTTGCTCACAAGCTAAAAGGTTTTTGTTTGTTCAAAAAAACCCCACTGTTACCCCAAAAATCTGTTCAATTTTATAGAAGAGAAGCTTGTTTTTCAGAGCACCAAGTGGTGTCCAGCAGCTCTCTGAGCTTCTGCAGGTGTAGCCAGTTTTCTCTGCAATTCCATGCATCTTGGTTTAAAGGATCACACTCCCACTGTCACAGCAGTGAGCTCCTCCTCCTTGAACTGGCTGAGAGGGCTGGAGACAAACTGGGCTACCTGAGTGCATACTCCCTGCACAGGAGCACACAGTGATAGCCAGTACTTCAAAGACACCAAATGCCATAACAATTTCATTTAAGTAACTCAACAGAACTACACTCCTTTAGGACTGTTCAAGGGATCAAGAGCAGAAAGTGCCCTTGTGTGATGATGCTCGGTCGGTAGGGGATACTCATACCCGTGGTACCTACAGTTAGTGAGAGCCACGATACCCAGACCATGATGTACAATAAATCTCACTGACTCCAGATTAACAGGTAACTCAACAATGACAGCACAATTAATGCAATTCTTTCATTGTTAAGATTATACTCCGGAATGGAAGCAGCAAGTGGAGAATCTGGGGTTTAGAAAAGCTGATGCAGCTACCAAACAAGAACCAAAGGGTTGATTTGGGGTTTGGTATATTTTTACAATGAGAGAATTAATATAAGCAGAAACACAACTAATTGCAGACTGCATGATCTTGTCTTCAAATACAAATATAATCCTGTTATTAAAAACCAAAAGGGCAATGATATTTAATAGATGTCGTTGCCAACCCTGATTCAGCAAAGCAGTGCAAGTGTGACAGCAGCTTCTGTGTTCTTCAGCAGGATTACACACACGCTGCAGCCTAACCCGTTTTCAAATGCTTTGCTGAATTGGATCAAAAGTGCTGGGTGCTGGTGTGGAAAAGAAATGTGCCACTAGTGCATGGGACTGCTGACAGAGCCCAGCTGCCCTCTCCAGTCCACTGAGCTGCAAAACCAGCATTTACTTAAGAACAGGAAATGGGAAAGTACATCTGGAAACTGCTGCTCACAAGCTCTTCTGTAGCTGAGACTTCACCTGGGCTTCCCTTTGCTATATACAGAGCTGCAGGAGGGCAGATGGAAACCCCAGTGACCCATCCCACGCGTAAGAGCTTGTCAGTCAACCCATGTTTCCACTTTTTGGTTAGATCTTCATCTTGGAGATCAAGACCAAAGATACTTTTTGTACAAATATGGTTAACTTGCCATTTACTGAGCTTGGTTTCAACCACTGCCATCATTTAGGTGGTTGAAAAAGGCAAACAGTTTGTGAGCATATATATAGATTTACAAATTCAATATAGGAGTCCAGAATACTGAAACACAAGGGAAGAGAGACAAGAGAAGAAAAACAGGAGAGAAGACGAGAGTGAAAAAGATCTCTGTACTGTAGAACTGTTTTTTTCTTTTACAGGGCAGTCTCTCCAGGAACCACAGCTCCAGTTGGAGGCCCTCTGAACTGAAAACCTATGAACATAGTAGGTAGATGTCACTACTTACTTATATGTAAGTGTGAATCACAGTTCACTTCCAGCATCAGCTGAGTCTACCCCACTGATGCTCTCAGCTTCAGTGCTGTTTGTAGTATGAGTCATGAGACACAGTTAAGTGTACAGAGCATATGCTGAATGTGAAATAACTACACAGTGAAAACTTGAAAGAAAAATCCCATGGGAATTATTTATTTTATCAGAAAAAAAAAGTAGTAAATCTGGTAAATGTAAACCTTTTTTCCTGCCAATTCAAGTCCAAAGTATCTGCTTGCCAGGAGGGACCAAAGAAAAGCAACAATAAAAATGACTTTGTCACTTCACACACCATTTTACTATTTCACTTTCTCGAGAAGGTGAAGCCATATTTTCAGCAGTGTGTGGATGTCTTGGGGGAGAGAGGTTTTTGTTTATTTTAACATGAAAAAAATAACCCAGATTCTTCCCTTACTACAAAAATAAGAAATTCTAAGAATGCAGCAAATACCTTAAAGTGTTACTGGGCAAGCTTTAAAAATGCAAGATAACAAGAACCACGTTAGAAACATGGAGTAGAAATGCGAAATACTGTAAGGAAGAAGTAAATTTGCACAAAGGGGCTTTTTTGTTTTGGTAAAAAATATAGACTTTTCTTTTAATATATATATATTGCTGAGTATTTTACAAAACAAAAGCAAGACACCAAGGGACAAAGGCAGCCAAAATATGTACAACAACTTTACTTAAAAAAAAAAAACAAACCAAAAACCAAAAAAAAAACCAAAGCTATTTATTGTAACGTGGATAGACTTTCTTGAGTCTTACCATTAAAGACACACAGATATAGCAAAGGAAGCAAGGGCAGGAAAGGGAAGAGAGAGGAATGAAATGAGTATCGATAAGTAGCGCAAGCTCAAAGACAGTAAGACAGTCAGCAACCCACAATGAACCTCAGGAGCTGAAGTAACATAGAACCCCCGTCGACTCCTAAATATCAAACTCCTGTCACCCCTAGGCCGACTGTTCCACAGGGGGGGCTGCTAAAATAGAGGAAGAGAATTCCTCTGGGTCTAAAGCAGGCAGGAAAACTGCTGCTAGAGTTTGACCTAACTGAAACAAAAAGATGTCTCTTTTTCAGCACCTCAAATTCTTAAGACTAAAGGAAGACACCATTGCTCATCTCAACACCAGCTTCAGTGGAATTTGGGAATTTAGAGATAAGCTCTTTTTTATCTATTAGGTATCTATTAGGTCTTCATTCAGCCTAACTTTTTTTGTTGCCAATGATGTCACACACTGGTGTATTTTAACCCCCAGTGCCCTGCAGTCTGCTTCAGCAAGGCTGCCTGTTCCTGCTACTTGTTTTACCCTTTCTATTGGAGTTTATTCAACACTGTTGAGAAACGTCATTAAGGCAAACTTGGGATTCTCTGTGTAACCGACTGAAGGTGAAGACATGTTAGAACTCACTTTAAAGATTCATAATTATTTACATTACTTCAGGCAGGTCACACAGAGTAAAAACAGGAGAGGGAAAACTTTTTAGTAAGTTTTATAACTTACTACAGAGTTCGTCCTTTAAAGTGCATTCTACAAAACAGAACTGCTGTGAAGTACTCAGTGAATCTTGGGACCCTATTCCCTTCTTTCATTCCTCAAGTAACTTTCAGGAATCACACTATTTAAAATAACTCTGAATTATTTAAAATACATGTTTTAAAACATGTTAAATATCAGGCTATAAACAGCCTTCTAAGCTGTTAGCAGCACTCATATCCTCTTTCTCCCTCTCTTCCTCCACATCAAATACACAGAGATGCTCCTCAGCTGGTGTGAACATACTAATTATTGCAGATATCAAATAGTTTTTACACCAGTTAATGATTTCTCTCCTTACTTCCTCCTTCACCTTATCTGAAAAGTATAACTTAGACTGATGCTGTTCTATGCAGCCAAAGGCTGAGTGACCCTGGTCACAGGGTTGGTTAAAGCTGGAGGTTCAGCTGCTCGCTTGCCTCTGCTAACAACTGACCAAATTCTTAGACTCTCTGAGGAAGCTTTAGCTCGTGTTGTGCCTGCTGTCCTTTGGAAGAGAGTGACCCACCTCCCAAATAACAGATTATTAGGGAATAAAAAAGGGATCAATGTGTAACTGTGGCTAAGGATGTGTGTGAATACCGAAGTGCCACTGACTGTTCTTTGTTGTGGCTATTATAAAACCAGGAAATTTAGCAGGGGGTTGTTTGTTTTTCCTGGAACACACTTGGTGTCATGGAGAGCTGCATCTTTTTCTAAGGATTTATGTAACTGCTTTTGAAAAGCCCACAGTTCCCTGAAGACACTGTGGCACTTCACCAGTTAGCTTTCCATACCTAAACTGCAGAAAGACAGTAGAATCTGTAACTTGGGACCATTTATTGAACAGCACAAGTTTACAAATGGGTGCCCCAGTCACCCCCAAGAAATCTCCGAGTATTTAAAAACAGTGCTGAATAAACTGCAATAACTACTGCCAGAATGACCTCAGTATCCCAGGACTATGAGAACAATCTATTCAAGGCTGATTAACTGCTGCTTTTCTTTCTTGTTGTTGTTGGGTTTGTTTGTGGATTTTTTTTTAATAACAATCCTTAGCATCACTATTTTTCCATTATTCCTTAAGAACCTGGTTGGTCGGATCTGTGTGCACACATTTATCAGACTGATGGACAATCCAATATTCCAGAGCAGACTAAACCCAAACACTAAACTGGTTACTGAAAACGAAGAGAACTACTACAATGCAAGGGTTGCATAACAAAAGAGGAAATGGTAAATACTAATGCTTAACATGTTCTTACACTAATACGATTAATATAAATGAAAATGGGGAAGATATCATCTGTAAACCAAACTCTGTAACAACCTCAGGACTTTTTAACTATGATTCAATAGAAAGAATTGCTTTTCCTTAGCTCTGGTTTCTGTATTATGCTTCCTGAAGCGTTCTGTGGGACTGTACAGATAAATGCACATCAGAAAAAACAACTTACCTCTTTTTCATCTCTAACAACTGGTTATTGAGTACTGATCTCTCCTCTTCCAGCTAAAACACAAGTACAAAAAGATGACAGTTAACACACTAGGGATTATTTCCTTAGTATAGGATCATTATCATCATAAAATAAATGTGGGAGATACTACAGAGCCTACAAACCCTCAAAGTAATCGATTTTCTACTAGCACAACACACCCACACGAACACAAATAGTTCAGTGACCAAGAACATCAGGTAGTGAGGAGCTATCACTGCTGTATATGGCATTTTCACATCCTGTACACACAAGAGAGGTGTGAGGTCAGTGTTGCTTTATCTGATATGTCTGGCCCCACGCACACCAGAGAGAACCATAAGTCTTTGTGTGCCTGGCTATTAAGTTTAGCTCAGTATTCGTGGATTACTGGATTTGCTATTGCTCTGACCTGGATAACTCCACTGCCGATCAGTATTTGTTACTGTACTGTTATTTGGAGATAAATTATTGATCCCTAAAGCTGTTGGTCTGGTGTCTGTTACCGCATCCTGAACCTCTAACTCGGCAGGGCCACCTAAAGCCCTTACAAGTAGGAAGACTTCAACTGAAAATATCATTGCTGAAGGTTCTTGAAGTCCAAGCTGACAGGCACACAGGCTTAGGAAAAGCAAAACAAACCAACCAGCCCTAATTTGTACAACAAATCTGGATACACTGGGATAAGTGCACTTCTGAGACAGTTAGAAATGAACTATTTTTCAGGCCAATTCATTATTTTTCACCTTACTTCTTTCTTAATGGCCAAAGAACTGCTTATAGCAGCAACTCCCTGTGCTTTAACTTGCATACAATCTCCATTTAGATTTCACAAGCTTTTCAGGGTTCATCCACAAGGTTAGCAAGACATACATTGATAATGGAATCCTCAGAGCCCTGGGAACCACAGCAAACAAGTCTTGTACTGACTAAACACTTCCAGCACTTTGCAGACATTCAGGTTTGGCAAAGACAGTGTTAAAACAGTTTTCCACAGCAAGCAAGTTCCAATGAGAAGGAGGGTTGTCTGCCAGCCTCCAGTTCTAGGCTAAATCAGCTCACTGAGATAAACTGTCTCTCCATGTTTTCCTTACCTTCTCCTTTCAGCTACTGCAGTGCTGTTAAGCCTTCTGGATTTAAGGTTAATTGGTACCATTTTACTGGGGCTCAGTCAGACAACTTTATTGATATGAAAAACAGATACTAGAAGGGTGCAGAGAGACTTATATTAAGAAGTCTTAAAAGAAAATCAAAACGTCTCTTTCAAGGACCGTGACCTCTGTCAGAGCACTGAGCAGCCCTAGTGCTGCTATGGCCAAATGTTTCCTGCAGGCAAGTCAAAACCAGCAGCACCAAGCACATCCTCTGTTTCCAAGAATTTTTGTCTGCTTCCTACACAGAGGCAGCCTCTGTGAACTCCTTACATCTGCAGGGACTGATGACAAGAGAAGGAAGAAAGAACCTGAAAATTCATGTCCGTAGTGCAGAGCAGACTTCTCACATACCTTTAATAAAAGATGGACCAGCTGAGCTGGTAGATGTTTTTACACTTTTTTCCAGTGAAGTTAAAATGCCTGGGCAGGTCTGACACCCAAAACACCACGACAAATAATTTGAAGCCATAAAAGTTCCCCGAGCTCAGTATCTATTTGACTGGAAATCTTTAACTAATTACAAACAGCTAATTATTTACAGATCAATATAGAAAAGCACCCCTCAGCATCTTTAGTATAAGACACTTTAACCTTTGGATGTCAGGATAAATCATTCATGAAAGAGTACTCATTAATTTTGCAAAGTGTGTCACATCCAGCCACAGATTCACTAACCCAATTGACTAACACACTTGCTAGAATTTATATAGTTACCATAGTGACTGCTCAAAATACTTAAAGCATATGCTTGCTACCTTTCTTACTGCATTTTAAGAGGCACATGCACAGAGACTCCAAGAGACTGAAGCACTGCTCCACTCTGTGCTTTGCTCCCTCCTGTCCAGTATTTCAGTATCCACTGCAGAATCTGCAGCTCCATGAGCAATCCGGTTCCGTATTAAACCTCTTCATCGCCACCAGGGTCACTTGTTCTCTAAAATTTAACTGAGCAATTCTTCATAGCAACGTTCTCCCCACTCCCCACAGACAGCCTGAACCAAGGAAGCCCAAAGCAAGCTGCGGCGTGGTGCCTGGACACAGCGTGAATTCACCCAGGTGACAGCAGAGGAGCAGCGGTGGGGACATCCCTGAGGCTGTGCCAGCCCAAGGCAGGGCTGGCTGTGCCAGGATCCTCCAGGCCAGCTGATTTTCTTGCCTTTTCATTAAGAAAACCAGTCAGAGTCAAAGGTAGAACAATGGGAATGCAAGTTCAGTTGGGCAAGATCTAAAAGGAATGTGAAAAGGTCCTGCTCTTTGGGGTACCAGCAGGTTCCTATAAGAATGGAAAGGATGGGTAGCGCTCTACAGGCTCCAGGTGAGACAGGGAATGCTTTTTGGGAGCAACCAGCAACTATGACAGTTCTGGGCAGGCAGACTGCACATTTCACTACTGAGAACTGGACAACACCAAACTGAGAAGAGCTGCACTCACGAGTTATGTGACATCTGGAAGGCAACCTGCGTTTTAAATGACACCATTTTGCCTTTGTTCCTTTCTCGACAGCATTGCTCCCTGCAATTCCAAAGGCCTCTTCCAAGTCTTTATGAAGCTATGCAGTTCACTAAAGCTAAAGACACCCAAATATTAATAGACAGCATTCCCACATTTCCAAGGTTACAACTTCCTCACAGAAGAAGCTACAACACAGCACAAGTGGCTGAAGAAGGCAAACAGCCTGTTTGTCCAAGCTCTGGCAGATCTTCCAGATCTTTGATCTTGGAGTCATCTACTCACAGGCAGAAAAGGCCACTGTGGAAGCGAACTGAGAATATTCCAGCTTGCCAGATCCCTGACTAATCCCTGTGCTTCACAGACCGAGCTCTCTGTGCTGGCACAGGGAGAGAGTTCCTGCTGATGGATCCACAGCTGCAGCCGGCAGGGCTCCTTCACCAGGTCATCTTGGAACAACAGAGGCTGCAGAGTGGGCTGATGGGTCCCTTCCCTCAAGACTCTCCATGTATCGACTCTGGCCACAGAGCAGAGAGATGTGACCAGCAGTGTTGAATCCTTTCCAAGTTACAACTCCTTCTGAGAAGAACAGGTTGCCTCAAAGATTCTGCAATAATTTAAGAAAGCCCGTGGGAGTGGGGCACAGAGCTCCCAGTGGCTGTGCAGGATGACAGCGTTCGCTTACCACACCACTACTCAGATGCAGCATGAGTCAGTGCTTGAGCCCACACGTCTGGGACTCTTGTTAATCATCTCCAAAGGCTCCTTAGGATGAAGCAGCTCGTGCATTACTCCTGTCAGCAGCCAAAAGGGCTTAGAAACCGCCCAGATCTGTAGTCACTCATCCCCAGTATTTCAAAACAGGACTCTTGGGGAAAAGTCAACCTCTTGGCTTTAAAAATATTAGGCTTTGTTGCAAAATTGAAGAGATCTCTTCCACTGTCACCAGGAACAGGCACAGCCTTCTTCTGCACAGGTGCCATCTCAGAAGGGCAGTATAAAATCCCATGTCTTTTACATTCTTGCTTTTAGACTACATCTTCCAGAGATGCCTCCATGGTGTGGCTGTCACTGAACTGCTCCACAAGCAATAAACCCACCGTATTTCATGGCTGTAAATCTAATCTTTCTTTTGGCAAGTATATGCTGTATAACTAACAATGTATTGAAATGTGATAGGTAAAAAAATTGGGAGGTTTTATTTCCTCCCCTATAAAACTACCACCAGAAAACCATCTTACACCAGTTCTTGTCCTCCAGCACCCACTATCTGGCTGCAACACTGTTCATGTACATGCACAGTTTGAAGTTTAAGCAAGTATCATCGTGCATAGCGCTTTTTAGAGGCAGAGTCCAACCAAGTCGTTGCAGACAGTGATCTGAAAAACATCCTAAATACTCTTTTTTTTCTGTGGGACAGGAGAGTAGGAATAAAGAAGAGAATTAAAGAGCTAGATTACATTAGTGCTGGATAGGTGAAGATCTCTACAGTTGTATAATAAAATTACTCCTGACAGAAATAGCAAGTGCCTGTCAATACACTTGGCTAAAGCATATTTAATTTATGCTTACTTTCAAGCCTCCAAAGTATCCCTCATGGCTTATGCAACCTCCTGTTAGTCTGCAGTTCTAACCTCCCAGTGCAGGTGGCTTCCAAATTTACTGTAAAACCTTCTCAGAACAACTCATCTTTCGAGCACAAACACGCAGTGCAACGTCA
Source organism: Dromococcyx pavoninus (assembly GCA_033558185.1). Classification (NCBI taxonomy): domain Eukaryota; kingdom Metazoa; phylum Chordata; class Aves; order Cuculiformes; family Neomorphidae; genus Dromococcyx; species Dromococcyx pavoninus. Next base: position 137,458 of record JAUMJL010001506.1, on the reverse strand, counting down.
CCCAGGCATCAGCGGAAACGGCACGCACAGCACTTTCACCCCAGATCAGGAAACCTTCCAGCCACTCTACCTTCTGATGACTCGTGACTTCGTCCTTGCTCCTGCCCAGCTCCTCGGCAAGTTTCACGTTCTCCTCTTGCAAAGCTGCAAGCTGCTGGGACTTCTGAGCAGCTGCCAGCTTCAGCGCTTCGCTGCGAGGACAGAGAGTGCATCGTTACCATAGGAACGAGAGAGGCAAGAAAAAACTGTGGGAGAGATTCAGCTTCACAGCTTGGAAAAATACATCCAGGTCACGTGGGTAACGGGATCTATAATGAAGGTGACAATCCATACCTCGGATGTGCAGGGATAGGTTTAACCCTGAAAAGCTGTAGCGGCAGAAAACTCCTTTTCCTTGAAACGTATCAGCTACTCAAATGGAAGGCGAGTTCAGACTGTGTGGGCTTTGCACACTTCCAATGGTGAGAAAATGCTTGGATTTAGAAATAGAGGGCAGGGTTTTGACAACAATGCTGGAGATTTATAGGCTGGACTTTCCCAGAAGTGAACAAATCTGAGTGACTTTGTAGCAAAGGTAAAACATGAGAATCATTTAAAAAAAAAAGGAAAAAAAGAAAAAAAGGGGAAAAAAAAGAAAAAAGTAAAAGGGGAAAAAAGAAAAAGGGAGAAAAGGGGGAAAAAAGAAAAAGGGAGAAAAAGGGAGAAAAAGGGGGGAAAAGGGGGGAAAAGGGGGGAAAAGGGGGGAAAAGGGGGGAAAAGGGGGGAAAAGGGGGGAAAAGGGGGGAAAAGGGGGAAAAGGGGGAAAAGGGGGAAAAGGGGGGAAAAGGGGGGAAAAGGGGGAAAAGGGGGAAAAGGGGGAAAAGGGGGAAAAGGGGGAAAAGGGGGAAAGGGGGAAAGGGGGAAAGGGGGGGAAAGGGGGGGGAAAGGGGGGGAAAGGGGGGAAGGGGGGGAAAGGGGGGGAAGGGGGGGAAGGGGGGGAAGGGGGGGAAAGGGGGGGAAGGGGGGGAAGGGGGGGAAAGGGGGGAAAGGGGGGGGAAAGGGGGGGAAAGGGGGGGAAGGGGGGGGAAAGGGGGGAGAAAGGGGGGGGAAGGGGGGAAAGGGGGGAAAGGGGCGGAAAGGGGGGAAAAAGGGGAAAAAAGAAAAAGGGGAAAAAAGAAAAAGGGGAAAAAAGAAAAAGGGGAAAAAAGAAAAAGGGGAAAAAAGAAAAAGGGGAAAAAAGAAAAAGGGGAAAAAAGAAAAAGGGGAAAAAAGAAAAAGGGGAAAAAAGAAAAAAGACAAAGGGGAGGAAAAAGCTTTAATTTCTACTGATTTAAACAGTCCTACAAGGTCCGACATCCAAACATCCAAGAATGTGCCAGATTGCAGAAGGCAAACCAGGAAAGTACCTCAACTATTCCATTATTTTAACAGATACAAAACTGGAAAGGAGAGAAGAAAAAAGCTTAAGAGAAAAAATGGATTTGCAGGTTTCCTTGGTCTCTGTTGCCACTAATGTGTGTGGTTTTCTCACAGTAAGTGTACCTTCAACAAAGTTTTGAAAAAAATACCTTGCCTGCCTGTAACACAAGTGACAAACATGAGGTTTATAAGATTTAACATCTTTCAAAAGAGAAAGAAAACACGCTTCATTAAACAGTAATTTTTATGACTGTGTTTTGTTTTCATAAAAAGGAGTCTCAGTACTCCAAAGTGCCAATATTACACGGAGTTAAACCCTGACTGGAATATTAAAAATACTTTTATGACCGTGGGAGCTAGAAGAACCCCTAAGTCAGAAACTTATTCAAGCACTTCAGAATACAAGGGCTCTGTGGTCTGTTACTGGGCACAGTGAAGCCAAAGGACTATTCCAGTTCAGCACATAATGGGACTATGGTTTTCCAGCCTTTTCTTCTATCTGGTCTCACCTTGACCACTTTCCAATCTGATCCACCTAGACTGGATTAAACAGGCCTGCTCACATCACTGAACACCAACTCCAATTATCTTGGTATGAATCTACTTGCTGATGCAGGAACATTCCTATTTTTAACCAGGATCATTTGCTGAGCTGCAGTACTAACCAGTTCTCCTCTTTCTGCTTTCGGCATCAAAGCGCAGGTTCAGGGCATTGCAAAAAAAAAATCACACACAACACTGGGGTCAATTTGTGTGAAATGCTCCCCTGCGTTTAGTGCCAAGGAATTTTAAACTGAAAGCTGTGCACCTGACAGTGTGCAGCACAAAATGAACATACAACGCTCAGGAGGCATTTCTGATTTCCTTCATTTCAGGTTTACACAGAAAGCTCTTCTACACCAAAGCTCCTGCACCACCCTCGTGCTGCCAAAAGGCATCTCACTCCACAGCCACAGCTCCTGTGGGCAGTTTTCCCTGCCCTCTCCATCACAAAGGTGAGGGTGCTACCTTCATCCACCGACTGCCCAAAGGTGTTCTCTCTACCCACAATTAGTGCTGATCAAGAAATGCCTGTGATCAAGCTAATTCCTTACTCTAATTAAAACAAGGCAACACACAAAATAATGACGGCAACAGAAATGAATTTAAAAACAACTGGACAAGCTCCTGCTTATCCCCAATGTCTCGTTTCACTGATGATTGCACACTGTATTCAGCAAGACATGACTAAGATTAACCTTAAGGGGGAAAAAAAATTACAAAACCCCACAAAGTGATGAGGATCTTCTATAAATAACTCCTGCTTTTCAAACGATGGTCTGATACACTTTGTCTTTCCACCAAGCCAGAGTTCTGCCAGCCCCTTGCTCTTCCAACACTACAGCAACTGGTCCTGGAATAATGATTTTGCTCTGGCATTTCCCACGAGCACTGAGACAGGCAGGAACTGCTCATGGAATGAAATCCTGCTTTTCCCAAACCAGGCTGCTGATTTCCTTCACGTCCTGTCTTCACCTCAGAGCAGTGGCTAAGAACTGCCATAAAATGACTTACGGAACTAACGATAATAATAATGAGTCAAAGCTGCTCTCAGCCATCAGTCCAGATTCCAGCTCTCACTCCATAAGTCAAGAAATTCTTCTTGGAGTGCAGGTGGGAAGGGAGATTTGGGATTTAATGCATCACACCTCTGAAAGCTGGGGGACACACAGCAACTGCAGGGCAGCAATAACCAGGCTGGATTTTTAATCACGGTGGCACATGAAAAGCTTTGGTACAATGAGATTCCACAGGGCAAACTACTTTATATCAGATGTTTTGCAGTTGATTTCTTTGTGTACGGTGTTACACATCATTAGTTTGTAGTACATAAGAGGGAGTGTCTCAAATGAAGCATTTCAAGTAATAAGCAATTAACTCTAGTTTTCCATACTAAATATGGCATTTGTATTGTACCAGTTAGAAAGTGCACAGGGGGGCAATGTGGATAAACTGAATAAAGCTGACAATGGAAAATAAAAGCAGAACCAGATTTTCTATAAACAAAGCCACATAAAACTACGTAACATTTCCAAATGTACTTGTAATTAAATCCAAACAGAATTTCTTTATAATAAAGCTTTTAAAATAATCTAGTGCCCTCAGGTGGCAGAACTCCGTACTTCCTCAACAAACAAATGATTTCAAACAACGCTTGGAGTGAAGGATTTGCTTCAATACCCTTCAGCAACTCAGGAGCAACATCCTGATTTCAAGTTTTATATAAGTGAAACTAATGTTTAAATTGTGTCCTGGTATCTGCTTTATAAGTGAGGATATATTTATAAGTTTCAGAGAGGTACCACAACACAATTTTTCAAAAAATGATTCTTAAATGTAACCACAAAGGAATGGTTTAACACTGAAATACTTACAATTCTTTTTTAAGTTCTTCCACCTTCTTGTTCTCCAGATTTAGAAGCTCTTTTGATTTATTAAGTTCCTCTTCATTTTTCAGGTTGTTTTGTTTAAGCATGTCCAACTTAAAGAAGAGGAAAAAAAACCTCGTTACATGAATAAAACTACCCCGTTCTCAGGAGAGCACTTGGAAAAGACATTCAGCAGAACGTGGGCCTGAGCTGAGCTCTTCCATGTTTAGTCCTTCAATTAGCTCAGTCTGTTTATAGTGAGAAGCAATTGTCTAACAAAAACTGGTACCAGAATTTCTATATTCAAGTTAAGCAGCACAAAGAATTCAAAGTCCATGGAAGAGCAGCTTACAGTAATCTGACATATTCACCCCATACAAAAGGTGAAGCCCCAAAGCATCTCTATTTTAAATGCTCTACGAATCAAAGCACTTTTCTAAAACACTGAACATTTGCTACTAAAATAAGCTGTTCCCTTGATCTTTATTCCTCTAAGCTAACTGATAAAAAGTTCTGTTTTACCATACCTTAAGTTCTGAGAAACAGTAGGCTGAATGTTGTGCTTGCAACCACAAGAAATTCATTCCTCATAGAGATCTTGTTGCACAGGACAAACTGTCGTGTACTGAGCTTGCATCTACCCTGTAAACGCCACCAGCTTGTGAACCCGATTTGTTCACATTCAACAACACGTTCCATTACATAAGGGATAATCTCCAACCATTCTGATGGCATTACAGGACCCTGTGGATTTTTTTTTAATCCAGAAAGCGAACCCCTGCCATTATTAACGTCACTGCTTTTAATTTTCGAATCATCAGATCTCACTGGAAACCATTACTGTTTCAGCACAAGCTGTGGCATTTAGGTTAGCCCAGCTGTTCACTGCCCAGTAGTACAGGGGCTGCAAAAGATGAGAAAGTCATCAAAAAGAGGCCACAGGGTGCTCAGGACCTGCAGAAAAGATGCCAGTCCGCTGTCAGACCAGATACTCTGGGGCAAAACAATGTGAAAGAGATTCGTAAGGGCACTCTTTGCTTCTTTCAGGGTTGAAATATCACAAACTGGTGGGAGGACATAGACTGAAAATGGGTCCCTGGAGGAACAGCTGTACGTGTTGTGATAGGATGAGGTGGAATGGTTTTTAAGCTGAGAGAGGAGAGATCAAGATGAGATATTAGGAAGAAATTTGTTACTGGGAGGGCCGGGAAGCACTTGAAGAGGTTGCTCAGAGAAGTCATCGGTGCCCTATCCCTGGAGGTGTTCAAGGCCAGGCTGGATGAGGCTTTGAGCAACCTGATCCAGTGTGAGGTGTCCCTGCCATGGGCAGGGGGTTAAGAACTGGATGGGCTTTAAGGCCTCTTCCAACACAAACCATTCCATGATTTGGACTGTGAAGTTCTTTGGGACATCTGTGCCCAAGTATTCGTACACTGTGTAGCTCAGCAGAATTTGTACCTTGTCAGACCACAATTCTGATTAACAGAAAAGTGCAACAAAGAAGAAATAATAACAGTACACGTGCCAAGATCACAAAAAGGATGCACAGAGCAAGAGGTGCATTATAGGTCAGAAGTGGAGCAATAACTTTTATGGGTTCAGAGTGATGTTACTGACAACTCTACAGAACTTCACGGCAGTGTGAAGCCGCACTCTGTACTTGCAACCCAGGTCACATCTAAGCAACTCATCCAAAGTTATAAAACAAGACTGATTAAGCCTCAAGACAAACCCCAAGTCTTTTGAGTCTGCAACCTGCAAAAGCTGTTGTAGCATCCAGAACTCCTATTACAGCCAGTCGAGACTGAATTTTGTGCTGGGAAAATGACAGAATCTACTCTTGCCTAATCTAATTCTCTGTAATTCAATAGTTGTTCCTTACAAACTTGGCAAAGCTTTACATATAAAAGCATTTAACTGTGATTACTTCATTCTGTAGCTTCTCATTTGTCTGTCTAGAGTTCTCCAAAGAGGCCAAAGTTTCAATCTTTTCTTTGTGAATGGCGTCCTTCTCCTTGGTCACCTTCTCCACAGCCTGGAAAACATCTTCTGCCATTTTGGCAGCCTATTTATAAAGGGGGTAATGGGGATGGGGAGAAAAAAGAAGAGGTATTACCAAAGGGACTTCTGAAAACAAAAGATTAACCTCAGTACTTTATGCACAGCTCCACTGTTTGCCAGCTGCTTTCCAATTGAACAAAGACTTCAACTGGGAACTTGTCTGCACTTTGAAGCTGCATAAAGTATAAAAATAAACGGACATGAGAAGAAATACAGAAATACATCGTAACCCCGTGCTCGTGTCACCACTGAGGAAGCCCATCTCTTCTTTTTTTAATTTTGGGATTTCTAATTACCACCACTGTGATTGCTCTTAGACTTTTAAGCTCTTTAGACAGTAGTAGTTCAACAAATATTCACTTCCAACAGACTGCTCTGTTTTCAGAAAACGTGGAATTACAAAAAGCTGTTAAAAACTTGGAAAATAATTAAAATTTAAGTGGGATATCAAGCCAATTATTGCATTATTTCAGTGTTGTTCATTATGCCTTCATGAAAGGAAATACTTCTTCAGTATATCAAAATATATAGGTAGGCATAATACATTCCTATTCCTTGATCCCAGTTTGTATTCAAAGTGATTTTATGGGCTTCAAGCCACACAAACTGAAATTCAAAACATTTTACAGAATTTGTTGGTGGTGAATACGAAACACTTCTGTGAATAAAAAGAACACCAGAGAGGCCAATGTCTTTAACAGACTGGAAATTCTATAAAGTAAATTTAAATGGTTCTCTTGCACCACTTGCTATCCAATTACATTTACATGAGCAGTACATCATCTGATATTTTTTTGAGTCACTCAAATTTCTAGTTTGTTGCAATTTAACATACAATTGCACAAAGAGCTAATCTAAACCCATATCTGTTACTACTTTAGCTTTCAAGCTGTAAAGTGCTTCAACAGAGGAGCTGCTCAATTTCTCCTACCAGATCCAGGAAACAAAACTTCCTTTTATTCACAGTTGACATTGTCTTCTTGCAACATTCAGCAACAGCACAGGCTTTTAAATTTAAAAATATTTCTTAAAAATTGGAGTTAAAGTGTCTTTCAGACTCAAAACTTGAAAAAGACCATAATTCCACTGAGATGAAGTGCTGATTGTGCAATGAAGTGCAGATAGGAAACCACTGGGTTAGTGCTCAGTATTAGTATAACCATTGTTTAACTATGTTTTTCAATACCTCAAGCTTTTGCGCTACTGTTTGGGCCTGGAGAGTCTCAATTTCTTTTAGTTTCAAAGCCAGATTGTTCACCTCCTCCTGCAGCATCTGATTTTTGCCCTGAGAGACCAGAAGTTTACCTGAGAGGTCACTATTAGTTTGTTCTATAAGTGCTACTTCCTCTTGCAGTTTATAACAATCCTTGGAGAGTTTCTCCTTCTCTTTTAGTATTTCTTCCTTAATGAGGACCAGACTCTTCTGTTCAGCAAGCAAGCAATCTTTTTCCTGAAGTAACTTTACTCTCTCCTTCTCCATCACCTCATGCCTGTGTCGAAGCTCTAACAGTGCCCCGGAGACATCGCTGTGCAAGTCCTGGAGCTCTGCTTTTGATGTAGACAAGGAAGCAAGGTCACTCTTCAGTCGTTCAATACTGGAATTGAGCTGCTCTGTCTCTGCACAGAGGGTTTCTTTTTCTTTCATGATTTCCACCAGTTTAGTTTCAGATTTTTCTTTCTCCTGAACCCAAAATTCTTTCTCAGTCAGTAATTCTTTATTTTTCTCTCTCAGCTCTGCTATCTCCTTCTCCAAGAAGCTGATGTTGCTTTGAAGTTCTGTGCGTTCCAGCAAATATGATTCCTGGTCCAGTTTTCTAGCTTCCTTCTCCATGGTTAAGTTTTCTTTCATAACCTCAACCTCTCCATTTAATTTCTGACACTTGTCTTGCAGTTCAGTCCTCTCTCTGGTCAGCATTTCCCTATCAGAGGAACAGGTCTCAAATGAAGACAACAGGACCTGCTTGGCATGTGATACAGCAGCCAGTTCATTTTCCAATGTTCTTTTGGCATCCTGGGCCTCTTTTAGAAGAGTGGAAAGGTCGCATTTACAAGCCATTAGCTCTTGATTTTCTAGAGTCTTCTTACTTAGTTCTTCCTTCAGGGCTTCAATGGAATCGTGGAGCATGGTATTCTCTTGGGCCAGAGCTCTCTTGGCTGAGACATCCAGTTCATGTTCTCTCTTCATATCTAAAATTGCATTTGCAGAAGACTTGTTTTCATCAAGAAGCTTTGAGTATCTGTTCTCCAGTTCACTCTTCTCTTGAAGAAGAGCTTCGTTGTGCTTTTCAAATTGCAGTGACTTACGAAAAACAGATTCCTTTTCTAAGTTCAGTTCGTTTATCTTCTCAGTGAAGACCTTCTCAGCAAGAACAGCATCTGCTGTGGCTTTAGCAAGCTTTTCAGCAATTGCCTTGTTTTCATTTAGAAGTTCCTCCCTTTCAGTCAAAAGCCTTTGTTCTGATGAGGAAAGAGCTTCTTTCTCTTGAAGTAACTGAACACATTCAGAATTAGTTCTGTCTCTTGAGGCTTTAGTTTCCTCGAGCAGGCAGGAGACACTAGCAAGGGAATCCTTCAACTCCATATTGTCCTTCATTGCCTTTTTAAGTTCTTCCTGCCCAGCCTCGAGTTCTCTTTGCATCTCTTCTGCTCTCACTTTTAATGCTTTGTTTTCACTAAGTGCATTGTCTAAACTTACATGCAGGTCTTCTATGCTTTTAAGGAACATCTCCTTCTCAGACTGCAGACACTGACTTGTCTGCAACAAACTGTCCATTTCACTTTTTAAGGCCATATATGTATTTTTAAGATCTGAGTGTTTACCCAGGGCTGAATCTCTCTCTGCAGTCAGAGCTGACACTTCTTGCAGTAGTTCCCTCTGATCTCTGGCCAGGGCCTCACAAGAACTTTCCAGTTTCTGAATAACATCATCTTTGTGTTCAATAACTGCATCTTTCTCTTCCAAAAGTTTCTTCTGATAATGCTCCAGTTCTTCCCGTTCTTTGATATGTTTCTGACACACCACATCCATGGCATCTTTATTGGCCTGAAGTTCTTTCAACTGTTGGAGCAAGGTCGACTCTGAAGACCGGAGAGCATCATTTTCTTGAGTTACCTTCAGAAGGTCTGCCTGTACTGCTTCTATTTCAGAGAGTAATTTGCTTTTCTCAGAAATTAGTGCTAACTTTTCTGTGCTTTCCTGCTGGGTTTTGGATTCAGCTTCTTCCTTCTGCTTTAGGACTTTTTTATTTTCTGAATTAAGTTCTTCATTTTTTGTCCAAAGTTCTTCTTGATCTTGTTGCATCAACGAAATCTTGGATTCCAGTTCTAGAAGTTTTGATAACAAGGAACCTCTCTCTAATTTTAAAGTATTCCCCTCCTGTGCCAGAGTCTCTTTTTCTGATATCAAACCCCTCATCTTGTCTGACATTAGTTCAATCTCTTTTCTGGCTGATGCTAACACAGAGCTTAAGGACTAAAGAAATAAAGTCAGGGAGAAGGGAAAACAAAAATGAAGTCAAGCAGATAAATGAGAAATGCGCTTTAAGGGCAAACAGAGCTATTGTAGTTTAAGTTTTAAAAAAGCATATACACTGACACACAGTCCCTGTGTGAACTCAACTGTTGACAGCCTCCCTCGATATTTCATTACAAAACATCCACCATCCGCAAGAAAACTTTTCAGTGGTAATAATAATAATAATAACAATTTATTATTAATAATAATAATGATGTTTTGAAGGTTCCTCCATACAAGACTTTATCTTCCTTTTAAAACTATTAACAAGTTTTCCGAACATAAATTACAGAATGATTAAATGAGAATTTAAGTGAATTAAATTGCAGTGATTTAGATACCGACTTCCAATTGCCAAATTCACCTTCTATAGATAATTCTCATAACTCTGTCTCAAATATATTGTCATAACCCGTTTAATTCAAAACCCCCCATCAGTGGTACATTATAAGTTAACCTGTGTGCCAATTTATACACCAAATACTAAAGAATAAAACAGATATTATAGCAAATAACTAATGAGGGATGAAAGCAAGCAATAATGTCAAAGAAACAGGAGAAAAAAAAATTATTGAAGTCAACTTACGTACTAAAAGTTGCACATAATATGTGTAAAACTTTTGAACGAAACAGTTCCCAACACATTTTAAAATTAATGCATTTAAAAAACAGAGAATAACATTTGGCTCCAACTGACTGCGCTCAGCCAGGTATCTATGAAAACAGAATGTTAACATCAAAGAACCACATTGCACGGATTCTGGTGTAATCTAGAGAACACAACCAGGTAGCTGTGTCTACTTCTTGTCCTTAACCAATATTAATCTATCCTGGAAAAGTTCAAAAAAAGAAACACTGCAAAAATCTTACTATGAAATGGTAAAGCCAGGAAAAACAGCGGTTCACAGAAAGAACAATTTAGTCTTTAAATCACTTGCAGAGTACCAGAGGATACGTACTTTGGCCTGTTCCGCTTGCTTTTTCAGCTCCTCAGCCTGTGTTTCTAACTCCTCATTCTTCTTTTGTGCAATTTTCAGTGCCTCTTCTGCACCCAGCAAGTCCTGTTTGAACCCTCTGATATCTGCATCATGTTTAGCGATCATCTCGGAAGTTTCTTTTTCATACTTCGCCTGAAGATCCTTATTCTCCTTTTGGCTAATCTCGACTTGCTTTTTCTGATAGAAGATGAAACAATTGGAACACATTTAAAGAAGCAGTGGAACAATATTGTGCAAATAATTAGCTTTTTAAAGTTCTTCTTACCATCTCCGTTAGTTGATCCTGCATATTTTTCAGTTCTGCTTGATGAATCTTGAGAGTTTCTTGCTGACTCTGCTCAGCTTTCTGTGTTGTCTGCTCCACATTTTTCTCAAGCTGCGCAGCCTTTTCATTTGCTTTTGTAAGCTCAAGTTGTATTTGCTCCAACTGCCTAGAAAGACCAAATAAAAGAACATTACTTTTTGCTGACAGCAAGACAAGCACAGAAAGACTCTAAATTATGCTGAAGTTCTATACTCTGTCCAAGCATTTATAAAGAGATTTAATTATTTAACATAGAATGTTTTGCTAAATTAAATATACACAAGTGAGACCAAGCACTTGCTCATGTGCACAGCAACACAGCTGTCAGTTACCTTGCCCCCAGCCTAAGGTTTTGTAAAGGTAAAAAACAACTATTCTACATACAATTTTTATCAGAAACAAAACACATTTTTTCTTGCCAGACAAAATGTAACCCAGGTCTTTTATATATCCAAATAAATCAAGCTTATCAGGTAATCAAATAATTATGAGTCACAATCACAAAACAGTTTAGATTATTAAAAAGGTCATTTACTCTAGGCAATGAAAAGCATGTTACATAAGAATTTTAGAATTATAAATGTTACATGCTCTTCAAACCACTCTGAGAAGACTGTTTTGATTAATTCAGCTTGATAGAATAAGTTCACCTGTCATATCAATGTGACACCTGGGAGCATCTTGTTCAGATATTTACAAAAAAGATAAAATGAGAAGCTGGGAGTGCAGGAGTAAAGAATTGATGTGAAAATGTTCTGACAAGGATGAAATACCTTTCTTTTAAGCGGAGCTCATCATTCATTTTTGTAAGCTGGGCAGAGCTGTCTCCCGAAGACTTCATGATCTCTGCAATATCATTTTCAAGTTTGGCTTTAGCATCAATCAGTTGCTGTTCTCTCTCTTCTCGTTCCTTCAATTTCTTCTCCATCACTGAGCAACATAAAGGTTGGCAGTTTAGTAAATTTAAGAGAAAGGGTATGCCCAGACCAGCTAGGAGATACTAAACGACTATAAGCAGAGCTATATTGATGCTACAGACCCTGCAAATTACCCCTTTAAAATTAAAAATTACTATTGTTTGACCTTTGTACTTTTAACTGTAGCAGAAGATTAAGAACTCTTCAGAAACACTAAAAAAGCAACTGGTCAAGAAATCTTTCTTTCAGAAGTGATTCACTTAACTTCAGGCCACGAGAAGCCAATACGAGTTCTGCCCATATCAGAGGGTGATCAAGCAATATAGTTAAGAGAGGCACACACGTCTTACAGGTGAGACAACTCACCAGCTGTTTAGGAGAGCAGCAGAAGACAAACAATGCAAGCAACATGAAGCTACAGTGAAAAAATTACTCAGCACAGGGCAAGGACTGTCACCAAGGGCAAGTGGAATGACTCCTACAACACCACTTTGAAAGGCTTTCTTACAGGTTACATAAACACTTCATTTCTTTCTACTTTGGTTTTAAATTGAGACGTATAACTAGAAAGATATAGCAAGGCTCCCTCCTATGACACAGGAAGAAGCAGTCAACCAGGCTGATGCACAGATTTTTTGATGTCCTTAAAGAGAAAACATTACTTATGGACAAGGCTTCTGTGAATTAACGTTCTTACATTCGTAACACTTCCGTTGGGTCCCCGAGTCTCCGCCCGGTATCTGACCACTACCACAGCAGGACTTGGGTGCAATACCAAACAAGAATTTAACTATTGATTTGGAACCCACTCAAGCTAGGAATTCTTCTGCCTTACTGCAGTCTCCTTAACACCATCGTCACCCTGCTGTGTCACTGCACACAGTGCCACAAAAGATGTTTTCTGCCTAGGAAAAAGGCTTTATTTTGAAGGCGAGTGCATTGTGAAGCTTTAGATACCACGATGGTGAGATGAGCAGAGGCATATAAAAGCACAAGGCTGATGCATTTTCAAAACTGTCCATTGCATTCCTTCCTTACCAGTCAAGCTTGACTTCAGCTGCTCCAGTTCTGAAGACAGGAGTGCAAACTGCTCTTCCTTTTGGTTTAGTTTTCTTATTGTTTCTATGCAAGCAAAATTTTGAAAACAGTTAGTAATGATGGAGACAATTCCACCTACTTGCCAGGTAAATTACTCTTAAGAGAGGCTGCAAGCAACCCATGCCTATGGGAAGGGCATTCCCATAGCTGCTAAAACTGCTGAAGCACCAGGTGTAAATTTGAAAGCACATGGAAAAAAAACCCTTTATTTTGCATTTAATTTCTTCAGCTTTTAGTTCTTCATTTAGTTTGGAAGCACACATACCTTGCATAGTTTGTTGAACATTTTCTGCTTCATCAGCTGCACTAGTAAACTTTTCTTTCTGAAAGAAAGGATAAAACCTAAGGTAAGGTTTAGCAACAGCAGTATAATTCAACTACTGAATGTATATTGGGTATTTTTCAAGTATAAACTAGAGCAGTCTTCTAGCATAAATAGATCTGAAGTCTTCACGTTACAGTTCAGCACAGATATATTCAGCAACAAACAGCAAGATTTTCCCTCGCCTTGGTTGCAAATCCCTAAACCTTCAAAATAACTTCTCCACCAGCCAGCAATGCAACAGAACGGCAGCCACAGAGTCCAGGGTAGGAGATGGGACCTCTGGGCTTCTCAGTGTTAAAAGCTATCCACACTGCTCTTAGGCTGCACAGTGGACATCTGCAACTTTGGGATCCATCTCATACCAGTGTTTTCCAGTTTCACCAACAGGAAGAGATACCTGACTCTGAAGAAAAGGGAGGATGCTGAGGAAGATAAGAAGCACGACGCTTCCACCAACCTCATTTACTATGGCCATGGAAAGACTTTATGACAGGGACAGTAAAACCTAAAGTATTTTTTTTGTAACTAACTCTGGTGTAGTTTCTCAGGAGAATCCCACCCAACTATAGAATATTTGCAAACTTAATTAAATTTGCAAAATGAGAAATCAGGTGAAAATTGTCTTCAAAAACCATGACATGTAAAGCAAGCATTCATTCATGGAAGTTACAATAAAGGGCCACGTGTTCCTTAATGAGCAGTCTAAATTTAAACTACATGGCTGCTTCTGATTTGGTTTAATATTTCATCTGAAATCCATAAAGAGATGGGTTCTTTTTAGACAAAATACCTGCTAATACAGAACTCGGGTGAAATGCTCTTTTCATTCTGAGACAAACCCTATTAGTCATGAATCCTTGCCTTCTTTTCACAAGTAAAATAGCTTTGAAAAGACTTTGCCTAGAATTGATCCACAGAATTCAATTACACTCTCACCACAAAAACCAAAATCCAAAGGATAAAGTCAAAATTTTTGAGTATTACTCACCAAAACTTGAAGTTCCTTTTCCAAAGAATCTCTAACTTGATTTACTGCACTCAAGTTTTTCTCAAGGTCAAGAAGCTTTTGCTCTTTGCCCTGCAGTTCTTTGGCCAGATTACTAGCCTAACAAAGGTGATGACATGGAGTAAAAGAAAATTAAAAACATGAATGAAAAAACAGCAAAAGTAAAAGCTGAATCTGAAAGAACAATGCTATTAAAATCACTGTAAGGTGAAAAATAAAAGAAACTGAAGAAGAAAAGATGTGATGCCTTAACTGAGCAAAGTTGATTTCCACTGATGACTACGTACATCACAGTACTAATTGTGTCCTGGAATATATTTCAAATCATTAAAATTAAGTTCCCTTGGAATCAATGGTGAAAACATTATTTAATGGCAGACCTTTTTTGAGTACATTCAAAATTTCAAAACAAAGTTACAGCAAAGTTACTTTCTCACTACTCCTGCAATTAGAGCTCTAGCTTGTCAGGTCATGCATAGACAGGGATGTGGGGAGACCCCTAAAATGAAATATTATCTTTTATTCTGAGCAGCAATGGCAGAACAACTTTCAATTACTGAACACCACAGTATCAACTTTAAAGAGACATTTCAGTCCAAACCAAGAAAAACCTTGGTAAGAGGCACATTGCAGCCTCTGCTTCAAAAATGCTGTGCAAGAGCCCAACACCACCAGTGCATACCCTTGTTTTAAGGAAAAATTTCACCAGGATATTTTCTGCCCTCTTTTGTTTTTAATAGCCTCTTCCATCAACTCATTTGATGAGAGGCAAGTAGTGAAGGTACAGAGGAAACATTTCCCCACTGAGCTCCAAGACTGTTTCAACACCTCTACCATCAAAGGTTAAAAACTTAAGCTATGTGGGTTCTTCTCCCAAATAAGCCAACAGACTAAGTTTTCCATAATATAAAGCTTTCAGCAGGCCATGCTGAAGACAGCAGCAAGGAAGCACAGAAAGAATTCTTTCTCTTTTGCTTAGTGGTGCAGACTGAGCCCTAGAAACCTGCTTTGACATGACCCAGCTAACTTGCTCTAAGCCTCCTCAGATGGCACTACAACATGCATTCCATAAAACTATCTTTTTCTGTGATGTATTTGCTAAAGTGGATTAGAAATGTAAAAATGTAAAATAAAAACAAAGTAAAAATAAAAGGATGGATGTTGATACAAACCTTGCTACTTCCTTCAACCTTTTCAGTCTCTAAATTCTGAATTTGTTTCTCAGCTGCCTCAAGCTGCTTGCTAAGTTTCTCGATTTCCAATTTACCTTCAGAATTGGCTTTCTGAAGTGCAGCAAGGTCCAAAAGCTTTTCTTCAGCAGCTTTGATCTGTGGTGTAAGACTATCAATAACTTTGGTTTGTTCATTGTACTTGGCTTGCAGTACCTCTAGCTCCTTTACCTTTATTTCAGCTTCCTGCAATTTGTTTAAAGTGTCTTCCATTTCTACTAGATGCTGATCTTCCACTCTTTCCAGTTTGGTCTTCAGGCTTTCCAGGCTTTGCTCTTTCTCCTCTGTGACTGCCAACAGTTTGGCTTTCAGCGATTCAACCTCTTTTAAATGCTGAGATTTTTCATTTTCCTGCTTCTGCTTTAAATTTGCCATTTCATTTTCATGGTCTAATTTAATCTTTTCGATCTGAGTTTTTAACTCTGCAAATTCTGCTGTCTGAGCCCCTACACCTTTGCTGAAAGAAACTTTTAGTTCTTCCATTGCTTGCTGATGGGAGGCAATTGCAGATTCCAGCTTTGATTTCCACAGCTCTATTACATCTGAATTCTCCTT
The DNA here is from genome assembly GCA_033558185.1 of Dromococcyx pavoninus. Taxonomy (NCBI): domain Eukaryota; kingdom Metazoa; phylum Chordata; class Aves; order Cuculiformes; family Neomorphidae; genus Dromococcyx; species Dromococcyx pavoninus. The sequence continues at coordinate 121,645 of JAUMJL010001506.1, read as the reverse complement.
GTTGGCATGATCAAGCTTTGTTTTCAAGGATTCATTTTCCTTTGCCATTCTCTCATTTGAAGCTGAAAGCGATTTAATCTCTTTCTGCAGTGCTTCTTCACTAATTCCAAACTTCTCTTTCAGTGAATTAATCTCATTCTGATGTTCTTTGCCAACTGTTGCCATTTTTTCTTGCAAAGAACTTATTTCTTGTAGCAATGAAAGAGAAGTGTCCACGTCATCAATGTGCTTACTAGACTCTAACCTCCCTCGAAGCTCAGCTACTTCCTTCACCCGCAATGCTAGATCTCTTTCTAGTTCCATGATGCGAGATTTTTCTGATACCGTGGCCACCTATGGTTAACAGCATTGTAAGAAAAGAAAAAAGAATTTAAAAAGATACATTTAATACAAAAAAACCCCACCAAGTGTGGCAAACCAATACCATTAGTGTATTCTTAGCAACATTTTGGATTAGAATAGCTTTGAGTTTCATTGTGAACTCCTACTTCTGTGGAAACCCTAAAGAAATCTTAAGTAAAAATAAATGTTGCTTTTACATGGAAGGCTGTGAAACAAGAGCAACTGTTGCTTCATTTATGTAAGCATTATTGCTTTAAAAAAAGAGATAAAAAGTCCACATCTGTTTATTACATGCAGATTATATTCTTCCTAAAGGTGAAATTAATTTAAATTCAATTTTCTGAAGTTACCTATAAATAATGACTGGCTAACCAAGTTACAAACCACACTTATGTATATTATCACTGTTTAACAAACTGTTTCTCAGAACCATTTCAAAGCAGACTGAAAACGAAAGGAGAACCCTGAGGTCTTTATTTGTTGCAATAATTGCTTCTAAATTCATCTCATGCCAGCTATGAGATTGTTAAGAGAAAAATATAAACATATTTTCAGCCTACAGATGCTTTGATACTCCTTCTACATCCACTCCATTGTTCTACCTGAAAAAGTATCTTCCCATTATCCAAGCTTTTCACTGACTGTTGAAGCAGCCTGTGCTATGGAAAAGCATGCAGAGCTATCAACATTATTTCTAATTAGGAAGTTATTATTTCAACATTCTTAATACACTAACATCCTGAAAAAGGTCTTACTTACCTGCAGCTGCTTTTTAAAAGTACTTATTATGGAGTACATTCTTAATTTTATCCTATTCATCTCTACCTCAACTTCAAGAAAAGCCACGAGTGAGCATGAATCAATCTCTCTCTCTCCTTAAGAACTGACATCTCCTGAACTTCTGACTTGGGAACAAAGTATGTTCAATAGTATTTTGACAGGCAATAGTATTACTAATGCTACTGGGATACCCATGAAAAGATTATATCGTGGGCAGAAAAAAAGAACTAAAAAGCCACTGCACACCATGCTTTAGCAAAGCAAGTAGTACACCAACTCTTTAAGAGCTCAAAAACCAAACCCCAAATACTGTTTTTGTTAAATGCATCAGCACAGTCAACCTTACTTTTTTTTTATTTAACTAACTTTGGTACTTCTAAAAACAAACCACTGAAAATTCCTTTATGTCTCTTCACAGTCCCACCTGCTACTTTTGACTTGAAGTACTAATTTAGCAGTTTTAAGACATCTTACCTGAATTCTTCTGAAGAAATGAGTACATAAATAGAGGCATGCACACACACACCAGTGAACCTCAAAATTAATGCTAATTTTTGAAGTGTTCCAGCTCTATCTGTAGCAGGTACTGATCATGGCAAGGATGTGTTTCGGCATGTGTTATACCCAGCAGCCTGTGTCATCAGAAATCTTCCACAACACAAATCAGTCTTGTTATTGAAATAGTGAAAACCATTACCCTAGTGTCTTCTAACTCCCTCTGGAGTTTGTCAGCTTTGGTCTTTTCAAAGAGCAGGCTCTGTTCAAGCTCCTTAATGCGGGCATGCTCCAGTTTGGTCTGCGTCTGTTAGTAAAAACGGAAAGGAAGAGAACACAACGGTGCCACCATCACATGCCAGCACAAGAGGAGGGAGCCACATGCAGGCCGTGCTGCCAGAATCTTCTACCAATGATGAGCAGAGAAGATGCAGTGGATAAAATGAACAGGGAGATGCTATGGATGAGAAAGTTGGACTGAAAGTGTGAATGGACTGACGTGTAAAATAAAAAAATGTAAAAAAAAAATCACAAACGAAGAAATATGAACAAAAAAAGTTTCATGCAGCCAAGTAGAAGTTATTAATCAGTACATGAAGTTTTCAGCACAAATTAGAATAGTTATGTATAAAACGTGTATACATATCTGTACCTATTCTAAGAGGATGATAAATCCCTGTCTTTTTCATCCCACTAACTTCTTTCAGTAATGTGCTGGGCTTACTTTAAAAATGATTTAGTTATGAAACAGGGGATAAAACTTCACCGCTGAAGCTCATATGACAAATCAAAACTTTTAAAAATTGTATCTATCTCTCAAGTCAGCAATAAAAATCCTTTTTGCTAAACATGGGAACATTAAGGTTCATTTCTCATTATTGTATGAATTATTTGAATAGAAACTGAAAGAGAATGCTTGTCTATAACTGCTGAATCCTCCTAGTTTTTCCCCCTCCTCCTCTTTCAGGAAGGAATCAAGCAACAAGCAAGACTCTCCAAAAAGTGAAAAAGTGAATTGATGTGGCTGCTCTACAGTTACTGAAACCTGAACACACCGAACAAGATGTGGAAGTAAGAGGAAAAGAAATAAGATCTTTGTAATTCTAATAAGTTCCTAAAGAGAAGCAGGAAGCAGATGAAACTAAGTGAGCAGGAACCTCCTCTCTTTTGCTTACAAAGGGGCAGAATTTTTAGCAAGAACACAATATAGGATATTCTGACTTGATACCATGATACTTGCAGAGGACCACAAAAGAGCTTGAAGTTCAAGATGCAGGTAAAGTCCAGCAGCCAGTTCAAGCCTGACCTGCAACTCTGAGTGGGGAAGGGGGGAGAAAAAAGAAATACAAAGATGTAAGAATCAGGGACCATCCTTATTTCTGATGTAGAGAGATTACTGAGTCAATCTTGACAAGTCACTGCTGGTTTAAATTTACTAAACAAACCAGATTAAAAGTATTGTGAAAGTCTATTGTTGCTTCACAGTGTCTTTTTCAAAAAGAGCAGCTTTCCAGGGCTTGTCCACACGGAGAGTAAGGAGGATGTTCAGAAGAAAACTGAATGAAGTTTGAGATGTGCTTATTAACTGAAGAAGTTGTATCCGCCAGTCTTGATGAAAGTTCTCCACACAGCTAAACTACCACAGTTAATTTAGTGCAGTAACACCTAAACCTATGAACTACCACTAACAGAAGAGCATGCTGCAACCTGAACAGCTACTGGATTGGAAGAACCCAAACAGGCAGGAAAGCCCGTGAATAATTCCAAGGCCACACTGCTGCCAAAGCCACAGCACAACAGTGTGTGCACAGCTGGCAGGACATCGCTGCTTCTCTGATCTTTGGAATATGATATTTAAAAATCCCCACAGAACTGTGTTATTTATAGAGTGACAAGCTGATTAGCACTGCCTCCAAACCAGCCGCAGCAGTTAACGATCTTATGTAGTCTCTGCAGAGCAAGTGAGATGGGGATGAGCCTCTTGTTTTGCTTCAGGCCTGTTCTCCTCCACACACAGTATTCCTTCTGACAGCATCAAGTTATCTTCTTTCCCAAAGGCATGCAGACATCTGGTGGTTTAATTTTTTAAACATTTTTCCAGCTGAAAACAGTTGGCTGTTTTACTACATAGTTACTGGGTCCAAAATACTAAAATCCAGAAATGCTGGAAGCCGCGTCTTACGTTTGTCTACTTTTTTGAAATTCCATAGCAGATTTGTTTCTCTATCAGTGGAAGATTTCAATGTATATGGGGAAAAAAACCCCTATGAGAACATGGATTATTTGTTTTGCCTCTCACAGACTTTGAAAATGGAACTAAGTGCGATAAGGAAAGTAACATTTTATAAGTGGCAACAGTTCAGTCCTCTCTCTAAGACACATTAATATGAGTTCTAATACTCAACAAAACTGTAAGTCTGAAAAGTAATCTATTTTTAAAAATGGAATATTCATACCTTTCTTGCTATAATTCACCAAAAGGATCTATTAAAACCCAAGAAACCCCAAACCTGATAGTTGCAGAATTCTCCCTGCATGACTTTGCAAAATATCCTACCTTGAGTTTTTCTATGCTACATAAAACCCAAAACATTTTGATCATTAATTTTATAGATATTGCTTTACTACTGCAAAGATCAAATATACCATCACTTATTACTGTTTTTTTAAATCCTGTTTCTTATATATCACAAAGGGAAATAAGTTAAAATCCTCTCAAACTGGAAATAAGAAATAAAGATGAATACTCCAGAGATCTTTGCTGAACATCTTTTTCCCCATTTAGGGCAGGAAGGATTATCCTTTAAACAAGTCTGATTTCCAAGGGACAGGCTCCAGTTTCCCCAAGGTAAAAATCATGGCAAAATTTTGAATAACTCATTTCTCTCCTGATCACCTAGAGAGACATGCCTAAATGATTATATTTCCCTTTGAGAAAACCCAGAGCACAGAAAACTGAGAAGAGCAGGGTACTACGAAAAGAAGAAAGGAATTTGACAGTAAACCTTAACTTGGATGGAAAAGAAAAACACAAAAGAAAAACTCCCAAACCAACAAAGGAAGCATCTTCCCCTTCTCCAAAGCTCCACAGGTTGATTAAGAGTGACAGGGAAATGGGACAAGCCTTACTCTACCCTGCACCTAAAGAATTCCACTCAAACTTCCAGCCAGCAGCTATTTTCAGCATTTGTGTATTCTAGCTCCTCTTTCACTTCACAATAAACCCCATGTTGAGTTCTCCACCTATAGGTTAAACTGTGAAATTGTGCTGAAGCCATAAATGCTGCTGATCAGTGCTAGGATAGGGGCAAGATGACCACCAGTCCCTTCGTGCTGGGGTAACAATCACAGAACACGACTGAGGTTATGAAGCGTTAGCCTAGAAACTAAGTGATCACCCACTTCTCTCCTTCAGAGAGTGAAGATGTCCATTCTTATGGAAAAATTAGAACAGGGGAATCGGGAGGGAAGATAGGATCAAACAAGGAGTGCACAAAACAAGAGAAAGGAAGGGCACATGCAGATTTACTTCTAACACACCGTGAGCCTGATTGGAAGAATAGAGGAGACCCAGATCGCTGAAGTAGCTTCGCAAAAGGAACACCTAAGAACGCACAGCAGGAAACCAGTTTTAGTCTTGAGAACTTCCTATCTTGGCTGGGGATGCAGCAGAAGCAGCCTGGGATAAACTTTCCTGAGTCTAATCAAAGAGAGGGTTTCTAAATTCCACTATCCTTAGCTATGGAAGCAAGAGGGCTGCTTAAATGTCTTGTAAAGCCATTTCTTTTAGCCAGTAACACAAATTTTTCCTACATAACTCAAAGAGAAGCTACACAAAGATACAGTAAAACCAGACAGCTTTGCACACTAATTCTTCAGATGCTTTTAATCATCCCTCCCCTTTGCATTTCATGTCAAAAAAAGGGAACAAATAAGGGGATGTGGGGAACATACCCATTTTTTTCCTCAGAACAATTAACTGGCTAATTACATACTGGATCTATTGAAGAGCAGTAGGAGCTCATAGGAAAGCATGCAGGATTTTGTGAAGAAAGCAACTAAAATCCTGCATTTAAAAGACATTTCAAGTTCCTGGACAGTCATTTTCTACAAGCTCTCCTACTCTTCAATTAGTTGCAAAGTTTTTGACCCTAAAGAATTCTAATGACTCATTGGCCCTCTTTTCAGTTAATGGGGATTACAACGTTTAGTCATTACACACATTCTTTTTGCTAGATGTGGTAATTGCTCTGAAAGCAACATGCACACAAATACTAGAGTCAATGTTTCAATAACAGATTATGCAGTTAGTGAATAAGTATAAGCATTTTCTGCACACAATCTGTTAACATGGGATGTCTCTGCACATTTAAGTGCCCTCTTACATTTTCTGGGTCTTCCGAAATCTGCCTCTTTCGCTATCAGTAAAATTAAAAAAAACAAACAAACAAAAAAATATTTCACCTGCAGACTTAGCACTATCATTCCAACACAAACAACAGGATACATTTCATTATCTTGAATTCAACATAAAATCGAAGTTAGGTACCTTGACAAACCAGAGGCTTTAAAATGGTTTGCCACAAATATTGACTGATTTAACAACAACAAAAAAATTAATATTTTCCATGGACTAAACAATAAAAAGAGCATTCTATGAAGAGTTTAGATAGGTATCTTAAAATGAATGGAAGACTAAAATAAAAGAAATGTTACATGAAATGAGTAATTTCTAAAAGGCTAGCACTTTATTCATAAATGGTTCACGGGAACACAAGTTAATGTTATACTTTATGCTGTGCAAAAAGTTCTAGTATTTTTTCTGAATAGATAACAACAGTAACAACTTGAAATTTGAGATAAAAATTGGCAGGATTCAAGTATCAGTGTAATCCATCCTTAAATGTTTTCTATTCTCATTGTGTAATAACATGCTGATTTTTAGCCCAACGTTACAGTTATACAAACAGCAGAAAGATAAAAATTGCACACATTAATTGTTGTTTAGATTTTGTGTGCAATAACTCTCAGGACAAAACATTCTTTGTTATTCAATCTTCCCTACAGAAAACACACAGATTATTAAAAAAAGAAATTATTGAAGAGAAACAGGACTAGTCTTCAATATTAATTTTCAAAGGTATAAATGTTAACTTGCAATTTTATAACTGCAAAAGTGTTTTTTGGTAGTGGCTACTTGTAAGCATTTTCAGAAAAAATAGTGAGCTATAATAGAAAATAATGTGAAATATCAAAAGGTAGAGTTTTCTATGAATTAACTGAATTACTTTTAACAACTACAGCCATTCCACAGCACAATCCCTTGCTGAAGTGTGGAACTGAATTACGAGTGCAATCCTGTAGTTCAGGACTGTTAGCTTACACAGAGACTGAGGAACTAGGAATCACTTTCATGTGCTTTGCATATGCTTGGAGCAGTGCTGCAGCTATTAATCATTCCTGCCTTCCTCTTCTGGGGAACTGTACACTTCATCTGCACTGGTCCTACTATAATCACGTTTGCAAAACTACAGATATTTTACCTCTAGGTCTCCTTTGGTAATTGATTCTTCTTCCACCAGGAACTGAAGGTCTTCAACTTTCCTGTGGGGACAATTCATTAAAATTCAGATAACACTGGAAAAAATGCTTTCTAGCTCACTTTTTAGTGGAAATCAGAAGTACAGTGACATCATTCTGATTGTACCAGCAAACTGCAAGAAACAGTAAGAATTAATCTGCCACAGGAAGCATCAGAGAGAGGAAAGCTGCTGTCTTCAGAACACAAGCACTGACAAAGTAAGGCATCAGTCTTCCTGCAGCTTTATAAAGAAAGTTTTTTGTTGCATTTTATGACAAGTTAAAAAGAAAACCTTTAAGTCATCATCGATTCTCTCATTCTTTCACTCTTCTGCATGTCCTTAAAAGAGGCAACCTAAATGAACAGTCTGACTTCACATTCAGTATGTTCTACCATTCACTGCAGGAAAAGTCAGAACATCAGAACACCTCTAGGACACCCATGGGACTTCTAGAAGTGCACTGGTCAACGTGCATCCAAACTCTGGCACAAACATATGTGAGGCATCGAGATAAATTGCAAGATGCAGAATGGGAGCACAAGCTCTCAAGAACAGTGACTTGCCTTGCCCACATAGGAGTCTTAGAATGAGAAGGCTGAGGTGAGAAATACACGTCTGACTTACAATAAGATTTGTAAAAAGTTACTTCTTCCCTCCCCTGCCAATGAACAAGGGGCTGGATCTCCTCCTTTTCCCTTTGATCCTTTCAACACTGAAAGGAAGAGACACGCCTGTCTTCTTTCCTTTGAATTACACAGGCTGCTGGAACCCACAGCTTGGCTGACAGATGTAGAAATCATTGCATCAAAGGGAGTTACAAGTGATGGATGTCTAAAATAAAAGGACAGTAAGAACTTATCACTGGAAATGGGTCTCACCAACGCGCTTTGGGAAACAGAATTAAAGATTATTCGACTGCAAGTCACTGCCGAGACTGACTGGAATACGTATTAGAGAACTTCCAAAGTAAATAAGCCTGAAGTGGTTAGGAGGAGGGAAAAACATTACAGTGCTGAGCTGAGAAATGTTTCCCTGGCTGGAGGACGTCACTTTGGAGAACGGGTAGCAGGCACACAGCGGCAGGGCCACGCTGCCTAGCAACACGCTGAAGGTGAGCTCAAGGCCATGGAGGATTGCGGTAAAACAGACCCCCACTGACCTGGCATTCAGTGAAAGTAGGTCCACAGCCAGGCGACCGGAGCTGCAGCAAAGCTGCTTGTTTGTTGGTTTGGTTGTTTTTAAATTTAAAAGCCCACTGCATTATTTCGTAGAGAATAAACAAATTCCTGACCTAAATCTACTGCTTGTTTCAAGAATTAGTCGAGTGTGTCCCATAAAAAGGCAGCAGGAAAACCATGAAGGAACTGCCCAGGGTTTACCATTCCATTTTCTCATCTCTGATTTCTAGTTTCAGGAAGGCCTTTCAGAGAGGTTGACATCCAACTGATTTAAGGGGTGCACACCAGCCTACAGAGCAGACTCACAATGGGTTTCTAAGTAGACTCTCACTCAGCAAAAGCATTCCAAATCCACCAAAACAACTGATCTGATTATTTGCTTTCCTAATCTCACTTTACCTATTTGGCAATCTCAGTTACTTTCCTCAAATGGTTACAAAAGGCTATTAGAAAAAGCACTAAAATTAATGGCTTTGATCATTTTCCTGTAAGAGACAGACCTTACCTAAAGGCACATGACCAGCAGTAATAAATTTTTCACGAGAGAACTCAACTGTAAACTCTTAATCCAGTACTGTCAGGGAATGAGATTATCAACATTTTCGTTTTGAAGCGGAATGGCTTTTCAAGAAGATCAGGCACAATCCACTCATTTCATATGAATAAGAATAAAATCCTCAGAACAGAAAGCAATACTAGAAGGAATGAGTTGCATGAAATTCAGCTATAAACAATAGTTACAGCTTCTAAACAAGCCCACTTTCTTTGGGTTTCACTTCCTAAATCTAAGAGAGCTTCTTCTTTAGTTTTAATTTTAAGAAACTGCAATATGATTTTATACAACTGTTTCCATATTTGCATTATTCAAAAACTTTGTTTCATATTTCAAAGTCACCACAGCATTTCTTTAAATGCACATTTGGCTTTTACACTAATACAGACAGTTTTCAGTTACCTTTTCTCTTCCTCAAGCTGATTAAGAAGCTCCACTTTCTCCCTGTCAGCAGCTTCCACCATAGCTCGTAGCTGGTCCATTTTTGCTTCCATTTCCAGTACATGCTAATTAGCGGGAAGAATAAAAATAAACATTAGAATTTTTTCCAGGCTATGTATCTCTACCAAATTGCAATTACTGAGGTAAAGTGTTGTGCCAAGGCACGGGAATGTTATGATATTCAAATATGTACATAATAAAAGAAAACCACCGCTTATTGAGATGTGTAGAGAAGCTCAACCCATATTACTTAAATAAAACAGATTTGCTATCTCATTGAGCCAAAGTTCCCACAAGGAAGATCTCATAGGCATGCACTACTGTAGTTTTAGACCACCATATCTTACTCCCAGACCTTCTGACTAAGAAAACACAATTTTCTAAATTAAGTCAATTGTCTTAAAACCTCTATTTTCAGAACAGCAACACCACTCTTACCCGATCATGTCCATCGCGAACAAGTGCTAACTCCTGCTCTATTTCCCCTACGTGACTCGTTGCTTTTGCAACTTCTGCCCTCTCCAGGTCCCTTTCTGCCAGGAGCTGTTCAATGTGTTGCTGCTTCTCCTTCAGTGCCTCCTGCAGGGCTGTGGTACCAGAAATCTTTCTTGCATACCGGGAGGATGTTTCTGTCAACTTCACAAAGCAAATATGTTAAAAATCATTCTGCATCAAGTGAAAAACAGGGGTATCTCCAGACTCTGGAAACATTGTGTTAGTAAAGCAAACGCTTTCTGTAACCTACTGCACCTTCTCCTTTCAAATGTAAGTTACTTTATTTTCTAGAATCGAACCACGGCCATACATGTGTAGTAACACTGCCTGGTAATAATCAGCAGGTAATGTGTAGGAGACAGAAGGGTTAAAAATCAGCCTCAGTCGAAGATGTGCTTAGCAGACTCACACAAAGGGCAGCTCATTATGCTTCTAAATGCCTTCTGCATTAGAAAAAAAGGCAGGCATCTTTTTCGCAGGTTAAAAATATTGTGCCTCTAGTCAGCAAGTCATCATCTTGGGTCACCAACAGCAGCATAACATTTTCAAATGCTCTATCAAAAGCTTTTGGAACTCCAACTATCATTTTGCACGTCTACTATGGGAATAATACATCCAGGATCAAAAGCATTTATCCTGAATTAAAATGTCTGCTTTACAGCTAAAGTCTTGTGAAGAAGAACGTTTGGTATCAGGTTAAAACATATGTTTTTATCACTTGGAATTAAATTACTTCTGGAAAAAATGTGAATGATTAAACTTAAAAGTATAGATGAAAATGAATCCATGTGGAGAACTACAGCTAAAATGAACCTTGACCTTGCATGATATCGGCTCCACTGAATGGAAGCAGAGTCAGTAAAAATTCTACATAGCTCTGCATTCTACTTCCTCAAGTGTTTTTGAGCTAGAAGGGAAAGTAAATAAACTGAAATTATGTGGTAAAAGTGAACCACGACTGCTACACAATCTAACTTCCCTGCTCACAGCCCTGAATGATACACCTACAAGCCATTGCAAATGCTGTATTGAGATAGGCATGGGAGAGAATAAACTATCTTTCAATTTTATACTTATTTTATCCTCTCAGTTTCTAGGAGATATCTCATTCCAGAATGTATTTATCAATATGAGCTTTTCAAATCAAAGTTGACTCAAGTTCCGATTCCAAAAGAACTCCAAAAGATTTCAGAGGAACAATTTCCTTTGGTCTTGGCAATAAATACAAATTACAGCAGGCAGCCCTCTTAAATCATTACATCACCTACTTTGACAGTTGCTTTCCTTACACAGGAAGAAGGAAACAGCAACAGCCCTGAATAATTGTGAACAGCATGTAGGAGCCCAGCACCTTCCAAATAAGTTACAATTTTCCTAGAAACTAGAGCAAGCAAAGTCTGCTGTGTCAAAACTGATTTAAGGAAATCCTGTTTCTTCAGCTTAACTTTTAAAGAAGAAGTGTCAGAATTGTTTTGACAGTCCTTTTAACTCAGATGTTAACCAAATCCTCATGTTGCCTGAGAAAAAGAATTGCAAGAGAGCTGGAATTTTAATTCCAGAGACAATGGATTACAAGAAGCTTTATATTTTATGGCCCCAAACACGCAGAAGCCCTGAGGCACAACACAGAGGCAAAATAAGCAAATCTATTGTGGACACTGACAACGCGTAGCTGTACTCCCTTGCTGCTTGGAGTATCACAGCATATAGAATAAAATGTATAGGTTCATAGTAATGCTTCACCATAGGTTCCTGCACCCAGTTTGAACCAGGGGGCACCCTGCAGCCAGACGTGCAACTTCCAGAAAGGATTAAGTAATAAAGTTCCACTGTTTGCGCCAAATAAAAATCCCTTATGCTTTTTGTGGTAAGGTATTAACCCTGCTGCCCTGACCAACTGGTGACCTCTGTTCACTTGTAATCTGCTTCAGTTTCAAAGGACACCGGTAAGTCACCTCCCTGTTCCGCACCTGCTGGTCAGTGGGACAGTGTGCCAGTCCCAGATCAGCCGGAGTAATTGCTTTCCAATTAGATGCATTTATGTACTTTGGTTAAAAAGAAAAAAAAAAGGAAAAATCTAGGGTGAATGTGGAAAAAACCCAATTAATTCTATGTTTTTAATTGCCCCAAAAGAGAGACTTTTTAAAATTCATCTTTCCCAGAAGGTTTCAGTTTTGCTGCTGCAACCCAAGATTAGGACATTTATGTAATACAGTAACTTCAAAAGAATCCATAGTAAGTGTATTAGGAGGAATTAGTACTGTGTTAGCATTCACCTGAGCCACTGTGCTTTGCAATGTTTAGCTTTTATGAAATCATAGGATGAAAACCAAATCTAAATGAAAAGAAAGAGGCTTCTTGTCAGCAAAGACCTGACAATTACTACTTCTGTATTTCTCAGCTGACTCATCTATTTAACAGTAAAACAAAACCTTTTGCATTTTAGACAATTTGAAGCTCCCTACTTAATAAAACAACTTTGGTCTATGGAAGCTTTAGTGTATACAGGATCCTCAAACACAAACCCTGTATGACAGAGGCAGTGCTAAGATAATTAACAACCCAACACAAATTCCTGCCAGAGAACAATGACATCTTTTCAGTTTGTTGGCATCACAAGCCCCTTTCTTTACTGCAATAACTCCGTTAGCCTGAATTAATTGTGTAAGCTTACATATTTAAATATTCAACTAGTCTTCAGGGCTAGCTAAGATTTCCTTCCTTCATGCATGCTTTGAATGAAAAAGAGAGCACAGTTAAATGTATATCATGCTCTCCCCAAGGTCTGTTCTACTCTCAATTTACACAAGGAGACCACAGGCAAGGGCCATGTCGATTCCTCTTGGGAACGTAAAGCATGCAATAGAAAAAGAAGCTTACTAGTCCTGTACGGCTTGGCTTGCTGCTTACTGAAGATGCCACAGAACTGAGAGAGCTCAGGGAAGATGCACTTGGGCTACGTTTCAGGGCTGTGGGAGTCGCAACTACTTTTCGCACAGTCGTCTTCGCTTTTGCTGGTGTGGTTGATGGGAATCCAATCTTCGTCACTTTGTGGACCGGAGCAAACAAACCGTATTTTGGCTGACACTGAAAATACCTTTAAAAAAGGAAAGCAAACAGATGAAAGCCCTAAATTAACTTCTGTCTTCTCCAATATATGGTCTGGCTTAACAAAGACTTCTAGAACAATAGTATGAAAGCAAGAAAGGTCAGGGAACAGCTGGTGACAACCTATTCTATATCAGATTCCAATTATTTTTTAACATTAAATTTGGAAAGGAGACTTCGAGACTGAAACAGCAAGATTATATCAGACTTCAGAAATTCAGAGTAAACTCTGGAGCTAGAGTTCTGTTTCCTAAAAATTCCATTCAAGTTTAACATGCATGGCTTTCTTCTTTGATAGATTCCTCTGAGCTGTCAACAACAAAGGTGACAGCAGAGTAAAAATTAAAATCAGACTTTAATTAAACCAAGTAGTTTTATATTTTATTACATGCATAACTATACATGTATGCATATTTGATTATACTGAACATATCTTTGATTATACATAAACAAAAGCAATTTAAAATTACAAATTATGATCACTTACGTTAAGGTGGTACAATCTCTGTAAAATCTTTTTAATGAGTTAAAAGACTGTTCCTTATACCAAATGACAGAGAAAGTTAAATTGTGATGTGAATTGCTAAGTGTGACTTATTGGAGGAAGCAGCTATACTGTTCCTATTCTTTACAATGAGACAACTATTGGCATAGGAACTTTCAGTTCCTGTGATGCAGGAAGAATTCCCTTAAGCTCAGTTACTAGATACCCAGAGGTATTTTTTTAACTGAGCATTCATTCTGACCTGAGAAACACAGCAGACATTCAAAAAGCAGGAAACTGTACTTTCCATTACCTGCCTATGAATAAAACTCACATTGGAGGAGAAGAGAGTAACTAATTCCATGAATGTGGGGTTGATGCAGACTTTGAGAGATGTGTAGGCGTCTTAAAATTCAAATCAGTGTCTGATGATCCCCCACCATCAGCAGGCAGTGAGGTTTACAGCCTAATCACCTCCCTTGATGTAAAGTTTCATGTAAGATATTAAAAATCTAAAACAGAACGTAGAGATGGAAAAATCTTTCAGGTGACTGCTAACTGATGACAGACTAACCTTGTTCCAGCAACGGCTCCATCATTCTTTCCCAGAGGTTCATCCAGTTCCACTCCACACCATTCACCTTTAGCAAAGTCAGTTTCTCCCAAGAAACGCACAACCCCAGCTTTTGTTCCACCAACCTAAAGCAATAAGAAACACACTTGCATTTAACACACTTCCAAATTAAAATACCAAAGACAGTGTAAAAAGCATTCAGTGTAATCATGTTCACAAAGCACATTAATGATGTGACCATTTCTTATCTCAAGCTGCCTGTTCTTTTGACTATGAGTTTTGTTTTAAAATGCTGAACAGATCTGCACAATCAAACTGTTTACAGAAGGAAAAAAAAATTAAAAAACGCTTTCCTGGCCTTTAGTTCTGTCCAATTTGGCATTCAGGGAGTTTGTTGTGGCCTCAATTCTCTTAGATGACCTGATATGGCTATGAGATTAAAAATATGTTTCTCAAGACTCATTGCATTAGATTTGTACTATAGTTTCACATCAATTTCTATTAGCAAATAAGGATTTCTAAGAACTGCTTATTTCTTATTCTAATTCTGTGAGAAAAAGTAAAAGAAATGAAATGAGAAAAGTCTTTCATATTTTCCCTAAAGAATAATCCAGACAAACTACACTGTACAACCCTCTTGCATTTTAAAGAACTGGTACAAAGCGTGACGTACACTTCAAAACAATGCAAACAGGTATTTGAACTCTAGAGGAGGGGGGGATAATTTTCTTTACCTTTTTTGTCACTTTTTGTCCCTAAGTTTTTTAAAAACAATATTAAATATTTACAGTCATCCCAATTACTTTACAATGTCCACGAGAGATATCTTTTCAGAAGCCCCAGGGGCAGGAAGATTTAAATTAAGCAAAGAAGCACAAGGTGTTCAGTTGGACTGACTTGGCCAAGCAGGGCCACAAGCCAGCACTGCAGGGTTCTTGCAGGTCACGAGGACAATGTGTTGTGCCCTATTTGCGTGAAAATCTGTTCAGCCTGCATCCAGCATTATGAAAACAAGCAAATGTTAATGAAAACCTCATCAAGAGATAAACTGAGTTCAACACAGACATTTTCAAGGCCATTGTTTTTTATTCCATCTGTGCTTTCCAGCACGCATTCTACAACAAGGAATATTTTGCAGCCTTGGTAGAGAGCTTGGGTGTAACCTGCTAGCTCAAAGACTGCAATTTTCCTTTTCATATACAAAAAAGTATATTAAGATCTCATGTAGTTTCTATATTAAACATTCTATTTCTTGAGGGGAATCTCCCAGGATAACCAGAGACCAAACTTCTTGTGCCATAAATTCAGGGGCATGATCACAGTGCACTAGGCAATTCACACTAAAATATCTGGGACAGGTTCACACAAGAGATTAACTGTGAGGAATCTACAGCTGGAGGACACTACCTTGCATGAAAGCGCTAAGTGTCCCCGAAGTAGCTGCCACACACACATTTGTGCTTCAGCTTCTGGCTCATCAACTTCAGAGCCCGAAACTCTGTCAGCAGTGCAAGGCTGCAGCCCATGAGAAAAAGAAGTCCTAATCCACATAAACCTCAGAAAACCAAGGAAGAATAATTAACCCTTTTTGATACTACTGAAGTGAGAAAGCTGATAGAGGCATCTTTCATCCATCCCTTCTCTCACATTAGGGTCAGTCCTGAAACAATGTTTAGTCTTCAAATTACCTTCGCGTCTTACTTTAAGTGGCACTGTCTCAAATTATTAATCTTCAAGGAATAAAAATACACAAAGTTTACAGCTATCGTGACTCAGCCTAATATAGTAACCAGCAGAACGTTTGGTATTTGGTGTTCTTGGCACAGCACAGACAAACTTCCCCTCTTGAAAAACAAGCACAAATACGGCCTCAGAAAAAAAGAATTGGAACCAATCAAAACAGTCACATGGAATCGAGAGCTCTGCTCTGGCACAGTGGTGAAGAGGGAATACATAATATTTGTTAAGAGTATTTCCTGGGGAACTATCCCTTAAGTCAACAGGTTATCCACCCTCAGACATAATCTATTTTTTCTAACATCGTTATGAACTTCTCTGTACTATCAGCCCATAATAGGTCTCCCAAATTGTCCTTTTTATTGCTTTTATAGCAAGTCTGGAAGGGTTTTTGTTGTTGTCGGTTTGGTTTGGGTTTTTTTTTTCCTTTAAAGATAAATTTTGAAGACATCTTTAGGTGGAAAGGCCAGTAAGGTCTGCGTGTGCTGCTTCCCCTCTCCATTTTGTACTGTTGCCTGCCTGAATAAACAGAGTTAAATCAAAAGAGGCTGTAAAAACCCTTTAAAGAAATCAGACAGGAAAGCTAGAACAATAGATCAGATAAGGAGCATCCCTCAAAGACAATAGTCAGGTCTGGGCTGTACTGAGGGATTCCTCAGCTCTTCCTACACAGGACTGGTCAACTAGGCCAAGGAATTTCATTGCAGTTTTATCGAGTGTTGGGGGAGTTGTTTTGTTTTTTAATAAACAATGTAAATCAATTGCCAAATTGGACACAAATGTACAAACCCCCTTTCCACAGAAAGGTAAATGGGATAAGCAAGGTAAAAGCTACCTGAAGCATGGTAGTGGAAAACTACATGCAAAGACTCCCAGAGACAGGAAAAGCTGTTGTAATCTGTTCCCTCCAACTGTAAATAAACATCTCCATAAGTAACCCCAGCTCTAGGATAATATAGAATATTAATTCATTTCTGTTTCAGATCTTGGCCCTCCTTATTTTCCACATTTAGGTAAAAAACACATAGTATTTATTTTCAAGGCACTGCATCCAAAGCACAAAGCGGAAGATACAATCCAGTAGAGAAGCTTTGGCAATGGCCAGTGCCCATCAGACCTTCTGTGGCAATTCCAGTGGATCTGCATGGGATTGCAATCCAGGGCCTGGTGGGAGATCGTAAATGGAGGAATTAATATCCCAAGAACATATGGGGATGCATAACATGAGATTCCCGGGAGAAACAGCAATGTGACTAGTCTTGTAACCATGGCGCCAGGGTTATTTTAAAACAAGATGCAAGGAGGATGCCAAAGGACTTGTTTTTTTCCAAAGCCAGTCAAGCTTCTTTGAATGATCGGCTACTACATTTCTGCTTCTGCAAACACTGAAACGTGGAACCCTACCAACAGCAGGAATCAGAGTACACTGTAGCCATAGATCACTCCTAGCATCAGTGACTTCTATAGATGCCGTTTTGCTCAGTTTCAAGCAAAAACCTTCTAAGTCTTCAGTTTTAAAGACAGAGTCAGCATTGTTCTTTAAAGCCTGAATCTGCTGAAGGCTTCCGATTACTTATAGACTTCTGCCTCAAACAATATCTTTATCTCCAGCTGCAATTAAGCACTCTGCGTGTGACAGCACACCTACCTTCAATGCATTTAAGAAAATGACCATTTATTTCCTTGGCAGTGCAATGTGAGGTTCTACTGTACTATGGTAAAGGCTGTTCTACCCATAAAAGTTGCTGTGCATGTACAGACTTACATAGAGTGCTCCAAAGGGGAAAAGGATTAAGATGTGGTTACTCTGAACTGTATACACCAATATGAAAAAAAAAGAACTGTATTCATAGGATTATAGCATTTATTATAGACTTATAGAAGAATTATAGTAAAAAAGGTACCAAAAAAACCCCAGCTAAACCCAAGCAAACCAAATAAACTAGTTGCATTTGACAGACTTACTTCCCAGTAGTGCATGAAGGCCTGAAAAAAAAAAAGAGCCCAGTTTCTAAAAGAAACTTCCTAAAAGTTACATGGAAAAATGGGGCATCACAATTTTCCATGACCTTCATTCGTGCTTAGACAGGTCACTAAATAATAGAACAGAGAAAAAACTAGCCACACCTTTTTTAGTCAGTTATCACCCTCAATATAGTTAAGCTGCAAAATATAAAGCAATATTACGCCAGAGAATCCAGGTTAGGCTAATGATCATTGGAGTATGAGGAATTTTTCTGGGAATTCACTAGTGTTACGTCAAACATGAGAAAAAGTGATTAAAACCTATTTATCAGGTTATAACTATCTTACATTAATTTGCTGCAATGTAAAGCAAAGTAGCAAAAAGAGTTTGTAAACCTGAAGCAGTTAAAAACTTCCCTGATGAAAGCACGTTGGGATGAATGTGTAAGACTTTGTGAGAACCTTTGCAGAGCTGCATTTCCAAAGATAAGCAGAGGGAGAAAACAAATAAACCAGTGTAATCCAGAAAAAAAAAAAAAGAGATAAGTCTAAAAGGTGAGATTGCTATTTAAAAGACTGCTCATCAAAAACCACCCATCTCTTTGAAAAGGGAACGGCCACTGCCTGAAACTTTGTCAGTGAATTGGTATCACTTACTCAGGCTGAGCAGTTAGGAGGTAACAATTGCTGTCTCTCCTTCCACCTGAGCACAGATTTATGGTGACTCTTGGAAAGGATCACTTGGCTATTTCTGTGTTTGTCACATAGATTGGGCATTTTCAGAACCATTCAAACCATAGAACCCATAACGTGCAACACTTCAAAAGCAAACCCACCATCCAGACAAAAAGAACCTGGGATCTACTCATCAGAATCTTCTTCTCTTGTTTCTCACAATTTTGAGGAAACCTTTCCTGCTGGCAAAAGCAGTTGTATTTAATGATTTGTTCACCCATTCAAGGCCAGAGGGAACCATCAGATCACCCCCCTGGCTGTCCTGACAGAAGGTCTTCACAGTTCATCCAGGCATGTCTGTAATTAACCCTGTAACTGCACTGAGGTAAGCTGTATGTTTTGATGAAGAGCTGATATCCATCAGAAAATGTGCTTCCACTGACAGTCCGTTTTCACAGTTAACCATTCCATTATTAGAAACATATTTAAATTTGAAATAAAACAAACTTTACTGTGGCTTCCAGCCACTGACTCTCATTATGCTTTTATTTGGAAGATTACAGAGCTTTCCAGCAACTGGCACTCACCATGCAGGAACACGTTTTAAGCATGACACCTCAATTTTTCCCCTTGTAATTCAAATAGATTGAGTTCTTCAAATATTTTATTGCAAAATACTTTCTCTTGTTTAAGTAATTCTGCAGCTGTGTCCTGCGTTCTCACCAATGGGCTTTTCAAATAATTAAGGACATAACTACACACAGCATTTGAGTACTGACCAAAGCAAGGCCAGCACTGCTTAGAGGACCATCTGGTCCTTCTGCTGCATCAACCCACGAACTCCTCTTCAATGCCTTCAGCTCCTGGGTCTCCTTCGGTCACCAGTCTCCAGTGGACACCTGCCCACGGCTGTTAGCCAGCTTATGCTCTCATTCTTGGCCTTAGAAACTTTGCCATTGAATGCAACAGCTTGGGCTGCTGGAGATTAAATAACAAGTCCCTCTGAACTGCTCCACGCATATTGTTATTTGCCCCTCTGACTGTCCAAAGATTTCATCAGGAATGATTTACAATTACTTCTAGAGCATGGATCAAAGCCCTGAACAGTATTAGCTCTAGTCTAGCTCAAAGGAAAACCACACCAGTGATCATATCCAATTACTGATCAAGTCACTGGGTTTTTCTCATTTGGGGGGGTGAGGTGGGTGTTTGCCATCCATTGCTCAGTTCCTAAATACATCAATAAAATCCAATGCCGATTTTGAAGTTATACTCTTAGATAGTAATCAAAATTTTAGAAAAATCCCACCACTCAAGAGAGTTGTTTTCATTTAATCTGTAGCTTTGAAGAAGGAAGTAGAAGGTGTCTGACAAAACTGCCATGTTTCAGTTCGTCAACATCCGGTTCCTCTGTCAGTTTTTGTCTGTCTTTTTTTTCCTTGATAGTAGACAGCCTCACTTCTAAAATGAAACTGGATAATCTGAAATACCTGCCTAACATCTGACATTTGATCAAGGCATGACTGGAAGAGTGCTAGAGTATCCACTAAATTTTAAATTGGCCTCCCTAATTCAGATTTTTCAAACCAGCAAGTCTGTGAACAGCAGGATTAATGATGTCAGTTTACCAGTAGCACTGGATATTATGGTCAAGTGATTTCACTACCTAAAAACACAAGAGTGACCACAGCTATTTCTATCGATGGGTACAATATTTAGAGAAGACCTTGACTGTGTGGACTTCCTGATGTGCAAAAATCTGTGAAGCTTTTCCAAAACTTGTGGTTAGATTCTCTATCGGGCTCTTTTCCATTAAACTTCTAAGAACTCTTCTTTGAAACCTCTCTCTTTCTACCCGAGTTGGTTGCAGTTGACTATCAAGCTCAAAAGCAAGGCTGAAATAGGCAATAGAGCTAATGTGCAATAAGACATTTGCACAGACATAGTGGTACCACACGACCCTCCACTTCCAGAAGAAAACAGATTAATAATTAAAAATGATGTGCTATTAAGGTTCAATTCACTCAATCAACTCAGTCACAGAGGAAGCAGTACAAAAAGCAATTCCATACTATGAAAGCCATACGTGAATTTGCCACCACAAAAAAAAATGCAAAGGCAAAGACTAAAATAAGTAAATAAATAAAAAGTTCCTTCCGCATCCTGTGTTGAAACCAGCAAGGACAACATGTTCCTGGATATCCCTCGCCTTGGGAAGGCGGGGAGGGGAACGGAGACAGGGAGTTCACACACACACACAAAAATCAGTCTTGTATGAATAAATGATTAACAAAGCACATGGAGAACTCACCTATTGCTGCCATTAAGCCCAGTAACTCATACGCAATTTAAAGTTAAATAAGGAGCTGCCAAAACAAAATGACTCACAAATAGACACAACTTGCACCTTGCTGCAACAAGATAAATTTAACATCTTATTTACCTGCTAACAATATGTCCTGAAAATGTTTAAATATAACGTGAGAAGAAAGCTGCGGTTTGCACAGGTAAAAAAATCACCAAGATAATGGAATATAGACAAAGCATTTGGATATGCACTATCCTTCAGCTAGATTCTCACTGGCAACCACTTCACCAACTAATCTACCTTATACTTTACAGTATCCAAAATACTATGTCTAAATATACATAAGAACTATTTTCATCCTTGACTTAATATGACAAAGCAATCAAAATACTTCACAGTCAACTCAGCTTAAGGGTAAAGAAAAAGCATGATTGAGCAGTTAAGCACTGAGATACATTTGATGTCACAATACAGGAGGCTCAGGAGGGGACAGCCCAGGAGAGCACACAACAATCACATCTTCTCAGCTTCCAAATCTTCCTTCCTTTTCTATACTCTATTCACTATTTTGTTGGAACACTTTCTTCGCTATTTCTGTTTCTTGCATTGTGGCAAGATATTTTTGCATTGCTTTAACTGTAACAATGCCAACGAATATTTGTTTTTCTAACAGTTAAATACTGACTATTATGAATTTTTAAATAGACTAAATTCAGAAGTGCATTTTCAGTTCAGAATGTTACAGACACCAGAAAATGGAAAATGTAAAAAGACCACAGGGTCTATGCAGCATTACTTCTAAAGGGTGAAATTTCTTTCCACACGTGAAGTTTCTTTCCCCCTGCACTGCTTTCCAGTGTCCTGGAATTTAATCGGTTGACAGACTTACGTCATGTTTACTCAAAGATAGGTTACATGGGTGGAAACAGATCTGTCGATAATCTCCTATCAGTCTTTGCCTATTACCTCACTAAAGAACTTAGTAACAACACAAGAAATAACTTATAGAGAGCAGTGCAAAACAGACAATAAGAAATTCCATGTAACTCATGTACAGAGAACAACTTTGAAAAAAGGCGACATCAGTACACGCCTGTAAATCCAGTTTGTAACCACTTGTGAACATATGGAGGGAGGCCCAAGTTAGAGCTTTAGCGCTCAGCTCCAGAAGCATCAGATTGGGCAGACCACGACGGAGCTGTAGCTGGTTAAATGAATGAAAGCACTTTAATCCCTTGAGAAGGCTAAGGCCCTTTAGGTTGATAAGATTTTTATTTAGTTATTTATTTAAAACACAGCATCTGGTCCCTCCAGGAAAAAGCCTAAGATGCTCTTAAAGCTGCTCCAACCTTTGGTAGTTGCATCAGTTATCACAGAAAGCAGGTTTCACCCTTTTATTTCAACAAGTTGGTTTTTTAGGTTGGTTAGTTCAGAGGGATTTGTTTGTTTGTTTTTTTAAAAAAATCAACTTTGCATTGGGCTCTTAAGAAATTACAAGTGTTTGCAACAGCAGGGCAAACAGGTTCTCCATCTGCAACTCAAACAGGAAACAGAAACTGGCTTAGCCTGAAAGTAATTTGTTTTCTGAATTAGTTTTCTGCTATTCTTTCCCATCTGGTTTAGTACCCAGTGACAAGATTTCCACTGGTACAAGAAGGGGTCACGTTTTGCATGAGAATTCTTATTCAGACAAAGTTCAAAATACTGAAGCTGTAACCTCATTGTCAGTAGGGAAATCAACTACAGTCGTACTGCAGACCTTGCCCTTGGTCATTAACCCAGTGCAATGAAGGAAACGCAGATTTCCCCATCAACATTTCCTACTTTACAGCAATCCCCAAATATGAGATCAGGCTGCCTGGAGTTAATGTCCTCTCTCTTAAAACTAAATCATATCCAGATGCCAAAACATATTTCAGCTGTTAAGAATGGAGATGATGGTTAATACAGACCTATTTGAATTACTCTTTGCATTAATAACTTTGTCTTCAGTTTATGCGCTTTTCTCTCCAGTAAATATTATACATTGATGCAACAAATGAAAAGTTGAATAAGGAGTTACATACCAAGAACCACAATTCTTTTAAATATGTACTTTATCTCTCTATATTTTCAACATTTCTACATATTAACATGCTGATAGTGAAAGGAAAGTTATTGCTCAGCTTCAAGTCAACCAGGCAATTCAGTAACTGTTTGCTAAATATGGCTCAGATAGACTGGGATTTGAGGGAGACAGATGACTTTATTGGAGATTTCCAGGGCAGCAGAAGGCTTGGGTCCTGCTTTAACCTAATCATCTTTGAGAAAGAGTAAACTATAAAAATCCGACAGACCTGTTCTTTTGCACTGGAACAACCATTTTGGGGTAAAATACTTCGGCTTGGGTATTCAATTCATTTATTATGATTTGCTTATTATTTCCTTTGACTCCTCCAGAAGATCAAGGAAGAGAACTTCTAAGAAAACAGGACAATGAAACTCTCTTTGATTTCTATATTTTCCTTAAGGACATTGCTGTGTACCACAAAGTGTTTTTCTGCAGTTTACATCTCAATTTAACAGCCTGGAACACGTTTTCTTCAAATTGAGGTGGAAAAAAAGCAAAAAGTTGTACAAGACTGTTGCAGCAAATCAACTACAAGTAATTTTCTGCAGGCACCCACAGGAACACAGCTGACACATCACATACCTTGAAGCACTGTCTGTCTGTTTTGATGTTAATTAAACTTTTTTTCTTTAATATATAAGGTATTTTGGGAAAAGATGTTTCCTGCACAGTGAAAAAGCAAGCTTGCTTGCTTTTGCATCTTATCCTGGTCCACATCTACTGTACAGTTCAGCACAGCTTAATATGAGACACTCTAAGTAAGTCTGCATTTGAGAATATATAGGTGATCACCTCACAACTCTACTTGTTTTTTGCAGTGGAATTTCTTTCCTCTGACAAGCACCTGAATGAGTGGCCCAAACGCTTAGTTTGTACGTAACCACTATTCTTCCTAATGTTATTTGAAATAAGGAAAAAACCTGTAGGGCACCTGTCTTTGTATCCAAATAAATCAGAGATATGTGCATTGGAAGCACAATTTATTACTAAATTGATATACTTTTTAAAAACATAAGTTCTCCCATAGAAGCTTGGGGGGACTCCACACATAGGACCATGCAGCATAAGGTAATTCAGACGTAAAGTGCACAAAAGACTGGTGAAACAACTAGAAACTAAAGGAATAAGAAAATAAACACATTTTTTCTATCCACAGAAAACAATGCAGACCATGGTCTACAGCTTTAAACATCTCTTCAAGATTTCTTTGCACGTACAGCCTTTCATCAAACTACCTAATCTCAACA
This sequence comes from Dromococcyx pavoninus, assembly GCA_033558185.1. Taxonomy (NCBI): domain Eukaryota; kingdom Metazoa; phylum Chordata; class Aves; order Cuculiformes; family Neomorphidae; genus Dromococcyx; species Dromococcyx pavoninus. The sequence goes on along the minus strand of JAUMJL010001506.1, from coordinate 97,571 downwards.
CCACCAGCTGTGAACATCTGATGTGGTAGTTGCTATTACAGAATGCAAAAGCAACTGTGAAGAGTTTACAGCTTCTTCTCATGTAGAGGAATCGTACGAACATCTCAGTAGGAACTGAAAAGTGTTCCAACACAGCTTAGCTGTTGGGAAATGTCAGTTTGTTAAGCCTGAAATGCTTTGAACCCAACATTTCAGGTGCAACAAACTCCTGGCAGATTTGCATTTCTGTAATGCAGAACAGGAGCCGAGCTGAAATGTGAACTGGCAAATGCGTTTTTCTGGCATTTAAATATTTGTCAGAATGGCCTCTTGCTTCCTGATAACACAGACCAGCAGCAAAAAAGCTGTGATTTCACCTTTTTTTGTTGAAAGTATTGTCCACAACCAGCCAGCCGCCAACAACAACAAACAGAAAACCAAGAAACAAACAAACAAGAAACTGAACATAATAATTTAAGGTAATTCCTTTTAAACGCATTTTAAAATCAAAGTTAGAGGAAAACACCTAACACAATGAAACACTCCAGTGTACCACTCCACACCCTGAGATCACACACAACGATCAACAAAGTTGAGCCACATCTGCCACATCTGAAGTGCATTCTAAAATGCAATCTTAGCTGATGAGCTTTCTTGCCTATCTATGAATTTTCCCTTAAGGACATACTTCTCCAGTTAAGTATTTTAATAAGGCTCCCAAATGAGCTTTTGTCTATCACAAGTTCATTGTTCTGCTGAACTGCAATCCTTCACTGCTAGAGGCTCACTGATTGCATGATGCAATTCTTGGCAGTTGTTTTCACCGTGTATCTATAGACATCACAGCACTACTACTACTGAGAACCTTCAACAAAGTACTTGGTAGCAGTGGTTGGGCTGGGCTGGAGTAGAGTTAATTTTCTTCACAGTAGCTGCTATGGGGCTACGTTTTGGATTTGTGCTGGAAACAGCATTGAGGGATGTTCTAGTCTGCACTGAGCAGCACTTACATAGAGTCAAGGCCTTTTCTGCCTCTCGCCCCCACCTGCCAGGAGGCTGGGTGGGCACAGGAAGTTGGGAGTGGACATAGGTGGGACAGGTGATTCCAACAATCCAAGGGATGTCCCACACCACACATCACGCTCAACATACAGAGCTGGGGGAAGGAGCAGGAATGGGGATGCTCGGAATGATGGTGTTTGTCTTCCCAAGCAACCGTTACGTGTGACGGAGCCCTGCTCTCCTGGGGATGGCTGAACACCTGACTGTCAATGGGAAGCAGTGAATGAATTCCTCGGTTTGTTTTGCTTGCACGCACGGCTTTTGCTTTGCTTATTAAACTGTTCCTATCTCAACCCACGAGTTTCCTCACTTCTACTCCTCTGATTCTCTCCTCCATCCCACCTAGGGGACTGAGCAAGCGGCTGCATGGGGCTGAGCTGCCAGATGGGGCTCCATGGTGACAGGCAGTCGCTCCAAACCACAAGAACTGAGGCAAGTAGGCAGCACTCAGTCACACTGGAGCGAATCTCAGGCCTACAATGCTCCATTGTCACTTAGAGAGGAAATTCTGTGCTGAGGTGGACTCAGTTCCATCAAGCCTCCCATCCTCTTGTGTAAAATAGTACTGAAAAGTTACCACTGTCAGTATAAATAAAAAACAACTGGCATGGAGCAGTCTAGTTGTATTTGTACCTTTGACAGAAAAGGAATAGCCCAGCAAACTATAGTAAGTGACAGACAGGTCTTTCACAGGAGCTGGTATCAGCAGTAGACTGAGGACAGTCACAGCAATTCCTCAGTAACAGCTCAACTCCACAGTCCATAGTGTTGGACAGGAGCTCAGTGGCAGAGAAAAAAAACCCTATTAACGGATGACTAGATTATTCAGCCAAATTTACTATTATTTGCATTAAGCTGGTGATTTCAGATATCTGGATTACTATTAGACATGACACCATCAGAGTCTGGGATCTACTAAAAAAATAAGTAGGAGACCCAAAAGAGTTAAAACCCAGCAGACGAGAATCCTGTCCATCTAACATTCATATTCCTGGGCATACTCTGTCTTCAACCAGTATATAATTTACAGACATGCATCACCAACTTGCTGTGCTAGGAATTGCCCCAAAACCTCAAACTACAATTTCATGATTCAACAGGAAGACTTAAGGCAAACAGAGGAAGTTAAGGAGGATGAAATATTAAGTTTATTCTGTTCTACTTAACAAACAGAGTTTGGGACCTTATTACGATCGTGTGGCACTTGGGATATACTGCTTAGGTAATGTATGCTAATAAGATACAGGAAAGCTCAAGCGATGCCTTTACAGGCATCTGAGAATTTTCCTACACAAAGAGGATCCTGGAAGACCTCACAAAGATCTTTGAGAAAAAGGCAAACAAGTAGTTAAAAAAACAACATGGACTGGAAGAGGAGAGGGCTCAAATCTCTGACAGAAATAGCTAGGGACAAATGGTAAAGCTTTGTTTCCATTGCCACTCCAAGAAAACACATCCAAGCCCAACTCTAGCTGTCAGCCAGACCCTGCTCTCACTTCACCTCAGGCTCATTCACACTTTCTTCAACTTGGCCCTATGTTTCAAGCTCTATTTACACAGAAAGAGGAGTCAAATTCTTCCTTAAAAATAGATTTTTTTAAAAAAATTAAAATATCAATCCACCTTCACTGCAGAATTGTTATCTGGTGAGGAAGTGTCAGACAAACAACAAAATCCATGATATTTTTTTTACATGAGGTTCTTACAGTAACCCCAGCAATGCTTTCTATGCTTTCCTGTCCTTATTTTTACTTAACAGAAAATTTTAAAATCGTATTGTAAATAGAGACAGTATCAGAATAACAGTAAGACAATTATTCACCTTAATGACACACATAAATAATTCAAACCTAAAATCAGATGTTACTGTAATTGTAGATCTGGTGGACATAATAGTGTTGTTCCAGTGATATCTAAAGGCTACATAAATAAGCCTTTAAATAAGAATACAACAACAAGGTACTGCCAGGTTTCTACTGCCTCTCCAAGCAAAGGCTAGTGGTTGAAGGCACAATTTCCTACTTTACTCAGTAGGTGTATGTCAAAGCAGTGATCAAAAATGACCCGTGCTCCATTAGATTGATCCAAATAGAAAACGTATACAACATAATTATTAAATAAAATGTTTAAACTAACAAAACTTATCTCTCTTCTAAAAGGGTGAAATGATACATCAGCAGAAGCATTCATGGTTCTGAGTTTAGGAAGGGCAGCCAAGAAACATGGCACATCACCAACAGAACACGTAATTCCTGGGTGATCAGTGGCATTATGTGACTACTTCTGTTGCTGCCTATCACTACTCAGGGGAACAATCAATTATTGAACTGTTTGCTTTCTGAAGACATGGTCCTGAAAAGGGCAAAAGAGCTGCATGGCAATCTCACAAGCCCATTTTATACTTAGCATGACTGCAGTTCCTGAAGTCACAGAAAAATAACTTACAAGTATATTGTTAAGGACCAAATTTTTAAACACTGGCAAAACATAAAATGGTTAATTTAGCAGTTTCTAATCTGTTATTTTAGTACTGTAAAGTTCTTCCTACAGGATGCTGAACTGCACACAAAGAGCTTGTTTACAGAAGATGCTCAATGAAAAGAAAGCTAAAGCTTAAATTTACATTACTTTGATCAAGGACATAGTAGAAATGACCAAGGACATAGTAGGAGAGTTCTGATTATTAACAGAAGTTACAATTCATCAAACAAAAAGCACACACAGAGACCACAGAGGAATCTTACCAGAACTCGATCTCCGATTTTGAGCTCCCTTTCTCCCTTCTTTAGTGATCCGGCTTCAGAGAGGTTTGATATAGATTCACTTGCAGTTTTTGAAAGATTGCTAATCTGAGAAGGAGTTGAATGTTCCCTAGCAGCAACTGGTGTAGTTTTTTGTGGAATTCCTGAAGGAGGAAGTGCAGCAGCGGATGAAGACACCATACTAGCAGCTGATGTGGAAGTTGGTGATGTAGCTCGAGAAGCATGAGCCGTCTGCGTACCATTGGCTTCATCTTCTGTCAGAACTTTTCTGGTCAATTTTGATGGTCTTGTAAATATTCCCCTCAAGGGTTCACACTGGAAATAGCGAACTCCAGCCACAGAGCCATCATTCTTTCCAATTGGTTCATCTAGAACAATCCCTGCCCACTGTCCTGGAGCAAACTGCGTTTCACCAAGGAATTGAATAAATCCAGGCTTATTTCCATTGACCCAAACACGCTCACCAACTCTGAAATCATCCACGAACTCCTCATGTGCATCTGCAGTGGTTGTGGTTGAGGCCTTTTCACTGGAAGGTGCTTTTTCTGCTGGAGCTGGAATCAAACACAATGAGAAAGCAATTGGAATCAAACACACTAATATTCCAGAGAGCATCATAATTTAGTTTCAATGTAATAGGTATTTGGAAAAGCATGATTTCTAAAAGAAAGCACACAATTCCACATTTCCTAACTTAGGAAACACTGTAATATCTGGAATACAATAATTCAAAATCTAAGGACAGATATTGAATGCATTTAATGTAGGTTTTGGCAAAAATCTTGTAAAGACTATAAATCTTACCTCAAAAAACTACCCAATCATTTTTAGCATGACAAGGTTTCTTCAAGAAATTCTGCTTGATCAGATCCAATCAGTAACTTCAGTTTTTTGCATGCTGTACACATCATTTTTTTAGATACAAAGTACCCTGGTGTAAACAGTGCATACTCATAGTTTTCAAGGTACTTTTTGTTAGAAGATGAGTAACGGAAAAGCTAAGAAATTCAAATATTTCTTACCAGCTGCAACAGGTGCAGGTGTTTTCAGCAATGTACCTCCATGCTTGATGGTCTTTGAAGGAGCCTTAAGTCCACTTGGTTTTAACATACTCATCTTTTTGCAATACCAGCGTCAATCCTCTTTGTCTGTAGCAACTATCTTTTTTCAAACATGGATAAACTATATTATTCTAGCTTTTCCAACTCTGGAATAAACCTGTATATAAAAATATTAGATATGAAAAAAATCAGTATTTTAACTCCTGCGTACGAAATGAATGATAAAAGATGCTTTACAATAACAACTACAACCATTTCCCAGGACAGCATTTCCGACTCCTCAGCTTTTGAAGGCCATTTCCTATTAAAACACACCAAGTCTGATCTAAAACATCAAAATAACTCCCTTCACTGAATGCTGCTGTATTCATCTTGAGCTTTAGACTAAAAGGCTATTTTAAGAAAGAAAAACAAAGCCCTTAACAGAATTACTAACATTACACACAGACAGAACTGCTCTGCGCACCCTTCTGTTTTCAGTCACATTTTTCAAGTGTTGCAACATCCCACCAAAACCAACTTGAGGTTAGAGAACTAACAGCGAGAGAAACGAAGAGACCCAGGAATTTCAGGACAAAGTGAATTAAGTTTTTAAGAGAGACTGGAACTGGAAAACTGAAATTGATCAGAGTTAGATGATGAAAACTAAAAAGTAAACAACCACCTCAGCTGTTTGTGATCTCTTCGATCACAAGATGCACTGGCTCACAGTCCCCAGCACAGTGCCCCAGCCACGCTCCTCTGGAATGAGAAGGAGGGACTCTTCCCTAGTTGCTAGGATAGAGCCCTGCTCCGACTTGGAAGACAGTTATAAGCTTTTCAGGGAACTACGTCGTGAGGGTTTTGCCATGGAAGGCATCTTCCTTCCCCTTGAATACGAATTCAAAGCCGAACTGTAAGGTGACCGGTTTGCCTCCATCTTCAAAAGCATCAACTGTTCTACATGAACACAGCTTGGCTATTGGCTAAGCTTTATATAAAAGGCACAGACAGAACAGCTATGCTCGCTTAAAAAAAACCCAGCATGCATCTAAACAAAAAACTGGAGAAAAAAACCCAGAACACGGCCATGTAGCAACAGACTGTTTGCTCAGAAGATGACAAACAAGAACTGTAAAGCAGGTCTTGGTCCTGCCACTTACTCAGCAGGTACAGTGTGCAGGCACAGAGCTGCCCAACCAGAGGCTTCCCAAAACCCTTGTGAGCAGCACCCAGGTGCCAGTACTGGGCGTACGGGATGCGTAAAGGCAAAACAAACACGAGTGATGATGGACTGGGATGCTATAGGAAGGAAAACGAAAGAGACAAGCCAACTGTGGCTTTCACCTACCAGTGTGAGTTTTAGCCCTCATGTATTATTAACAGCCAGCACATTAGTGCTCCTAAAAATCAATTCACTGTGAAAAACAAAAGGAAGTATCAGGCACACTGCTCTGTGAACATAAATAACAAAGTGAAACATTTCGTCTGCTATTTCAAGAGCAGACACGTCAAATTCAAGCCATTTTCTAAGAAGTCTGCAAAAATGTTCTACTTTAAAAAGCATTAATTACCACCTTGGCTGTATGGTGTTTGTCTGCAGTTTAAATTCTGCTCCATGCAAACTCTGAAGCAGCTCTGTGTGCATTGCTGGTTTTTCCTTGCATCTCCAGCAGTGTCTCACCCACCCATCTGCAGGGTTATCACAACTGCAGAGAAAAAAATATCTCCATTGTTTTTGCAAAATGTATGCCAGTTTACTACTAATTTTTAAGTGGGAGGTTTCATGTTCGTGCATGTGAAAGCAGTTAGCTCTCTAAAATCAAAGCAGAAGGACAGGCATGAACTATGACTAAGCTGGGGAAGAACTGAGCGGCACACAGTTAAACAGCAGAACAACCAGAGGATCGTGTCAGATGTCACTCTGGACACAGCAGGAAGACTGAGTTTTTTTCCCCTCCTGCTAGAGCCCTGCCCTCCCTGCTTAATCCAAGAGCATCACATTTCTTCATATTTTTTATTAGAAATCTTCTAGGACTGCACTTCACTCTTACATGCCAAGGACTTGAAAAGCCTTCCTTTTTCTCTATCTGCCTATCCCTCCTCATGCTGTGGGCCCCATTCCCTCCAGGAGTGCCTCCGTTACTCTCATCAGAATCCATGGAACAGAAAGATTTGGTACAGAAATACGAGAAATATCAAGGTCGGTCCTTTTCATTTCACAGTCTTCATTGTCAGTGTCAAACACCAAACGTATGGAAATTCAACCACATCTGGGCCAAAGACAAGTCTTCCTTAAGAAAGGCTGCTTCCTAAAACCAGCAAGGTAAAAGCTGTCTTAGAGTGATCCACCATTCTTTTCCATTTATTACCCTTTTTTATTTTGCCCCCAAGGAGCTTTCCAGCACCACACAGGTAGTAACCACCTATATTGTGCAAAAACAGGTATATTAAAAGAAAACAAACAATAAATTATCGTCCCCGAATTATATTTTACTAATTCCAAATAATTATTTATTAATAGATGTTTGGCAAACCTCTAGCCAGCAGAAAGTTAGAATGTTCAAATACTGCATTTCTTGGCTCAGGGCACTCATTCATATTTTAATCTTGCTCTCCACAGTCATGGATTATGTATTTGCTGTGTCATTTGCTTTTCTCGATATATCGGCCTTCAGCTGGGCCACAAGTAACACAACCCCTTGTGCCCCGGTTTCAGAAGTACTGAAATTGTAGCTTAATTCAACAAACTACTAAAATACAGGCACTGCATTTTGGTAAATTACTGCCTTATTGAAGCAGTGAAAAGGCAATTGTTGGTCTTGGAAAGAGACAGAACCCTCACAGTAGCATTTCCTAACAGAATTCACACAACCCTGAAAGCATATAAATTTGCATCAAGTGATGTGAAGCTTTGCACACGCTGGCATTTCCGAGCAGGCTCCAGATGTCAACTGCCTCATTTTAGCTCTCAGAGAGAGCAGCTAGCTGCTTGCCTCCGTTTGTTCACTTTCCTTCCTTGAATCTGTCTCAGCTCTCCTTAAAAAGAATCCTGATAACCAATAGGCAACCAGATCAACTGTAACTTTTGAGAAAAGAGTAGATCAGGAACCTAAGGAAATGCCCAGGAACAGACTGATAACTGAAAATGCGTTACATTCCTGAATGAACTGCCATTTTTTTGTGCATGTGTTGACTACTAAAAATTTTCAGATGCAGACATGAATCCTTGCATTGGCCCTTTTAGTTGATTAATATCCTTGTTCTTATTTACCTTTTACAGACCTCTAAGTCATGCGTGGGTTAAAGAAATCCATAAGCAACGAGTTGAGAAAAATTGGTGTAAGAAAATAAATTCTACTAATCTGGTAATAGATATGAATTCCATTGGCACAATGAGATGAAAAATCAATAAAACTTAATTACATAATACTGAATTAAAAAAGCAGAATAATTTTCCAACTGTAAAAAAGGAATTCCTTTAATAAAAAGAAAACAGCTGCCTACACTGTTCCTTTCAAGATACTATTTTAAACAATCAGAAATAAACCACAATTAAATAAGAAAACAGGAAAAAGTTAAAGCCTCATCTCTCTCCACTTAAAAGCCTGACAGCCACAACAAGAATGTAACAATACCAAAAGTTCTTTAAGCTTTGTTGATACCTGACCAGCATCCTGCCACCACCACACTCTTCCTCAGGACAGGTAGTGCCAACATGAAAAATAAAATATTCCATCTGATAAAACATACAAAACAATGACTTGAGAATCTGAAGAAGAAACACTTGCTAACATCACTGCTCCCAGCTCCTATTGAACAGATGCAGTGTCTCCATGGAGAAAAGAAAGTTGTCTGTCCATTTGGTATGAAAACAAAGAGGACATTCTAGAACAGAGCAGCACAATGTTTGAACTGACTCTAAACAGACTGCATAATCTCTTTCTTCTGCGCCCAGACACATGCAGTCTGTTGCTGTGCTGGGTACTTTGAAGCTGGAACACTGCCCTCGTGGTTTATTTGTATAATAAAGTGAAACAATTATTTTAATTGATGATCATCTGCTATCGGTCATGCATGAGTTCTTCAAAACATTTCAAATTTAAAAGATTAATATTAGACTTTGTTAAAACCATTAAGAGACGAAATACTGTTGGAAAATGCCTTTCAATGCCAACACATTTCTAAGCTCTAAAAAGAGATTATTTCAATTTGTCAATTCTGCAAAGCACGCCAGTGCCTTGGAAAATACATACAAACATTAAGACTAACAGATACAGAGCAAATATTCTAACGGATTGTGCAGAATAGATAATGCTGCTGAAAATCTCACAGGGAAGATCATATGCAATCCCTGTGGCAGTCAATCTAGAAAACAAATTCTGCCCATACCTTGATGAAAACCTAAGATGTACAAAATAAATCAGAAAATCCCTTCTGTAGGCAAGTGATACGAAAAATACATTTCAAAGACCACCACAATCCAGTAACACCTCTTTCCTGAGAGGAAAACAAACTCACCACATGAAGGACTACATTTGGAATAACAGCCTGAACAGCATTTCTTAAATATTTGCTTCATATTCTTGATGTTTGTAACACTACTGCCAAGCTTTCAGAAGCTCATGAATCATTCCTCAAATATCCTGACAATGGTTCAGCGAAAGTAACTTGGGATTTTGAACCTGGAAAGCTTTCTCTTCTGATCCACAAGTTACTCCAAGAGCTCAGATCCTGCACAGTTACAAATGCTTACAACTGCTAAAATTACTGCAAGCCTAAAACTTTAAAGTGTACAAGCATCTTCTTTGTGATTCAGCTCTAAAAGTTGTATTTGTGGTCCCCTGGGCTGGTATTACAGTTCAGTAAAAAGTGAGTGTATATATATATATAGTCCCCAAAGCACTTAAAATAGTGCTTTTAGTTGAATTTATATGCTTTTGAAATTCAGACACAATTTAAAACCACAACCACATTTCAACTTTGAACAAAATCAATACCTTCACATTGCACTGCTAACTATTCCTTGCTACCTTGTTAAGAATATTTCCTTCTGTGCAAGAATGTGCCAGGTCACCAAGACCAGCTTCTGGAAGGCTGAGATAGGCATGAGATTAACTCACCCACAGCAGGTCCACAAACTGATCAGACTGGGATGTACCCACCAACATCATTACCAGAACAATTCTGGATGAGGCAGACACAGCAGAGGGATAAAATGCAGAAAGCAGATACCCACCCTAGATAGTATTTCCTATTACCACCACCTTGTTTTGTTTCCAAGTAGGAGTAGAGTCCTCCATTGTTACCTATTACACATCCAAATTTCTCATGTTTTGGAAAACTGTGATGTCAACACAGCCACAGCATGGGAGATGAGCACCATCCTGGTGCAGTCTTCCCAAACATGATGTTCTGCCATGTTCTGGCTCTACTGGAGATAGTCCATACTGGGCAACCAGAAAGACTAAATCACCATTTTGCAATCACTGGCTTATATTCACAATGAAATAGGCCCACAGCACACAATATCCATTGTAAATGTCACACCGGGCTTCAAAGCCAGTTCTGTAACAAATCCAAGTAGTCAAACTGAAATGATCAACTTGGAAGACTCTGTGCATTAATTTTTCACAACCTCCCTCTTAATGATGCAGCACAGCTCATATCCATAGCCATCTACTACTTAAACACAACCATTCTGGAATGATGAATTCACATCAACATCTCCCTGCATTCAGCCACCGAAGCCAAAGACTGAAGTGGTAAGAGAACCTCTCTGAGCCCAATGCTCATGACTCAGTGCAAATTCAGCTCGTTTGGTCAGCTCCAAAGCATTTACTGAATGAGGAGCAAGTTCAGACTAAAACAAGCTGGGAATCACTGCAGGCATTTGATAAGAAAACAAGTCACAAACAGCAAATTATTATGGTACTGATGTAACAGCCTCTGCAGCAGTCACTGTTAAACCAAACTGATTACGTGAATGTTGCTCAAGAACTTAACTGCACTGTTCACTGATTAGAGATGGTGGCATTACAGAGGCATCTTCAGGTATCGAATAGAATTTAAGAATTTAAATATAAAGCAGACAACACACAAAATTAAGAATTTAAGATTTCAGTAGAGTAGAATGAAGGTGGTCACTTTGGAGTCTGCATTTCATCACTCATTCAACAGATATCAATTAGAAAAAAGGGAGCACATAAAAACACAACTTAGGTCTCATTTTGTCTCCCAGAAACCATGGATTTTGATGTCAATTAATCAAGTATTACGATGACCTGAATACATTTGTCAAGTGCATCTCTACCATAAGAAGAAACACCAAAATAATTCATCATTTAATTCAATGTTTGTCATTGGCTAAGTTATCTGATGGCTAAGTGCCATCAGATCATATTTATTTGGCTTACTAGACATTCTGCTCACTGCCAGCATCAAAATACACGGGCTGCTATGTGCCTATCAACCCAGTGTTTTTGTACTTCACTTTTAAAGGTAGAAAAACTTCTGCATTTACAACTCAGCTGATCAGGTGGGAGGAAAAATAAAAGGGAATCCAGATCTGTTTTTTGCAGATACTGGTATAGGAAACAAAAATTTACTAAGAAAATAAGCAAGAACATCCCATGGTTTGTATAGGATCATTGCTCTTACAACATTCTACTTCAGCTCATTGCAGCCCAATCCAATAAAACCATCATACAAATTCTAGAGACATGCACCCTTCACAAAGGTACTCACAAAAAGGTACATGAACCACAAAGCCCTTCTCATGCCATGTTCTTCACATAAATATGAATGTTATAAAGGGCAGATTCTTGAAAAAGTGCATCTCTTTATTTTAATTAGGCATGACTATTAAACTGATGGAATGAAAGCAATCCTTTGCTCTTCTGAAGTGTCTTCAAATGTTGCTACCAGGACCACTCCAGGAAATTACTGTTGCATGCAAGTTTTAGTACATCTTCAGTCCAATTTAAAATACAGTTTACTTTTGCTATCATAAAAATACAAAACTAAACACTTGTAATAATTTGGGCAGTATGCCCGCTGGTATGACACAGCTCTTTTGACAATGTCACTGATTTGATGAACTGAACGTGAAACTAAGAGTGGCTGACAAACAACTCAAACCAAATCACATCTGATCAGTAGCAACTCTATTTTGGAGGGCATTTGTTTAGATAAACATTACTTAGTCTGAAGCGACTGCTGTGTTCAGTGAAAAAAAGACACCCAGAGGGTATCCAAAACAGTCCCGACACTGCAATGCAAACACTCTGCCTTGTCACCACTCATCCCACGATCAAGCAACCATCACACCACAGTATAAGGACATACCCATAAATAGTTACTGGGTTTCTGGAATTTCAAGGAGTGAACCTCCCTTTCCTTAAGAACTCAGAAGACAATGCTCCTTCCTTGTACACTGAGAGAGACAGGGGAAGAACAAATTTGGTGGTTGGGAATCAATTCAAAGGCCCCACGATGCTGTCCCTCATTAAGGAGATGGCTCATCTAGAGCTCAACCAGCAACTTTAGAGTTGTTTCTTAACTGAGATAGATATAGACTCTGCATTTATATACCATGGAGATGACTTGAACTGTTTTCTGTGAGAGTTCACAGATCTACCCCATGTTCAAGACCAACGACTTTTAGATTATCTTTCAGCATCTGGGCTTTTACAGCAGCCAGGCCTGCACACAAATCTGTATTTCTCCTCTGATTTTGAACCTGATGTGTAATTTCAACTACAGAAACTAAAAGGCGAGAGATTTCTAAAAAACAAATATGATATTCTTACAAGTTTCACGGAAGTAGGCCAACTGGTATAAGAAAAACTTCCATTCAGAGTATTGAATTTCTCACGTTGACTTCACATCAGACATTTCTGAAGCAAAATGGAAAAACCCAAGTATGGTCATCGATACACTTGGTAGCAGCAAGTTATCAGTATGTTTGGGGAGAATATAAAATCTGAATACAATAGTTAAGAAAGCAACCATTATGGAACGCAAATCCACTGAAAATTAGAGGAATTTAGTGACATTGCTAAGTTGGTAAAGATGACACATGGCTGGTTTTCTACCTTGAAAAGTCCAGTATATTCACTGCAAACTGCATAAACAGGATTCTTTCTGCATACACTTGGGAAAGGGACAAGGCAGGGTAAATGCCTATAACTAAGAAACGGTACTAAGAAAAAAATGATTCAGATGAAAGGTAGTGAGAAGCTTAGGACCTCAAACCATCAGTGAGATAGTACAGCAATGCTGAGAAAGATAATTCATTACAGCTGCTGCTCTGCTTATGGATTTTAATTCTGTATGAAGGACATTTTAAGCCACCTCATCTCACCATTCTGTAACTTGCTATGCTTGTTCAGATTCCTAAATGCCTTGAGAGTCTCAGTAAAATAACCATTGAAGTACAGAGAATTAGACTACTGAATATGAAGCACAAATAAGAGAGATGGCTGTAACAGTAAAAAATTATTTTGAGCTAGCAATATTGTCAGCATTTTATTCTTAATCTATGTTGCTATTTCTAAACACAGTCTGTTCAATTTCTTAAAAAAATCCTATCTTTAATTAATAAGGAAGAACTGATAAATGCTTAAAAAAAATCACAGAAAATATGATGTGAACTCTAACACTTCAGGTTACCACTGCACACACTCATTATACAAATGTCACTGCCATAGTCTATTAAAAGATCAGAAAGCACATGATCCTCCTAAGCACACATCATTCTCTACAGAATGAGTCAAGGATTCAGAAGCAGAGAAAGTTTTCACCCAAGAAAGTAAATAATAGCCACCTCTTCTGATAAGCCCACTAAGAACACTTAACTCCTTTTCCTACATTTTTCCAATGAAATTCTTGCCTTTCCCAAGAGTGCTCCATGTTGTGAGCAAGAAGAGTAGTTTGACTGTCCTCACTTGACTTCCAATAATTATAAAACACTTTAACCATCTCAGTGAGTGCATCCAGTCCACAATAACAATTACGATTTTGGAATAGCAGAGCATCAAGTTTAAGTTATTTGGGATCTAAATTTTAAATAAAAGCTTTAGAAGGACAATGTCACTTCCTGTCAGCCTCAAAAGCAACATATCAACAAAAACACAAGGCTTGTCCCTAATGCAATTACAACTGAAACAGCTGACACAGAGATGCTGCTTTTTATAGTAAGAATTTGATTTTGATAGACTTGGGTGAAACTGTAACTGTTTCACACTCTTTGGAAGCATCAAGTCAGCAATCCCTTTTTAGCTCTCCCTGTTCTTAGCCTTTTAAATTAGCACCATGACTGCTATTCGGCTGGCAGATAATAAAGTAGAAGTACAAATACAGAACTTGGATAAATACTGCTGAGATTCAGTGGATGGTGCTGCCAAGCAAAGAAGCAGAATGAGAGTACTGGATAAGCTAACTCCATCAAATATTGAGTTTCTCTCTTTGCCTTGCAATTTTCCCACAAAAAAAAAAGCTAAAAATATAGACAGTGAGATTTATAAAGCTCAGGAAAACTGAACAGCTTTTATGGTGTTTCTGCTTGGAAAAGAATAGTGAAGACATGTCTTATAAATTAAAAGAATGCATGGTACTATTCATCCAAGAGTCTTCTCTCTCACTTTGTACAAACAATTAATGAGATGTTACAGGTGGAAAACAAGCGGGCACTGAGGCAGAGACACGTACAGTCTGTTCTGAGATATATCTTCTAAATCCTTTCCTGCTTTTCCGAGGCCAGAAACTGGATACCAGGTCTGTGGGTATTTCTAAGGGTCAGCTGCACCACTCTAAGTCTTGCGAGTGCAAAATCACTCTGCAAAAATAAATGCATTTTGAGGACAGACACCTGGACAAGTCCAGCCACAGCAGTGACTGTCTGAAATCATCAAGGACCACGCTGCTGGCAGAGCTGGCTTCAGTTCTGCTGGTCATGAAGAACGAAATGGTTGCTCCAGCAGAAATTGGCATCTCACTGAGGGCAGCTGAGATTACAGCTAATGCAGTATATAATTGCCTTTCGTTAAATAACAAAACACCATCCATCTGAGGCATTTCTAAACATGCCAGTCCAATAAGGATTCCAGTGCGCTACTTTTCATACGTGCCAGCAGAGCCAGTAGTCCCTAAGGAATGCCAAAAGATTAAACAAGAGCTGCATTCATTCATGGTCATCATGTTGAAAACTTGCATTCAACATACAGAGTTAACATTTGACCTGAATGTTTGAGAGAGAGAAAGAAAAGCAGTTCTGAAAAAAACATATTGGCAAGAGAGATCGCTCTATTTCTTTTGAGGGAAGACCTAGTTTGAAATATTCTCAATCACTCCCAAGAAAAACTTTAACAGAGCTATGACGATAAAGGGAGGAACACTAAAGGAATTACCCAATCTGCCCAAGTTAAGTAAACACAGGCTGTCCTGGATATTCACATTTGGAAGATGCAACAGACCCAGCCTATAGCTCAGGCAGGAAATCTACAGGAGCTTTACAGAGTCACAGCAATCAGCATAAATGAGCACTGCTCCTTCCTACAGGATAATCACAGGAGGAAAGAGGTTGTTCATTCCTTTCAGTACACCCCTCTAATGAGAGACAGCTGGTTTTCTGCCCCTCACTAGAACTTGAGATCTCCTATTTTAAAAGAAACCATACAAATTCTCTAAACCCCATTTTTTTTGCCAAATAAAATCTCCCTCTTGATCCCTAAAGACAAACATTTGAGGTCACATTTCCAAGCTTTTCTGCTTCAGCCAATACATCCCTCTTCCTCCAATACACACCAAGCTTTAGAGCACTTCAGCACAGACACAAAATCTTCCAGTACGTGTAAGGACTGGACAGGAAGTGAACCCTGAAATCCCGCAATTTTAAACCAAGAACTAATAATCCTCTGCACATTTTTCAGTATGTAAATGAAGCAGTTCTGTCAGTAGCTGAACAGTTATACATTCCTTAGACAAAGATACGCTGCTGTTAAGGGGAGAGAGAGTTTATTTACTTTCCCTGGCAGTGTCCAATTGCTATCTTGTTACACGTGGTAGCAGGTAGACATAGACCAAGGCTTAAGAAAAGTCCCTGAAACTCTCAATATCGGTGAGGATTATAAGCACATTTCTGTCTTTTAAATAAAATTCTTCACAAAGCAACAGGCATAAAGGCATTTCCTCTTTTCTACCTCCTTTCTTCTTCCTACAAACTAATACAGATATCATATGTTTTAAAACCTTTCTGCTCAAAGATCTCAAAGCAACCTGTGAACTTCCATAGAATCCTTCCCATGGGTGAGGGAAGGGGTGGGAAGGAGAGAGCCTTCATCTCACAGTCATATTTTTAAACATGAACACATACAGTCACACACTAAATTTTCTTCCCCATGCTATGGAAGAGATTTTTTGTGGTGTTGACTTGGTTTGTTTTATTATTTAAAACACACAGAGATGTTATAATGAAAGGCAAAACTCACTCCTGATATTAATGCAGCAGGAGGCACATTAACATGTGTGTAACAGCACCAATTAGCCTGTGCCCCATGACAGCTGGGGCACAGAAAGAAGGGATTGCCTCAGGTAGCAGCACTGGTCATACAGTGGGAAGCTGAAGAGGCCTTTGCCTGGGGATGGCACAGGTCTTTCACCGGTCATAAACACAGCAGGGAACCCTGGCTGAGCACCCAGAACCATGGGGCAATACAAGAACACCTCATCTGCACATCAGCAGCTTTGAAAACAATACAGAGAGCAGACATAAAACCAAAAGAAAGCCAAGGGAAAATATAATCCAAATCATATCTCAGTAAAATATCGGCATGGGGTTGTCCTGCCCAGGGACAGGAGCTGGATTCGCTGATCCTTGTGGGTCCCTTCCAACTCAGGACATTCCATGATCCTATGCAAGCATGGGATGCAGGTGAGCGTTCACCATGGAATACTCACACTCCTTTCCCTCAGAATCACCCTCTCAAGCCACCAATAACTGCACAGTGCTGCATATTCTCAGGGTAAGTCGAGAGCAGGGTCCTTTCTGGACACTCATGCCCATACCTGCTCCTCATGAACTATGAAAACACCTGAGGGTTCTGTGCAGTGGGAGGCCCACAGCCCACCAGGGATGCTCTCCTCCCAAAATAGGATGCCCCCAGCCCACCCGGGATGCCTCGTTCTTCCCACTGGGGATGCCCCCTCTCCACCCGGGATGCTCCCAGCCCACCCGGGATGTCCCCCTGCCCACTGGAGATGCTTCTCTCCCAACCCGGGATGCCCCCTCCCCACCACGTATGCCCCGTTGCCCACCCGGGCTCACGGCGGGGCACCCGGCTTCGTCCCGCCGGGCGAGAGGGGCGGTGCGCCAGCCACGCAAGAGCGGGCTGAGCCCGGCGAGCGCGCCCGCCCGGCTGCTGTCACCGCGGGCCTGCGGGGCGGCGGGGAGCGCAGGCACGTGCCGCGGGGACCGGCGGCACCGACCCGGCAGGGCTGGGGCACCGGCTGCACCGGCTCCCGCCCGCCCACCCCCCCGGTCCAGCCTCGCCCCCCAGCGCCGCTCGGGACCCTCGCGTCTCCCGCGCCCCGCAGCGCCCGCCCGGGAAGCGGCGGCCCCAGGGCGGCCGGTGGTTCCCGCCACCCCCCCCCCCCCTCTATCCGCTGCCCCCTCCCCGGGCGGGCCCCAACGGCGGCCTCACCGCTGCCGCCTCCGGCTCCGCGCCGCCGCCTTCCCGGCCGCCGCCTCCCCCTCTGCAGCGGCGCCTCCCGGCCGGGGCGGGGCGGGTGCAAACGTCTGTGGGGCGGGGACTGCAGCAGCGGGGCCGCCCGCGCGCCCCTCCGCGATCGGTCCCCTCACCCCCTTTTCTCTTTGTCTCCCCCGGCTTTGTTTCTCCCCCCCGGGGCTCTACCGGGTCCCACCCTGCCTTCGTGGGGAAGGGGCTGCGGCAGGGAGGGGATGGGTGGGGAGAAGAGAGCGGGAGGGATGCAGCACGCGGCGCTTCCTGGGTCAAGAACTTCACTGCCTGCTGCCTCTCTCCATTTTTCCTATTGTGTTGATGGCCAGAAATATGTAATTCCATCTCTAAAATACTGAATATATGAATTTTCATTGTGTTTGGGAAGCAATGCATTGGAATGCAGTGTTACAGAATCATGAGTTGGAAGGGACCTCAAAGCCCATCCAGGTCCAACCTCCCTGCCATGGAGAGGGACACCTCCCACTGGATCAAGGTGCTTAAAGCCCCATCCAACCTGGCCTTGAACACATCCAGGGATGAGGCAGCCACAACTTCCCCCGGCAACCTGTGCCACTGCCTCACCACCCTCATCGTTAAGAATTTATCCCATTTCTTAAGTTTGAACAGCTGTAGCAGTAGCTCCCAACACCATCATCAACAATTTAATCCCAATTTCCAACGCTGAATCAAACAGCTCTGCTTCACTTCTTTACTTCTACTGAACAGGCAACGGAGCCCAGCCAAAACTGGCCCACAAAGCTGAATTCATCACAAAGCAAACCTTGGTTTGCAGCCTCATAGATCATTTAGTTTCTGCATGATGCCATTCGAACAAAAGGGTGATGAGAAAGCATTTCCATTGCTAGAGACTGATTGCAATTTGTGTTTCATTTTGGCTTCTTTCTTTGGCATTAATCCAGGACGGTAAAGCACAAAATGGTGTGACGCATCCCCACAGATAATAGATTTTAGCTAGATCAGCATTTAGCAATGTTTGATAGAATTTCACTTCCTAAATGTTAAAGAGAATCCCTTTCCCATGGCCATTAGATGTTGAAACAGATACTCGAATCTGTGTACAGCCATCTTTCTTTCTCTGTATTTGCTGAATAAGGACTTCAGAATTTAAATATCAGATTGTATTTAGAAGCGCAGAGCCAGCAACTGAATGCTTAAAACAAAAACACTAGTTGGAATTGTTTCTGCCCTTTTTCAGACTTCCGAAGGGTCCAAAATTATTGAAGCTTTCAGAATAGCTAAAATGTGGTTCTTTAAGAACTGCATTTAAGGGCATCCTCACTTAAGAGATCCATTTTTACATTCAGTTGGACATATCCACATAAGCATGAAGATTTGCAGTACAGCATTTGTCTTCTCTGAACGATCTCTTAATTATATACATTTGGCAATTCCTATACAAAACTGTCCCTAGGTCAGCCCTGCAACCCAGCAGCTGTACAAAAAAGCTCTGCAAGTCCATGGTCTTTGTTCTTTCCTGCTACACGAGACAAACTTGGGTAAAACAGAGAATAGTACTTAAGACAGTATTTTAAGAATCCTTTCTGCATATTTGTTTAAACAAGGTACTTTTAATAATAACGCTCATCTTGATTACAAGTGTTTCATTTCACAGATAACTGAGAAACCATAGTCTATTTAAAAAGATGGGACTATGCAAATCATTCTGTCACTTCTGTAAATACCACAAAAGCCAAATCCTCACCTACAGAGAAGCAAAGCAGAAGAGTTCCTATGGAGAGTGCAGAGTTCTAAAGAAAGGGTAAATAAATTTTTATTCAGTCATTGGCTGACAGTTAAATATATGTTGCAAAAAATGTTATGTCAAATATTCATTGCTTGTAGTTAACTAAACTTTAGGAAGTGTCCAACTGTCATGCATTAATTATCATGTAATTAAATCCGTCCTGTTTGTAAGCTTCTCCAAGGATCAAGACCAATTTCTACCTCTGACTCACCCCTTCCATCCCCCCTCCCCCAAAATCTAAGTATGACGCTACAACATATTCTTAGGAACAACATCAGTCTTCAATGGCTTTACACACGAGAGGGAATACAGCCCTGTTGCAAAATGAAGGCACTACAAAGTTCCATGGCAACTACCAATACGTTTGAAACACTTTAATTATATTTGAGCTGTTTCCTCCTCTTCATTTTTTTCCCCCCAGCAATCCTGTCTTATGGTTTGCAGTAAAAATAATTCTTCTTAGCAGCTAATAGGTCTTTCAGATATCTTCCAGGACCTCACGTGTTTCTTTATTCATGACATTTTAAGCACTGTGAATTAGTTTATAAAAATATAAGTTAGAAATGTGTATCTTTAAGAGACAATTACCCATTGGACTGATACCCTGCATGTTTTGTACAGATTAGGTGTTTTTAGATGTGCATAAGCATTTTTAGATATTTTTGCTGTTCTGAACGCTGTACCCAAACACGAGTACTATGCCAACAGAAATCTGTGGGAAAAATCTCAGTGATGCTTGCTCACACTATACCCACCTCATTACAAATTTTATTAGTCATTCATTTTAGTAAGCTCTAATCTAGGTTATTATGCCACACCCATCGCCATGGGAATGTGACTTAAAAGTACCAGAAATACTTTGCTATTCAACCTTTTCTCAGACTTCGTAGTGTGATCTGATTGCAGTTTCAATATACAAAACCAATTTGAGTAGTTATACCTGACAGATTCAAGAAATTCAATAATGAAAAGCATCTTCAGTGCAGCAATGATATATAGCACTTGATAGGAAAAGTGAAGTATAAATAGCTAAGAGATCAAGATTAATTCACTCCTAACCATGAGGAAAAAAGCATCCCTAATTAACTGTATCTCTTACATCAGAAGTACAGACAAGTAAAAGTTCTGCTCAGTGGTTCTGCTTCATCTTTTCAGCACGCTATCCATACCAACCACCACCTCCCTAGAAAGGACAATTTATAATATGATTTAAAAGAACAATTTAAAAAACACCATTGAGTCCCTAATGTTTCAAATGAATTACTAAAAATTAAAAGCAAAAAAATTACAGTTCCTGCTGCAGGCGGTCTGTGTTTCCATGATCAAAACATTAAAATAAGATTTGTGTAATGTCAAGTAAAAATAAGTATTATGTGAAGGTCTAAGTTTTCTTTACCATTTGAAAGTCAATAGGATAACAAATGAAATTATTCCATTCCCAGCTATGTTTTTCTTTTCTAGGGAAGTAAACAAATTTTTAGGCTAACAGGGTTTTTTTTGTATTAATATACAGGTTATACAGATCATTAGTGAAAAAGCCCCCCCTCTGATAATATTTGCTTTAGATACCAGAAGACATCATCTTCCAACAGTGAAAAATCTCTGTATCTCCAAGTAGTTTGTGTGCAGCAAATACAAGAGTGGTCAAAATGATAAAAAATGCTAAACAATTTAAAATTCAAAGCCATATAAAATTAAATATTTAACATATTTCAACTAGAATTTACCATTATATTAAAAGCTATGTTGCTGAAATGAATTAATTTTACCCTTACTCTAATGCCTTCAGTGTAAATCTTGGAAGCAATAAAGTTAACAGCTACTTTAGGGATGAGTCTGAGAATTGGTACAAACATGGAAGATATCTGTTCTGATCTGTTAGGTAGAAGGGTGATTTATTATGACCTTACTGTGAACATACAGAGCACTAGAGGGTACTAAGCATATAAAGACATTTTACATATTGTGGTTTCTGTAAGCAAGGTAGGAATACACAAGTACTCCTGTAAAGTTTAAGCTGTGTGTCCTACTAAAGAATTTCATAAGAGCTATTAAAAAAAGATCTTCTAAGGTGTGGAGAGAGAACTGCATGTTTAAAATATGAGCACCTGAACACACCCAAAAGGTGTGTACACTTGAAGTCATTACCTCATGCCCTGCATCACATTGTCATCCACATGGGAATGATGCAGCACACAGCACATAATGGCTTGTGTAAACTGTCATTAGGAGCTTTTAACTCCAAGGGAGGAGGAGGCAGGGAGAAAGGACAGGACCTCCCATATGCTTCCTGATAGATTTCTTTGTAAAGTGCGCAGAAGCTGGAAGCTACATACGAGGACCAGCACAAAAAAACCCAAAAGACTATGTCTGTAACCATTTAACATACTAAGAAAATCAACTACAATCACCTTCAAAAGTTCTCTTCTGAGCTGACACACAGCTGCATACGATGCTGCCAATGCTCAGAGCAATTTCACAGACCATTTTCTGAAAGGCTGTTGAGGATCTCCGTCATTTTTGCTTTCCCAGCTTCTACTGACAAAAAATTGACTCCTTTGAGCATCGACTTGACATTTCGTAAGGGCAGTTGTTAGCTAAAAACTGCTTCATAGATAAAGTGTTGTGGGCTGGCATGGTGTCTAGATGTGAACTCACTGTTCACTCTTGCACACTGACATTCTCCAACTGAGGGTAAAAAACATTGCATTTGAATACGCAGCCACTTGTACTGAGGAAAGTGATTGAGCTGAGCCTTGTCTTGCTGGGACATGCTCTGGGGTTTTCTTAACACAGAATGTACTAAAATCATATATTCTAAGGATCTTTGGGAACTATGTACTATTTGCAAAGCCAGGAATTTTGAAGTATATATTCAGTCTCTGAAGTTACCTTACCAAAACTACCTTTGAATATCCCCCCTTCGCCAGTCTTTTCTTAGATACTTAAAAATACTTTGTTTTATTATGCATCTCACGTGGCTGGGAAGACTTTTTTCCTGCATTTATGTAAGGACACTTTTCCAGCACTGATGAATACTGTAACATCAATCCAGTGCTCCCTCTGTTGGCAATGAAAATAACGTGCCATCATTTCACCTCCAGGTCCCTCTGAAGACAATTAAGAGAAGGGGGGAAAAAACCGGAACAATTAATTAGCAGAATTTTAACACTTTTAAGCGTTCAGAAGTGGGCAATTCTTCAGATTATGAAAACCAAATGGTATGGCAAGGTTCTATTTAGGAAGCTAAAATTCTTCTAACAGCTTCTTGATGATGAAAATCTGAACCCAATAATTGAGACCCTTCCTCAAATATTTAACTTTAAAATGAGGATGAATAATCAGCTTGTTCTTATAAAATCAGCAGTTTGATAGTTCAGGACTCCAATTAAAAATGTTTATATAAAAGTTCATTTATTAAACCTCTGTACACAACAACGAAGATGTATGTACAGCAAGTTTACATGAAGGATGATGGTACAAAAGATACAGTGGTAATTAAATCTGACCCACATAAATAATTTATAAAAATATCTGAAATGGTGAAGATAATGCTGGTAATCCCCAATTATTTTCATCTAATTGCCAGGATTGTGATGTGGGAAATCTTCATATCAGACCTTTTTAAAAACATTTTGAATATATTAAACTTATCTACACGATAATTAGCAAAATGTATAAAGTATAGATTATTGTACAAAGGGCAGATATTAAAAAAATCACCAATCCACCTGAAACTCACGGACAATATAAATCTTAGCCAAAGTAACGAACAGCAAACCACAAAATCCTCTCTAGAGTTTCATGTATTGGCAAGTAAATCGCTCCTAACAAATCTACAGTCCTATTATTCCTTAGTGGAAGGATGCAATTTGGGAAAATTCTTGTATATTTTCTGGCCTTATTGGTGGTTCTGGTCAATACGGAAGCCCTGCACTGATTAAAGTTCCAAGGAAGAGCAGGGCAGAGCTGTATTTGTCAAGATTTTCTCCCTCCCACAAAAGCATGAGGAAGGTTATTAGAGTGCATAAAACTGGAAGAGGAAAGATAAGGAAGTGGGGATTTGGACATAGCGAAACAAAGGAAGACCAGTTAAGATGAAGTCTTTTTCTTCTGTTGGTTTCTTGGGGAATTTTTTAACAGACTTCTTATCCGTAGATAAACACCTGTTGGTTCTGCCATATTTTCAAATTCAAATGGTGTTATCCCTGCAGCAAACTTGCTCATATCAGGAACAAGACTGGAGTTTTTTGTAGATGATTCAAGGCTTGTGACTGCTTTATCCGCACTTGTATTTTCTCCATCATTGGCCTCACAGTTGGGAGCCAGCACAGTGTTATCCAGCAAGCCTTCAGAATCTGTATTATCAGGATTTTCCTTTA
The DNA here is from genome assembly GCA_033558185.1 of Dromococcyx pavoninus. NCBI lineage: Eukaryota > Metazoa > Chordata > Aves > Cuculiformes > Neomorphidae > Dromococcyx > Dromococcyx pavoninus. The sequence continues at coordinate 73,841 of JAUMJL010001506.1, read as the reverse complement.
AATTAGGTAAACTGTCTCCTGGATTAGGACTGGTTATAGAATGTTCATTTTCTGGTATCTGTTCACCAATGTCAGCAAACCTTGTTTCCACTGTAATAATCTTATCAGATGATCTTACTTCAGCAACAATATCTACTTCATTCCTAGATGGTGATGATGTAACGGAATTTCCAGTTAAAGGTGTATCTATGGGAATATCAGAGTCACTGTTTGTGCTTTCTGCCTGCTCCAGTGCTGCCCAAATTAATCGCTGCTGTTCCTCTAGCTCTTCCAAGGTTAGGGTATCTTCATCCATGACTGAGTCCACTATTTTTGGCTGAGGAATATCATAGGAAGGATTAGATGGAAGAGCAGTCCTAGGAAGAGGAGAGTGGGTGGGTGTTGAAGGCTGAGTTGGCGGCGGTGTTCCTTGTGGTAAAGGAGGAGGAGTTGCCATCGATGGATGTCCAGGTGGTAGAGGAGGTTGGAACTGAAAACTGTTAGGAGTTTGAGGGTTTTGTGACACTTCCAGATCTAGAAACAGATTGAAATACATCTATTAGAATTTGACAAGATTCAAAGTGCCAATGCTCTGATTAACTAGCTTATGTGATCTCATCCTTAGTTTTCAGCTGAGATGGAATAAACTTTTTGAAGGTTTTAATATCCACTGAAACTATGTTTTTGGGGATTTTAACTCTGCTTTCTGCCATTCATGAAAAAGAAAGATAAAATACTCTTGAGTGTATTGACAACAAACATTACACACTGAGACACACTGAAGGATTTCCTATCACAAAATCCAAAAGAAAGCCAGACGTTTCTCCAGCTATTCTGACATTTAAACATCACCAAGTCCTCCTGTGAATCTGTCTCATATTTAAGAATTTGTGAGCTTGTAACTTCTCCATCATTTCATCCAAATATTTAAGAATATGGAGGTCTTCGTAACAGAAGTTTCTTTAAAATACACTGGAAGAAGAGATGACAATCATAGCAACAGAGAATGCTTCTCAGAGAGAGGCCCAAATGTAACTCTAGTAGGACACTGCTAGCATATGTGAGCAATTACGTTAATTACAACCATAATGAATACTAACACACTGGTTTCTCTTTATGAACACTGATATTTCAATTAAGAGCAAGTCATTTTGAAAATAAAAACTGAAACTAAGAAAAATTTGCAGAATACCAGAATCTACGTCCATGTCAGCTGCTGGTACCTCTGAATTGTCTTCTTTTGGTCGTTTTGAATTTTGAGAGCTCGACTGAGGTGCAGGCCTTTTACTGCTAGACTTTGGACTTGGCTGAAGTAAAGATTATCCAGGAAAACAAAAGAAATTAGTATTAAATTGTACAAGGCAACATTTCCAGTTATAAGAACATATTTAAAGTAATTTCGTAACTATACGATCATTTGGCGACCCAGGGTGTAAACAAGATGTTGAAGTTTCAGAGGTTTAATGTAATTGAACAGAACTGTAAACTTGTTCAGGTTCAAGTGGCAAAAGAAAAGACTGTCTGCATTCCTAACACAGGATTATGACCAAATTTATAAGACCATCGCAAGTATTGGACATTCTTTCCTGGCAGGTCTAGAAATTACTGTTTAATTTGATATAGTGTTATACTTTAGGATGAAGAGTGCAGCACACATCTTCCATCCTTAACTGGAAGTATTCTGCAGGGGATAATACTACGCTACTGTTACATTAAAGACCTGGGAATGATTAAGGACAGGACTATCATGCATTTTCTCAATTAATTGTAATAAGATCGTGTAAATCATGACTATGGCAAGTAAGCTTTTCACTTTTTAGGGAAGTCTGGAATTAAGACCATTTTTAGACTGTAAAAATTTTATAGCAACTTTTTTCACAGCTTTATAAAATATTGCACAACTAGGATCTGCTTTTATTAACTGAAATCATGGAACTTGTTCTAAACATGAAGCTCCTTTTTGTTAGAACAGATAAGTCAAGCATCAGCATTTCACCCCTGGTACTGTCAATAAGCAAGTCTATACCCTTGTGCAAAAAAGACTATAAACAAGAGATTATCATTGGCTACGGTAACTACAAGACAACTTTTTTTGTGAATAACAACAAGATATATTCACCACATGAAAATTAGAAAGGTAGTGAGCAAAAACATCCTTCTGTTGAGATGGCTGCATGGGGATGGAACCAAACATCTGCCATTCCTACAGAAAAAAAGAGAGAAATAATGTTGCATGTGGCTGGCTAATAATGCAACAGTAAAATGTAAAACGTAAAAAAACCACCAACATATTAACAAGTCAAGATGAATTCAAGTTCTTGTCAAAAGCCTCATTTATCAGAATAAATCAATCTACAGTAGGAACTCTTGGCAAGCCAAACCACTCTCACCTGTAAACACAAACAACTGAAGCAATGACTACGACTGGATAGCAGGAATAACAACTTGAAAAAATAATCATCACTTCCATGAAATGTCTTAACCATTTCAGAGCAACTAGTCCTGTTTAGTTAAGAATACTGAATGACAAAGCACATTTGGAGGTCACTAAATGGGCAAATGTAAAGCTGTAAAAGAAAATATAAAAGTGCTTTTTTAATGCACAGGCTTTAACATCAGTAATGAAATTCAGTACTAACAACACATTAAAAAGCTCATGAAAATAAAATTCAGCAGCAGCCACAGGAGATGCTTTGTGCACTCCATGCTTAAGAGGGCACCCACTGTGTGAGTCTTCTGATATGATTTTTTTTTTTCTAGCTGTTACAAAGCTTCACAGAGGTTGTGCACTGGTCTGATGTAGTTTTCTGCAGTTGAAATTATAACACCCATAGTAATTTTCACATTCCAAGAACTTTCAGAAAAATTAGACATATGGAAGAAATGGGCATTAATATGCAGCTTTGTGTTTGATAAAAAAAAATCAAACTATCCTTCTAGGCTTCTGTTGGTCTTATAATGAAATAATCACCACAGAAGCACTGTCAGACTCTACCCACAAGAGCTGTGACAGGTTTGGATAGGCGGATGTCATGGCTCTCCAGCCCCAAAACCCCCCAGCATCTTAAAAATAAAGGCCTGTTGAAAGAAAATTGTCAGATGCAGAATATAAAACATTAAACTCGGCTAGAAGCAATTAATATTAGTCAGCATGTTGTTTAGAATGCAGGACAGCCACTTACATCTGGGATCCCACTTGGAGTGGATATGTTAAAGCCTGGATAGTTTATCAACTTAGAAACATCATAAGTGGTGCGTTTTGGTTGTTGACCATCTTCTGTTCCACCATCATCTATAATGAAATACAATTGTTATTGATGATAATTAAGAATGGTACTGAAAAAAAATCGACGGGATTTAAACTCAAGGTTTTGGTTTTTGGAAAGGAATTACTGCTAGAAGCCTTTGTAATCCACAGAGGCAATAACAGTGAGCAAATCTATCAGATACACGCACAAAGCTTCCCCAGAAACCTAAGTTGGTATTCATGATGCTACTACTCTTTACGCACCATTACTAAGCCTCAGATTTTGGCATCAGAACTGTTATCCAAGATGCAGCATAAATGCTGGTCATTACTGAAAAGCTGGTAAATTACTTCATAAGTTGGATTTCATGAAATGCATTCTTTGCTTGCTGGTGGACTTCTCGCTCTTATTACATGAGTAAGTTATTGAACTTCAGGAAGTATTATGGTTTCTTTCATATAACGTAAGACAAGCTTATTAAAGAAGGAAAGACAAAATTTGACTACAGGCTATTTACAAGTCTTGTGCGGTTTCACAGGAACTCCATGTTCAAATAGCAAGGGTTGATCAGAGTGAAATCACACTGAAAGATTCTTCATCTATGCAATGTAATCATTATAGAAGTTGTTTCATTGTTCCATCACAGCTAGGCAAAAGGGGATATTTTTACATGACTTTAGAAAATAAAACTAACTTTATAACTTTTTTGTTCTGCCATGAGGAAGATGAAGGTTTACAAACCAGGTACTTTACTGTCTCCTGAACAGGGTGCAGCCAGTAAATAGGCTGCATATTGAAAACTGCATTCCCGCAGCACATTCCTTACCCTTTCCATCATAAAGCGCAAGCCCCGAGTACTCCATTTCCGCCTCCTTGAGCCAACCTGGAGGGTAACCCAGCTGACGCATGCGATATATAAACGGAGGAAGACTCTTATCTGTGACACCAAGTGCATCCTGAAGTTCCCCACTAAGTTAAGAAAACAAAACGTCCTCCAGTAAAATACATAATTGAGTTTTGACACAAAGAAGATATGAACATTTTGAAGTTTGAACTGTCTGGTTTAACTCAGTTTTAGATCAAACTGTCTGTACATCCCAAGTATAACAATTTAGGTCAGGCCCCCAACGTTAAAGATAATTTCTAATGCTTTAATTTCTCATATTCTTAAACATTTAGCGAGAATTATTTCCACTGTGAGAACATCTTCTCGACTTGTTACTTCCGCTTCATGGCCTTAACTGTACCTACCACGACAGGAAGGATGGAACTTAACACTACATTTACTGGTGATTTCTTTGGAGACTGCTACAGCCATATCATGAATTTTAAAACATTTTGAATACAAAGAAAAGGAGAGGAAGAAGCACTCAGTTCTCAGAATTTTGCATGCATTTTTAGGTTTTAGAAACATAATATATTAGCCAAAGAATAACATTTACCTCCCTATTTTAGGGAAAGGGCAGGACTATTAAGCTAGTCCTGAGTTTTCATTTGAAAACTATCTGTGCAACTTATTAAACAAAATTTTATTCAGCAAACGGGTTCAAACATAAAACACTCATAGTTAAGATGGGCTTAATAGAACTCTGGAAAGTAACATCTGGCACTCCATAGGCAGAACAGGTATTCCAGAAAACAGTGCAACAGCTAATGGAAGGAAAAGAGATACCTAATTACTCCTGGCTTAAATTTTCCAAACCTCTCTTCTACTTCTTCTGCATGATAACGCTGCTGAAAATTCTGATTGCTCGTTTCACCACAAGCTTCCATAAACTCCTTTCTCTTCTCACTTATACGAGCTGCATTTCGTGGCTTAAAGATAATACAATTGGGAAGTTTAGATTTGGACAATTTATGCAGTCCTTCACCCAACATAGATCTGGTACACCTTGCCCTCCAAACGCTTAATTGTTTATAACATGATACAACTACTACTATACAGCAAAAAAACCCAAGAGTATTTGCACTGGGATCTAGTGAAACTCTAAGCACGAGTAAAGACTGTTCAACCTGCAAATCGTTCCTCCATACATTAAAGGAGACATTCAAACCATTATGCTACAAAATTAATTTACTGTGATTTAGTATGTTAGAATATATAAATATGAACAATATATCTAATAAACAAAAACAAATACCCATTTGTACATGCTGAGCCCAACACAGCTAATTATTTTTAAGTGGCACAGTTACGCTGAAACATTTCTTGGAGAGCAGCAGTCTTTGGAATACTGATGTGGACTTTACCTTTGGACAATCCTTCATTTGATGGTCTTCAGAACCACAATTGAAACAAACCGGTTTTGGCCTGCTTAAAAAATGTAAAAGAAATTAAGCCTGAAAATAATTTTGCAATGTTGAATGCACTTCATTATTTTAAATCTTGTTAGATTTTGTTTTACATTTAGAAAGAAAAATATTTAAGCATTGCTTGATGATTTCATACACTGTCTTCTGTTTCTCTTGAATTTACTGCTTAATGTCAATGCTCAACACAGAGTAATAGAATATTTTTTATTTCACAGTCCTAAGGAAAACACAAGAAACGAGAAAAACACAGACAGCACTGGTGGGGGCTGGGGAGGTGAAAGGGAAGAAGAATACATGACAGCATGTGGAGAGGAAATAAAAAAAAAGACAAAGAAAGAAAGAAGACACATAAAATTACAGTAGAAAAGTAGTAGTTCCAGACAGAAATGGAGCTTTTATGTCTCTCATAATATGAGATCTATTCCTTTAAGAGGGAGCGGAATAGTCATAGAATAATTTAGGCTGGATCTCGGGAGATCTCTAATCCAGTCCTTTAATCAAAGCTGGTCAGCTATGAGATCAGACCAGGTTGCTCAGGGCTTTATTCAGCTGGGTCTTGAGTATCTGTCAGAATGGAGACTGCATAACCTCTCTGGGCAACCTGATCCAACAATTTACTGCCCTAAAGGTGGAAAAGCTTTTCCTTATATCATGCTGCAGGTAGGAGAGTATTCACTGAAGGATTTCTGCTTCTGATTAAATATGTAAACATTGGCTTAGATAGTGCCCAATAAATGAAAACAAAATGTATACACTAAAGCTTATGCCATGTCCAGAGAAAAGAAAGATGTGAAAACAATACACAACTCCAGAGTACAGACAAGGAACCCCTCAATTTAAAATGCCTGTAGTACATTAATACCTCTATTTCTTTTTTATGCTTGTATCATTGAAGGTCTGATCCTTTTTACAATACTGAGACTTGGTTACCAGTAGAAACAAGCAGGAGAGCATGACTACATTGGAAAGTCCTGATGCACAGTTTGAACAAGTTATGCATATTGTGAAACTGTACAATAAAAACCTGGAATGGCTGAAATGGCAGCTGGCTTCAGGATTAATTTGCCTTGTAAACTCATCCTGTGGCAGCAAACATTTTCAACATTACAAGATGGAAAATGCCAATATCTTACAAGAAAGATTTCTTCTCTGGGCATTTTTAATGAATTAGTACAGGAACCAGAAATCGAGACAAAAAGGTTACACAAGAATGAGTGTCCAGGGTAATCCCCACACATTCCAAACTCTTGGCACTTCCAATAAGATAAAGTGAAGTGCATCTTCTGCTTCATCTTTACAAAGTATTCAAACAGAAACTTTCTGCGTGATCCAAGTATTTTATCACCATCCCACTATCATGAGCACGACCCTTCAAGCTAGGCAGCATTTCTACCCCAAAATGAAGTTTAAGTCATTATGCCTCTTTATCTTTGAAATTTTTGCTAAAAGCTTGCCTGGTCTTCACTGAATCTGAAATCAGTGACTTTAGATGCCATGAAGACCACACAAGCTGTCAGGTGGAAATTCAATTTGCTTTACTTCTTACCTCCCATAAAAGCTAATGCAATCAACTCCCAAGATTGGTCTGGCTTAAAAGCCTATAAAGACAATCAGACAGTAGTTTTTCTACCAAACAGTAAGGATGGTGACAGTACATCAGTGCACGGATGACAGATCAATCTCTAAAAAGGCAAGCACCAGAAGAACTGACCATAAACTTTAGAAGGTTTTTACACATTGATTTTAGATCCTTCCTAAAGCAAGTCAATAAACGAGACCCATTGAATGCACAGCTCAGCACTGGTTTACTTCATTTACGCTTATCGTTCAAATACATTCGAGGGTTTATATTGTACTGGGGAATAATCACAGTGTACATCTGAACTTTTCAGCTCAAAACTTTATATTTAAGAATAATACAAACCTTTTTGGCTTAACTTGTATTTCTTGTCCATCTAGGGAGAGAATCTGGCTGAAAACTTGCTGATATCTTTAGATTTCAATAAGGAACTGCTACTGAACGAAGCGAAATTTCAATCTTGTGTAAAATATCAGTGAAAATCTAGCGGTGCTTTGAATAGAATACTGACTCTTCCTGATTAAGTCACAGATGAGTCCTTGATATGAAGTCTATACTATAAACTACAAAACTATATCTATTATAAACTATTTACTAAGATAAGGCTTCTGTTGTTTCCTCCTATGCAATTTCTATCCAATTACCAATTTTATTCTTTATCAGCACTTGCTAAAACTACAGTCCTCCTGTTTATAGGCTGGAGTTTCAAGCTAATAATTCTGATAGGCTTCACAGCAATCTTTTAATAAAATATTTTGATAGTTTCAAAAATTCACTTCTCAAGTAGGTGGAGACAGGTCGTATTGCACTACACACTGCAACGTGTCAGCTGCTCTGCCCATTTATCTGAAAATATATGAGAAAACAAGAGGGCTGCAAGCTGACTGGTGTGGTAAAGACTACGAGGTTCAGAAGAGTTCAGAAGTAATGCAGTTTCCAGAATATAAGAGTTGCTTTTAAAAAAAACAAGCAGGTGCCAGATACCTGCCATTGATGTGTTAATTGAGTACAGTATTTCAGTCATTCAGAAGCTCACTACTCAATATAGCATTTAACTTGGAAGTTAAGTGCTATTTTAGGTTTAACGTCAACTATGGGAGCTCTAAAGAAAGATGCAGTAAGTACATTTAAAGAACAATATCAAATGTAAGCTGGCAGACTTGAAAGTTTAGCCACACTTAATTTTGCATTTTAGGAGAGATTTTAGCATCTACTCCCTTCATTTGGAAGCCAGGAGATAGTACATTCTCACTTGGAGACCAGAACTGACTTAATGCACTGTAACAGCAACAGCTTTCCAAATGTAAAATTACAGCACAGTGCATACATGAAGGCAGGCACAAGAAACCCCACATTAGCAGGCTTGTAAATCTGCAATTTTCATCCAGATACAAGTTATTTTTTAACATTTAACCTTTATTACAATTCCATAATTAAATTTATTAAAAGACTTTCTATTGTGTCTCCCACATTTGGAAAAAATCACCTTTGGGCATATTTGAGTTTGCCAAGCCCTTTTCTTCTCCCAGATAGCAGATTTTATAGAGGGAGAACACTTATTTATATGTGGAATGAGCTGTCATTCCAAACCCGACTGCACTAAAGTCACAAGATATATTCACTCCTTCCAAGCGTAAGTCTTCTAAAAAATCCCCAAGCCAATTATGTTAAGTTACTTGTTTTGAGTAAAAAACTCATTAATTAATCATTAAAACTTCTCATCTATAATGACTGATATGGTGTTGATAGAATGTACTAACTACTGAACAGAATTTGAATTCAATTTACTGACTGGCACTCTTTGGATTTGACAAATGGAAAAAACTCCCTTGTTTTAGTAAACAGGATACTTAGGTATTTCCCATCCTTCTGTCAGCTGTGGATTCTCATTTAATATAGGCTGTCCCAGTTTATCGAGACAAAAATTGGTAAAATATAGAACACTTCCTACAACCTGTAGAAAAAAAGTCAGAAAATTGTCAGAAACGTGTCAGTATTTAGATCAGATTGGTAGCATTTCTATAAATTTACACTGCTTGAAATACTTCAAGTTTTTTACCCCCAATCTGTAAGAATTTACAAATAATACGCACCCACAGCCGTACAAATAAATATTTCTTCCATTGATGCAGCCAAAACATGCTGAACTTAGCTGCTTTTACACTGATAAATGAAATTTAACAAGGCCTTATTTTAATGGAAGTGTATATTGAATACTTAGAATGAAGAGTTGTATCTAGCACTGAAGAATATATAGCCAAAAACTTACACTAAAAGCTTCTTTCATTTTTTTAACAGAATTCGAGCTTGCTGTTTTACAGTCCTCTTCCAAAAGAACACTGGAGGGCTGACATGAAAAGTAAAAATGCAAATAATTAATTTAAAATAACAGTACAAATAAAAGCTGCTAAATTACCAAAGTACGTAAAAGGCACAGAACATGGAATACAGCTTCTACTCTTTCATGAAACATTAGTTAAACAGCCGAATGGAGGTGTCTACATTAGCCATCATGCTTTCCATAATCCAAAGGAGGACACAGTTCATTTCTAATGTTTTCTTTGATGCGAAACATGCTGCATAAGAACATCTTTATTCTTATCTCAAAAGCTAAGAAAAAGATAGAGAAGAATGTGTTATTTCACCCTTTCATTCAAAATGAATGCTAAAAAGTGAATGTTAAATAAAATTCAAAATTCTAAACCAAAACAAGAAAGTGGAATTTTCTAGATTCTGTTGTTCTGTGCTCTTATATACGTGCTCAAAGCTGGGCCAAACACTGTCTGAAGAGGATCTGTTAACTTTCTACCTTACAGTCTTTTCTCAATTATTTAAACCAACTCATTACTTTGCTGTTACACAAATCTCACTGGGATATTTTTGTTGTCCTGGGCCTTTTCTGTTTGATAGTTACTTGATTTGCAATTAAGCAAAAACATCTAGGAAAAAACATCTAGAATTCAGTTATTTAGTAGTGCAGTATTTCCCACCATAAGGATGCAAGAGAAGAACCCAAAACCAATGCAAGTTGTAAAGTACCTGTGGCTTAACATTGAAGTGTGTTTTTTCCTGTTCACCTCTCTTCTGTTCTTCATATTTCTGAACTAAATTAAAAACAAAATCTTCAATTTCTTGATGATACTGCCTATAGTGGAGTAAAAAAAGTATACGAAGACATGAGCAAGACCGAAACATACACTAGATGTCTGCTTTTTAAGCATTTGCCATTTACTACTTCTTAAGACTTTAGAAAAGGTGCAGTAAATTTCTGTCCCATCCTCCTCCCAATGCCCACCAACAATGCAATTCATTATTAGAGGGCATCCTTGTATTAGTGTAGCAAAAAAAAAAATCAACTCAGAGGCAGGGAAAATTTAAATTTCCTGTATTTATCCAGACCCTCCCAAAACTCAAAGTGCTATTCAGACTCATTCCAAGTTCCTGGAAGTCACACTGCATTTAATGATAAAACCAGATACTGCTAATGAAAGCAAGAAACCGTCTGTCATGAGGCTTATTATCCTTTATCTCCTTCAAGCTCAACAAGTTCATGTTATTGAATGAAACATATATTCATCCTTTGGGCAAACACTAATGTATCTAAATAACAACAAAAAAAATGCAATTTCCTATCAGGATTTCTTTTTCTTGGAAAGTACTTACTTAGAAATTACATTGTTCATAAATAAAATCTGTAACAGAGGTCCATCAAGTTTGGAGTTGTCCACTGAAATTCCACTAGGACAGAACAGAGACACAGACAGTGGTTACTGTATTAGCTTTACTCCCTACACTTTTATCACAGCATAGCGTCTATTGTCCAGAATGTTCAGGCAATACAAGCTCTGTCTTTTTAACAAGTTCCTATTCATTTCAACACAAATCACCCTCTTTCAAGCAAAGTAGGTTGCCTGGTGTGAGGTGGAAAGAGAACAAAACAGAACACCAAATTATCAGAAATTTTCTTTTAACTGCAGTAAACTGTTATAAGTAAGACCTCCAGTCATTTTAATATACTTGTTTTTACTGCTGAACTTTACAAAAGCTATTACAAAAAGCCACATGTTTCATAAACAGATAGATACACACAAATAAATAAAGTTACAGCAATGCAAACTGAGTTCTTTGTGTTCAAGTCTAAAAGACTTTTCAAGAATGATAATGGAATTTTAGAAATCCTATACCTGAGCAGGGAGAGTGACATAGAAGCCAAGCATTTAGATGTGGCAGACATTGTTACTGCTATCTCAGACAAACTATTTCAAACATACTTAGGTCATACAAAGCATTTTAAGTCAGCTTTAACATACCTAGGGCGAGTCAGAACATTCAGCTTCCTTTTAAGTTCCTGATGTTAATTTATTGTTAAGGAAGATTACTTTCTTCAGAAGAGACAGACCCATACCTTAATTAATTAAAAGATCAAAACCAACAAGAAAACACCTAACAAGAATTCTACAGAATAACAACGGGGTTTCAGACCTTCCTGTTCGCTACACAGAGTATTTATGAATCCACACGATAAAATGAAGAAAACAAAAACCAATGCAAATAAAACAAACTAAAAAAAAACCACAAAGAAACCACCACACCCCTTCAAACCCAAACTAACCAAAACCCAGATAAAAGAGGTCAAGCTGCGACAATCCAAATGATATAATTCACTACATGCACTGTGGCTCAATTGTCAGATTTGTAGTATTTCATTTTAGAAAAAAAATAACTATAAAACCGATTTCAGATTCCACTCTGCTGCAGCATCAAAGCTGAAAACCCTTTAGGGAAACCAGTCACAATTGAATAGTTTAAAGTTATTTCCAGCTTGTTCCGAAGTGAAGGTACAGCTGGTTTTTTTCCCCTAGAATGGCAGAAAGGAGGAGTCCAGCCTCAACTGTTGTGACAGCCATCCCAGCGCTCAAAACCCCGACTGCCTCCTTTGCCAAGCCAAACGAAGCGGGCAGGGACCTGGATATGCTGAGGATGAAAGTTTTCAGAGCAAAACTTCCTCTAAAGTGGCGGGGCCGCGAGGCAGGACCACCCAGCGCCGGGCTCGCAGCGGCCCAAGGCGGGGAAGGCCGCCCCCTCCCCGCAGAGGCTGCGGAGGGGAGAGCGACCGGGCCCTCCCCTCACGGCGGCCGGGAAAGACTGGAGCCGCTCACGGCGGGAAGGGCCGCGACCGGGGCTGGCCCGGAAGGGAACGGCCCGCGCTCCCCGCCTTGCGGCGCCCTTCCCGCAGGCCCCGGCTGCCCCTCAGGATATTCTCCGCCCGCAGCCGCCGCACCGTCTCCTCGCGGTCCCGCAGCCGCTCGCACATCTCCTCCAGCGCCTTCTCGGGCGCCTCCTCCTCCTCCTCGAAGGTGAGGCGAGGTGGTGGCGGCGGCCCGTCTGAGTCCTCGAGCTGCTGGAAGAGCTCGCGGTCCCCGAAATCCACCTCCGCCGCCATCTTGAGCTGCAGCAGGAAGGGAGGGGCCGCGCGAGGGATGGAGCTACCGCGGGGGCAAAGAGCAGCGCGAGCCCCGTTGGGAGCAAGACTACAACTGCCAGCGTGCGCCGCGCCAGCACGCGATGGCGGCGCGGGGCCCCGGGCGCGGGGCACACTGGGAACTGGAGTCCGCCGCGCCGCGCCGCGCCGCCTGGCGGAAGCTGTCGTGCTCCCGACGCCAGGACCCCCTGCTGCAGCGCCTCGGGGCTGGTGCCGTTTTTCCTTCTTTCTCTAAGGGGTGAGGGGTGGAAAGAAAGAGTGGCAGCTGGGTGCAGGACAAGAGTGTTGTCCACAGTTATGGCCTCCTCCCTGGCAAGGAGCAATGCTCCAGGTGCAGCACGGCTGCATGTGTTGAACTGCTCATACAAAGGCATTCCTGCTTCCATAAAAAAAAAAAAAAATTAACTCACTTTCCCACACTTTTAAGTACTTCAAGTGCCAGAAAGGGCTTTCTACATTCTACCTTTTAGTTATCCCACTCTACTGAAGAATTATAAAAGATACACTTAATACAAAGACACAGCCCTCACTGAAAAGAAACCACCAAATGTTGCAAACCAACATAATTAGCCTATTCTTAGCAACATTTTAGATCAGAATACTTTTGAATTTTATTGTTAACTCCTACTTGGATGGAAATTCTAAAGAAACCTTAAGTGAAAGCAAATGCTGCTTTTACATGGGAGGCTGTGAAACAAGACCAACTGTTGTTTCATTCACGTATCAAATTAACCAAAAGAAAAAAAACAACAAAAACCAAAACAACCTGCAACTCTCCTTTTGGGAAAATTCTGTTTCAACAAACATGCTCTTTCTGACTGGAAGTCTTTCTGACATGTCTTAACTACTTTCCTTAGAGTCTGGCCCAAAATACAACTTAATTAACATAAAGTAAGACCTTAGAGAAAAAAATGTCTTTATTATTAACCAGGTTTTTTCCACTGGATTATGTGCCTATTGGCCCAGACTGCTAAATAACATCTACACAATGCTTCTTTCATGTTTCAAGAATTGGAAATAACTGTACAAGGTTAAAGTACAAAAGTACACAAGACAGTGGACACGAAATATCCATGTATGAGTTTATCCCATCTGCTGCTTTGTTTGAAAAGTAGAACTGGAACTAGAAAATACTGTCTGTCCTTCTAGAGCTCTGTCAAGTTTAATGGAAGTGGGTATAATCTGATTACAACACTAACACCAGTATCACGGATCTGATATTTACAAAAAAATTGTATTTTTCAATAAATTAAAGTCAATGCAACACCCATGCAAGCTAGAATGCTAGCTTTTTGGTGAACAAGGACCCAACGTTTCAACAAGAACCTTCCATAGTCCCAAACTTCAAAACCAGCTTTTTTCCTTTCAAACTGCATCCATTCCTCGCATTGAAGATGTAAAACCCAATCCCATTCCTCTTTGTGTATGAGTCTGTGATCTTGCCATTTCGTACTGCGCATCTAGATTTCTGAAAACCTCTTCCTGTTGTTTCAGCGTTTTGTAACTCTCTTCATCAACAGAACTACAGCCAGCTTCATCCTCACTCTAGAACAGAGAGAAGAAAAAACATGAACTGTGTAGGAATTTGCATTTTCATATGCGACAGGTGTCTTAAAGGTAACAACTTCGCTTTGCTGTTTTCAAAAGCCACTAAGAATTCAAGTGTTCAGTTTAACTGCTGGAACATTATAGGACAGCTTTCTTCTCACTGCCAAGAAACACAGAGAGGCCTTCACTCAGGTCCTTTTTCTAACTAACTCAACAAAGTTCCAATCAACTTAGCTGTACATAGCAATACTGATTATGAACACTGGTTATAGTTATGACTGTTGTTACAGATCATTACTGCTGCCTTGTTGATAAAACTCTGGAATTTTAATTGAATTCAGGTTTAGATGCTACTTGTGAACTTACTAATGAGAAATACTTAAAGTTCTAACTACATTAGGTAGTATCAGGTCAATTTAACAGCTTTACTGGTTAAGATACATTTTAAAATAAAAAAATCACCGTTCTACAATTAATAAACTTAACTACACATTCAGAACTCTTTACCTTAATGCCCATCAGTTTTCTGAATTTGACATTTTGGTCCTTGTTTCCAAAATTTAATTTTTCCCATATTTCTGCAGACTGTGATTTATCCTGCACAAGGTAAAAAAACCACACATCATAAGAGTTCGAAGGCTTATTTGTATTGATAACTTCTGTTAGTATTAGTAATGCATTACTCTACTCCTGAAGAGTTACCAGCAACATTTACAGACTTGGTTTTGAAGTCTGGAATTGGACAGGATTCAACAATTAAATGAAAAATCTCTATAGTCACAGAAAGGAGTGGTCAATCACAGTTTCCACAGCCTAGCCATCATCTTTCACTGAAAGCCTAGCCATCATCTTTCACTGAAAAGAGACCGTCTGTATTCCACATGCAGTTGCAAGTTATACATCAATTGACAGAAGTAACATTAAGACCTACAATGACCAATTAAGACCAGTGTTTTATGAGATTAGGAGCTTTCCTAATGCTTGTGTTCCAACCACTCATCATGACAGGTCTAGTTATCTCAGGCCTTTCACTCCTGAAGTTGCTGCTAATAAGGAAACTCTAACAGGTATGAAACTAATTGTGCTGGAAATAATGTTAATAAGCATCCTTACACTGTCTGACTGCAAGATATTTCAAAACAAGTTTTATGCTAGTAAGAAAAGGTAACATTACCCCTTCCTTTTTGCCTTGCCAAAGCATCTTCCGCTTTTTCTCTTGTTCAGCAAATTTCATGGGATTCACTGCTGCTGGGTTATAATAGCTAGGTACAGCTATTCCAGTCTCTGCTAGCGCCTTTGCTTGTAGTGCTGCCATCTGAGCTGCCATTGCTATTTGAGGAGTTACTTGTGTTCCCGATGCCAGAAGAGCAGCAACATTAATGACGGAACCTCCAGTGGCTGCAGCTGCTGAAGAAGAAAGGTAACTTGCTATCAGACAATAAGTTTTGGGAAAAAAAAAAACCAACAAACAAAGATCTCCAAACACTTCCCTTCCTCAGAATTAAGTTGGAAGCATCTGAATAGCAAGTACATAACAAATACATGGTATTTGTAAATTTAGAAACAAGTCTCCAACAGAAGAGAAACTCATGTACCTCATGCGTTTAAAGACCCCTAAGCTGGTAGTAACTTCAAATTCTTGTTTAATGACGCATAAAGGGAGGGTCCAATGATGATCATGAAGACATTCACCAGTGTAACACATAATATCTCTGTTGTATATTCAGTAAGTGAACGGAAATCCCAATCACTTTTGTTTGGGGTTTATGGTTGGGTTTGTTTTTCAAACATTTCCTAGTTCTTGTTGTGGGTTTTCTATATGGTCCAAGGTCACAACTACAAAGAAAGATAACTGCACATCTGTCGGACTGGACAGTAACACTCTGCACGTAAGCCTACACTATCTTCCACTCACAGTATTGTTAAGGAATTAATATAATGTACATGAACTACCTGCAGCCATTTCCTGTTGCTTCTGTTTTTCAACCATTTCTTTCTCTCTCTGTTCTTGCAGTTTCTTTGCTCTTTCCAGCCTAAAAGTAAATACATAAGAGCAGAAATATTTAGATGTTCAAAATCAAGAAGAGCAGCTTAACTATGTCAGGTATCATTAAAATCACAACAATTTCTGACCTTCTGGCTAATGCTTCCTGTGCATCCATAGCTGTATTTCGTCCCCGAAAAGGTGGTGGACTCGGACTCCGGCTGTGACTCCTGCTGAACCTTCGAGGCTTTTCAATTCTTTTCTTCCTCTCTCTGTAACCAAATGTAACACAGTTGCTAAAACAATGAAGGTACCTTAACATTTCACAAAGTGTTTGATCACAACACTGAAAAACTACTTAATGATTACTTTGAAGAGCTCTCAAGAACAGCTTTCACAAGCTATACTACAACAGTCACACTTGCATTGTAACAAGACAAAGCTAAAATTAAAGACTTCCAACTGCAAGACGTAACAAAATGTGTGATTCTGGGTATTTTTACCCTCTTACACTTGGTGTTTAGAACAAATTGATCTGCTCTACAGATTTGCATTCTAAAACCTGACAGAAAAAACACTGTGTAACTTTCAGTAAAGTCAACTGCAAGAAAAATCTAAAATGAGTCAAGTTACAAGAATGCTTTAAAACCACAGAAGACCTCACAGCATTATAATGATGTCAGAAGTGAGCATTTTGAATAGGCTCAACTAAAAAAAAACGGAATAGTACTTAAGAGAAATTAGTATTTCTCTCCTCTCTGTATGTTTTTCACTAAAAGCTCTTTGGACAACTGTTTGAGGGAAGCTACCAAGCTAAGGGTGACACCTGGTTTAAACAGACGTGATTTGTCTCAGGTTTGCTCTTGAGAAGGGCAGTCCTGTGCAGAGACCTACGAAGCATGCATTATTTGCAACCTGACAATCCAAAAAGAACCCAGTTAAGCAAAGAATCCATTTTAAGCAAAATACCAAAATATTTAGTTCAATTCTCATTAATTAACCCTCTCCCCACCTCCTTCCAAGTAGAAGTTATTCTTATGGCATACACATCTAGTCCCAACTAAGTAACAGCCACTCGAAACACGTAAAGTACTATTAGGAGTATTTCTCTTTGTCAGGTTTATTAATATCTACATTACAAGAGATGGGGTTTATCCCTGCTTAAGCCTTTGTTAAAAACATGAGCGTCAGAGAAGAGAGACTGGAACCGTCCAATAAAGTTTAAATTACAGGAGATATCACTCACATTTTTCCCAGATTTGCCATAAACAGAAAATTGAGATGCACAAAGATGTTTCTGCAATTTTAGACTTCAATCTTATTATCAACCTTTTGAGACAATAGCTAACTTGAGGCAATAGCTAAGTTGACAACAGCCACTTAAAATGGTATTCAGATATACCGTTTCCTCTGTTTGCAACTTGGGCAGCATCTACTAACATCATGAAACGTAGACTGAAGTTACAAAAAGAGATCCTTGTTTACATGACAAATCTGGTAGAATACAAAGGAGGCGAGACTTATCTTTTCATAGAAGATGACAAGATGCAGATTCAGGCACTGGGAAGTGACAGATCTGCATTCGTGAGATAAGATGTAATGCATGTTTCAAAGATACCTTCATTTTTCCCGTGCTGACTATTGTAGTTTGGTCTTGTCTTTGGTCTGATGCTTTATTGCACTGGTAAACATCAAGGAAATAAATATTTGAGCTTTGGTATTTAAGCACTTCAATGTGAAACAAGCAGATGGTGTCATGTTTTCCACCTAACATTTAATCAGAGCAATGCCACAGAAGAACTGCCAGGAAGGTCTACATGCTCACAGAACAAAAAGATTAGTTTAAATGCTAGTTAGGACAGATCACCTGAAAATGTGAGCATGAGATTATGCAAAGAATCATCAACAGAGTGTCAAGCTCTGCTATTTACAAATGCTTCTGTCACAGCCTGTTAACTGAAACAAAAACCACTGCATTTCATGAATAAGGAAATTCATTTAACAGTTGAGTTTTAACAAGGTAGGTTTCCACATCATGGTTTTTGACTTGTAAAAAGTCTTCCTTGATGTCTGCCCTATAATTCTCTTTCCAAAGGATTCACCTGAGCCCAAAACACGAGGAAGTGTTCTAGCTACCGTTAAATAAAGACATGCCTCCCTTATTTTCCTCCTCTAGCATTTGCAAGACAAAAATAATACTTAAATTAATCCTTGCACTGTGTCCATCACTATGCAACAAGGCATGTTTCCAGTTGAAGAAATTCTTAAGCTATGATCACCCCCTACCTTTTTCTTTCCACATCTGCTGTTCTGTTTCAGGTAATCTGAATTCCACTGTAGATGCAAAAAACTATTCTGGCATGTGAAGTTTTCATGGAGTGATTAAACACCAAGTATTCCAAGTTATTTTTAAAAAGAGTAACTGCACACCTATAATAACCGGAAATAATGGGGAACTGAAGTCTTACACATCATGCTGAAGGTGGCTTAAACACCACTAAATCCAAGTAAAGTATACCATTTTAAAACCCAGCTCTACTCACCCCTGCTGAAAGTTTGTTAGAAAGTGCATACCAAAATAAAATGTGACACAAACCATGAAATTCAACTACTTCTTCAGTAAGATGAGTCTTCTTAACAGTTCCACAAGTGATGCTGTAGCATTACATAAGCGTGCTAGAATCTTGTCTCCAATGCCACCATTATGTTGAGTAGTCATGACCAACTTCTACATCCTTTAAATAAGCCATTTAAAATATCTTACTGAAAATACTACTAAATGACCTGAAACACTGTCAACACTTTCTTGGGAGATCTGAAGGGACACCAACTTGCATTCAAACTACTTGTTTTACTTGAAACAAGTAGGAGGGGAAAAAACATTAAGTCATATTTCAGCTTACCCATTCAGAAAATCCTACAGGGCATTAAGACTGTAAAGGTGATACATATAAACAGACTCAGAATCCTAAACCAAAACATCAAATGATTCAACAGCAGCAGAAAATATTAATTTCTGCACACTGATGAAAACCTTAACTCTAGCTTACTCCACGCGAGGAGTCAGACACCAAATAAGACAGCATGTGTCTGGCTAGAGTGTTTCAATCTGTGCTTCTTGAATATAAGTTTAAGGAAAAATGAAAGCATCCAAGATAAGGAGAAAAATTAATATAAATATTCTCATGCTGAAGTTGACAAAAAAGTGTTGGTAATCACTAACACAGAACAGTTAGGTCAGAAGTAGTTCACCTAACTCAAAGTTCACCTTAGCACTACACTAACTGTGTTAGTTCACAGAAATTTTTAAAAGAAGTCTGTGGAGCTGATCTGGATTAGCTTCCGATCGGTGTATCTACTCTAACAGCTAATGAGTTCCAGTTAAAACTTTCCTTTTATGACATATGAAAAAGAGATAAATACAACAGTATTTTTAAAACAGTGCTTTGCCATTCACACTAGTCTTGTATCAAACATGTGAAAGGGTTAATTGTATCTTGGTCTCTTAACAATCCCCACGAAGTCTTAATCTTCATTTTTTCCCCACTTAAATATAATTGAAACGTCCTATATAAAACAGGAAATTCAGTTGTGGTGATTATTACTACTCAAAATATTAAGTTATTTACTTAATTTATCAGTCAAAAGTTCGAAAATGGTGGGTTTATAAGATATTCACAAAATAACCAGTTAATAATTTTAATTGCTAACATGAAATCATACTATGAGAAGCTGAGATACTCGAGCTGTCCAGGAAAATGTTTCTGTAAGTGTACACAAACTACCCAGTAGTTAATCTACTGTATGAATACAGCTGAGAAAAAGCCAAACACATTTAGTTACACGGAACAGTCATTAACTGGCAAACTCATCATTCTTCTACAGGAGCCCACAGAACATTCAACCAAACACCACTACTAAGTGTATACAGAAATTTACACTCACCTGCTTCTACTTCTAGTTCTGCTTTTACTTCTACTTCTATGTCTGTGTCTAGATCTTGATCTAGAACGAGATCTTATACGTCGTTTTCTCTCTCTGCTGCGAGATCGGGATTTTTTCCTATCACGACTTCTACTACGATGACGTCTGAAACACATGTCCCAAATTCTTACATATATTCTCATATTCAAGTTCAGCTTCTACTTAAGGACCTACATACAAGATCATCACCACACGGTAAAATGCATCAGGCAGGGTGGGGAGACTGCAAACTACACACAGAAGAGCTCATGCCTGGAACAGTTTAAGTTGTAAAGCTAGGAGATTAAATAGGAAAGGAATCAAATACTACAACCAAGCACAACAGACAAGGGAGTTAGGTAGAATCTCTGTAAACAATCATACTGATTAGTGTAGCTATTTTTAGTCATTCACTGAAGTGCACATCTCAAAGCAAACACACAACCAAAATAATCTGATGCAGTCTGACGCAGGAGTCTTAAATTCAAGGCAACTGTCCTCCTCCCCATGGTATCACAATACCTTAGGGAAGAGATGCCCAAATTTCACCTTGAGTCACACACAGTCCCTCAGTGCATTATTAGCTGAAGCTTGATCTTTGTTCCTTGCTATCGTGTTTGCTACAGATCCCTCAGCTATGAGCACAGCTGGCTGAAAAGTTCTGTTGGCAGCAACCTGTTTGTCCCAAGCAATTCTGCCATTAGTGTGCTAGTTGGCCTGCTGTGCAAGGAAGCTTAGACAACATTATGTCTGGGAAACTCTTCATTTAGGAGGTCAAAAGCCATGACATTGTTAGGGTTTACTGTCCTTCCTGTCACTGACAACAGAAAACATTTAATACAATCTGTTTATAAATTTTCTATACTATGTATACTAACTACAGACATGACACTGGTCACCTTTAAAAAGCCTTAAGAGACATTTTATATTACTTAGAACCAATCTGAAATAATTAAAAAGCAGCAGTAAAAGCACTACCCAATGAACACTGAAACGTGCAATATAAATTGATGCTTTAGCACTACATCAGGTCAGAAACATAATTAAGTTGTACTTCAGAAGGCCACACAAATTCCAAACACTGCTTTTATAAACACACTTAAAAGAATAATTGTATAAATCAAGTTACCTTTCACGAGATCTGGATCTTGAATGACTCCTCCCTCTTGATGATTTTCTCTCTTTGCGTTTATGTCTGTCCTCACCATTTTCAGATGAATTTAGGCTATCTCTTCCCTTCTCAGAAGAATGGTCTTTGTCATTGTGGTCTTCAGATTTGTGCTTCTTGGAGGACTTCTCTTTGGATTCATGTCTTCTTGCCTGTTTTAAGAAGAAGTTGGTTCTTTCAGGAAAATAGTGCAACAAAGAGAGTTAGTATGGGTATCAGAAGATAAAAACTGATAAGTTGTGATGCAACATTAGTAACCTTAGGAGTGTGACTCAATCATGGGCGATGGCTATTTTACCTAATGCCACCAAATACCCAATGTTGCAAACGCACATCATAAATTTCCCACCCTTCCCCACTGTCTAAAGGTTTTCTAAAGCATCCATCAAGCTATCCCTACAGTGTTTCCACATGGAGTTCACAGCATTGTAACAAAAACAACTGTCATTCTCAAGTTACTATCTCCATTCATAGAAAGTAGCTATCTTTAAGTACCTAACAATTTAGGAAAATGCACATACACACACAAACACTCATATTTGTAGTGACTACTTAGTATTTGCCTAACCTTATCATGTAGGAAATTACTAAAATCCATACACAGTTGCAGGCACATACTTTTTTGTTTTTAGAACTAAAACAATTTATATCTATCATTGGGTAATTAACTTTTTAAGTACAACTCTCTTCAGTCAGTAACTTCCAACAGATTTTAAAAAGAAAAGTCAGAAGTTACATGGTTGACATCCCATTTTTAGTATTTAAAACTAATGTGCATCAATGAGATCTCCCACAGTAGTTTTAAATTAAAGATATGCTGCTCCACTAAACCGCAATTTCTTCCTGCAGTGCCTCTTAAAAAAAGATTCCTTTTTATAGCTGCAATGCTAAAAATACTTAGCAAGGTCAGGCCTGATTTTTGCCACTGTTTTCCTTGGAGACTAAGTCATGACATCAACACCTTTTCTTAATATATCCAGTTTATTTTGAAATCTTTCTAGCACTCAAGCATAGCCCACTGAAGTCTTACATTTAAATACTATTGTTTTAAATCACAATTTAAGCACAAATTCATTTTAGACTAAAACTCAATTGTCCAGGCGCTTTTTTTTTTATCTAAATCTGTTAACTACTTAAAAAATGTCTCCCATAACCATAACTCTCTCTTGAAAGAAAGAAGTTTGGAGAATATGCTGTGATTAGCTTACACCCACTTATCCAAGTCTTGCTAACTCCTTATTAATATATATCCAATTTTAAATAGATTTGACCATAGCTCTTCAAGTATACAATAGTTATTTCTCCTGCTTTTTCAGTATTTTATTCTTAACTCCTTGAAGTCAGTTGTTACATAAAAACACATCTGAAGTCTGAGATATTACCTGTACATTCATTTTAAGTATCTATTTACATAAGTAGTTGCTCTGATATACATACTAAAAAATTACTGATATTTAGTATTCGGCCTACAGACAAAGAGCTTAATCTTGCAAATGAATGTAAACAGTATACTGTGGGACACTATTGCTCAACTGTTCACTCTGTGAAATTCAAACTGCTAAATCAATTATTTAAGATTATATGTAACAGCATGGTAAAACAATAGACATAATTTTATGTAAGATTCTTTTTAAAAAACATTAGAAAAAGATTTTTTTTTTAAAATCACATCCTCCAGGTACATACTTAGTAATAAACCACCATCATATCCCATAACGGTTTTAAGGTATTTTAAGGGAAATATGAGTTTGAATGACTAATAGTTACCTTATCATGAAGTAGGCTTATAATTTTGCTATCTGAGTCTGCAGCGTCTTCAGTTCAGTCTCTTCGCGCATTAGCACGCTGAGTATGATTTATTATAGAAATGTTATCATGTGAGCTAAACAATATATTCAATTTCACAAAAACTCTCCTAGATAATTTTTCCTTTTTTTATCCTCGTTTTTTGAACAGAGCTTCCATTGGAATGGGGGAAGAAGAACTTCCTGATCTGAGTTAGAAGTTAAGGACCCCCAACAGACCCAGCCTGCTACTGCCCCTCATGGCTTAAGCTTCTTTGTGACTGTTTCGATGCTCCCGGTTTGCTTGTTTCATCTCTTCTCTGGTATGTAAGGCAGTTATTTGTAAGGTATGCTGCCTCTTCTCACTTCCCTATATAAATATATCTATATATACACACACATTTGTTTATTTAAAAAAAGAGACAGCCATCTGAAATTTTTGCTGCTACTGTCACGTTTCCAGCTGACTCAGCTTGTCTGTCAAGCTATGACAGTCTTCACAATTAAAGGATGCAATAAACAGAGCCCAGTCAGGTGGGGAATGATGTTCAATATCCTTAAGTAGATCGGTATGTATCATTGAAAGTTCTGAACATTGGCCAGGAATAAAGATACCCAAGGTTTTTGGTTAATGGAAGCTCTGTGAAAGTCATCAAGAACACCATTCTACTTCTTCACATGAATTCTTTCTTTTGGCTGCTTCCACCAAAAAAAGAAAAAAAAAATTAAGTTACTAGTTTCTGAAAGCATTTTTCTATAAAACTATTACCTTGTCAATATGATGGCTGCAATCATGCTTCATTATGAAAGGATCTCCATATCCATTTTTAAGCTTAAGGTTTCCAATTTTTTTGTACTTACCATAAAGTCATTTATATAGGTTTACACATATGTGCATTACTACAAGATACTTTAAGATGTATTGTACAATTACCTAAACACTACAAAGTGTTAATTACCTCTTTGCTTCTGCTCCGGCTTCTGTGTTTCCTTCCTTCAGCATCTGGAGAAGAAAACATTTGTTGTTATTTAACAAGTTAGAAGAGATCAGCTGGCTATGATCTTTATAGCTCTTTTCAGTTATTCCACTCCCCAAAGTCAAGAATAAATGTTTAGAAAACAAACAGCACTATTCCAACATCTGTTGCAGAATGCAAACTACACCTAGTATTCCCCATTTTTTGTTTGCACATATTTAGTAAAGCTCTAACAGCAGAAAAACTAGCCCATGTCATACTCTGGCCACATTCAACAGCCAGGTGACCTTACTTTTGTTACAACCATGCAAAAATATCACAGTCTAAGCATAATCAGTTAAATGAAGACAAAGAAGCATGGTTTTCTATTTGGTGTTGTCCCGCCCCGGACAAGATTTTTTTTTTTCCTCCCAGTTCTAACAAGTAATTAGAGATAAGTCTGTGTATTTTTCCAAGACAGCTTTAAGTAGATTTTAATTCTATAAGCATACACCAAACATTACTAAGCAACTTTGCTTACACGAAAGACCATACCTGACTTCCGTCTTCTTTCCCTTGACCGTGAGCGCGATCTTGAATAATGATGTTTTGATGTTCTGGGAGAACTAGAGGGATCTGATTGTTCCTTTTTCTTCTCTCTTTCTGGAGAGGACTTTTCTGGGGCTACTCCATCTCGTTCTGTATCACTACCCTACAAATGAAAACAGAATATTTAAAAATCAAAAACTTAGGACTGAAAACCAAGAAAAAAAATTTACTTAGTACCTCCTTAAGGACACTTAAAATTATTTTCTGTAAAAAAAAAAATCTTGTGAGTAGCCACTCCAGTATTAGATAACCTCCTCCAAGTCTATCAAGCTATGGCCTAACTGAATAGAGATGGATTTTTCAAGAATTCATTAAAGAGAACTAATATAGCAACATTTTGCTCTCCCACTACATTAGTCTGCACTTTACTTTTCCATGTGCTTTCGAGAATATCAGTAAGACTAAACTCTGATCCACAGTTTTCTCTAAATGGCAGTGTGTGTAAGTCAACTACCCTTTAACGTGTACATAACTTAAGTTCAATTAAGGTAAACATTGTCACAACAGATCTGAGCTGCTTGTACTCAAGCACTACTGAAGCACAGCACAATATCCCCACAGTATTCTGAAGTACAGAATAAACTCTGAAATGAAATGAGATATACTGTCTTAGTCTTAGACACCTAACTCGAATAAGGAAAAACCTCACGGTATTTCTATGCAAAAATGTATTTATATGAGAGTACATGTAAGTCACATCCACCCATCCTAAAAACTTCCGTATCACATCTTTCTTAGGTGGCAAAAACCCAAGACGTTCTCTCCTTCCCCTCTAAACCTTCACCCAAGAGGACTAAACCCAGAAACTTCTCTTCTGCAGAGCAGTCAGGACTACTTTGTGAATTGATACTGGGTGAGATAAATGTGTACAACCAACTATGCCTTTACAGAGTCATTGGTCTCTCTTGTTCTGATCAGGTAAATGGCAGTTACCACCAAACCTTCTGAACATCGTGTGGCTGCAGAAGATTTCACTAAGGGGTCCCGCAGTGCTATTCATTAAAATAATTTGGCATAGCAAAGGGCTCAATCTTGTATGGTTTTCTACCAACTACAGTTTTATTTGCAAACTGAACATGACACATACAACCCTTTCAAATTCTGATTTATATAGATTACTTGGAAAACAAAGCAGGTACTTTTTCTCAAACCACAACAGGTATTACTGATTTTATTGAATGTCTTGTGTATTAATGGTAGACTTTCTTTGTAGCGTGCTACAGGTAAATATCTGGATTTATATTTCAGCTGTTCAGTCTGCCCAATTCTTTATTAATTTGTACCTGTACAAAGATATATCTCGAATAAAATCTTAAAAAAAGCACTTCTTCACCTGCATGAAGAAGAACGCTGACCACTTAACAGGGCATCTGCATCACAGCTTCAACTATCATCCCAGTAACACTTCTGAGCACTAGATACACCAACCGCCATCCTGAAAACTTTAGAACATTCAAATGCAGAAACACCCTATTTGTGATCTTAGCCACAGCAATGCTTGGCATTCCACATCTATTAGCAGCTTATCAACACGGCCCCCCCTTTTTCCATCTAGGGTTTCCAAAAGACACAGCTAGAAAAAGATTCAAACCATTTTTTACGACTTCTATAAGCTCACACTTCAAAGCTACATGAGAAATATAATAATACTACGAGCTAACAGACTAAGTTAGCTGAGTTTTTAAATATAGTACTCAATTGGAATTGCGACTACTGCCACATTTTCCAAGGCTACCAGTTTCGTTATTTATACACGTTGCTCCTCATTAAAGCCCTTGAGCACTGCACCTCAGAGAAATCTCTCACTTCCACAAAAACAGAGAGCCAGGAAAACGCGGGCAGACTCCAATGAAACTATTCTGAGTTTTCACAAGTGGACTGGCCAGAGACTCAGTTTCACTGAACAAGCCCTCACCTACTACTTCAGAGGAACCTCAAAGATAGTGCCTATAATCTAGGCACAAAACTACAAGTCCATAATTTTTTAAGCCCTTTTACAGAAAAAATTACCTTATTCTTAACAGAATGTTACATAAATGAAAAAAAAAATCATAAAAAGAGATTAATCTTCCCCAGAGGCTTATGGTCCTCTTGTTCTGTTCATAGCTCAAACTGTCAAAACAAGAACTTAAAATACTAGATTAAACATCACAAAGTACTTATAATCGAGTTTGAACACTCTGACTTGTGTGTTTGTTTGGGGGTTTTCACTCAAAATTATTTAATAACTTTTGAAAAAAACCTAACCTATTCAGATTTGGTAACTGCTCTTACTAGTTCATCAACTCAATTATGGGACAAACACCTTTTTACAAGTTTTCAGAGACTAAATCTATGCTCTTAAGCAATGTAGGAACATAAAGAACAGTGATAATTACAGCAGAAGTACTTCCTATCGATACGAATCATAAGAACAAGAAGATGAGAGCAAATGAGTGCAAGAAGACGCTGAAAACAGCAGGCCTACAACCAAACACTAAGTAAAAAACAGGACAGGGTAAGCTACAGGAACAAAACCTGAGCATGGCCCAACCACCAAATCAAATCCCTCTTCCTCTCCTCACAGGGAACCTGCGCCCCACAGCCGCTCTGAGAAAGGCGCTCTCCTACAGCCACACTGCTCTCTGCCCAGTCAGGACGCGACAGGACCTCGGCCACAAAGCCCCTTCGCTTCTCTCCAAGCCCATAGAAATAAAAAAGAGAATTCTGGAGAGAGGGTAAGAGATAAGGGGCGCAGCGCGGCCACCCCTGCCCGAGGCCCATCATGGCGCCGGCGAGCGAGGGAGCGGCGGGCGCCATTTTGTCTCCCCGCGCACACGGCCGCCCGACCCAGCCCTCCCTGTCTCGCACGCTCTTCCCCCCCTTGATCGCGGCAGAGCCCCCTTCCCAAGTCGGTTCCCTCCAAAAAGCCCCAGCAGCGAACACCACTTACCGCCATGACCGAGCGTCGCTCCCCCTCACAACTCCTCACAACGGGCTCAACCTCCCTCAGCAACTGCGGCCGCAGCGCTACCCAATCGCCCCACCCGCACGCTCCCTCCAGGTGCCCGGATGTAACCAGGGGGCGGGGCCAGGGGGGGCCGCGATGCACTCTGGGAGCGGGGGGGGCGAAGGACTCGGCGGTGTCTTAGCAACAGCGCCGTTCGCGTTTGAAGGAGCCTGGCCCACACCGCGATCCGTACCGGCAGCCGCGGCTCCCGCCAATTTGAAAGCCCGGGGCGGCCGAGGGAGCGCGGTCGCGGCTCGTCACCGACTTTCGCGCCGTGGTGAGGGGACGGGCGCGACTCGGGGGTCCCGTGGAGTGGGGAGGTAGGGATCTCTGGCACTGAATTCCTTTCAGCCTCGGGCGAGAAATTTGTTCTTGCCGCGCTGCGTCTAGACGGGCCCACCGGGGACATCAGCTGGGAGCCGCATTGCTGCTGTGGCTGAACTGTAGCTTCTCTGAGCACGCAGCTTGCCTTTCGGGAGTTTCTTGTACTGCACTTCCTCCCTGTCGCAGAGTCACAACAGAGTAATAAAATCAACAATTTGTGTGTAGACAAAACTTCCTTAGAACTCTCTGCTTTACAGTGTAGAATCATAGAACGGTTTGGATTGGAATGGACAGGGACATCTTAAACTCGATCAGGTTCGGGTGGGAGAAGAGCAGGGACATCTTAAACTCGATGAGGTTTGGGTGGGAAAGGAGCAGGGACATCTTAAACTCGATCAGGTTGCTCAGAGCCCCATCCAACCTGACCTTGAATGTTTCCAGGGATGGGGCTTCTCCCACCTCTCCAGTTCCAGTGTTTCACCCCCCTCGGCATAAAAAAATTCTTCCTAATATCTACTCTAAACTTCTCTTCTTTTAGTTTAAAACTATTACCTGTTGTCCTGTTGCTACAGGCCCCACTAAAAAGTTTTTTTCCCATCTTTCTTATAAGTATTTTAAAACTGCAATACGATCTCCTAGAAGCCTTCACTTCTCCAAACTCACCAACCCCAACTCTCTCAGCCTGTCTTCATAGGGGAGGTGTTCCAGACCTTTGATCATTTTTGACCATGTTCCTTAAATATTTAACACAGGTAAACATGTGGAACGATATTGAACTTCTTGCAAGCGATGACACAGGGAATCATCAGCTTCCTGTAGGATTAGGACACGAATGTGGAACAGCTTTGTACCAAGTGGATACGCTTCTTCAAATCACTTCTTCAGAAAAGGTAACATTCGTCAAAGCTATGATGTTCTTTTTCTGTGTTGTTCTTTTTCTTCTAACTATAGTACCAGAGCTTCTGTGTCATGTTCTTTGAAGTGTTTCAGTCATTATATATAACAACGTTTTTCTTCTTAGGTCTCTGTTAATCCGCAGCTGTACGCCTGCAGCTCGAGGGATGGCAGCATTATTGTTGTTGACAGATCGGTGGCACTGCTTGACAGCACTGGGCAGACTCTTCAGATGCACATTCAGTTTGGTAAGTTCATTCCTTTGGAAATCCATTGGAAGTTAAAACTGACTTTTAAAATACACAAGTTAGGTTTGTGTAGGAAAATACACCGAGTATCTTGTGTATCTAACTAGCCTGTAAAAGGAAGTATTATAATGAATATCTGAGTAAAAAAAATGATTGCTGGTTCTGTATGCAATTAACTAAGTATTTCTGTACAATTTAACTAGAATGCTTGCTAACTTTTCACTGAAAAGAGAATAATGGATGCCAAAACCACTCTGGATATGCCTTTTCCTGTACTTTTTAAAATTAAATAATTTTGAAGAAATCTGGGACACTGTATAATGCAATTCCTATGTTTTGAATATAAGTGTCTATTGATAAGACCCAACTCTTAGTATTTGACATTTGACTTTTCAGATACTAATGTGGATGTAGTTGGTATATGCCAAGAAAAACAGTTTCTCGTGGTTGGTGAGAGAAGTGGCAATTTCCATCTTATTCACATACCATCAAAACAAACCTTGCTAACCAAGGTACGTTAATTTTCTATTCTAATTTTGCTGAAAACTTTTTGTTCTTGGAATTTCTGGAGCTGTCTAATAGTCTTTGTGTTGATTCCATCTTAGATTTTGGTTGAAAAATCTTCAAATGAAAAGACTTACTTAAATCTCCTTATTGAAAAAGATACTGCAGAGACAGGTAAGAATTTGATTTCTTCCCCTCTTGTCTCAATTTTTGTGGTTTTGTTCCCTTTTAATATCTCAGGGAAAGAGGCTACGAAATAAGCAGATATGGCTTTGCTTTGCACTCTAAATGCATTTTTCTTAATGCTTTCCTGTAAAGATATTTAGTGCTTATTAATTACTTTTCAAATGTCATAGAAAACAAGAAACATTCCAAATTCGATGCCTCTTTCTTTTGAGACTGTGCTAAATGTATGGAAATGGACAAAACGGAAGGATTCCTTCTATTTCTTTCTTCTATCAGACTTCAGATTTCAGTAGTTTCTGTTCTTCTATAAGCCCCAGTCTTGTTCTGTTACAATAAAATGTATCTAAATGTAGTTTTGTCATGTAAACAAAATTTATAATCTGGATGCATACAAAAATCATAATTTCAAACAAGACTAAGGTGTACAAGTTTGTTCTACTCTTTGTTGAAGATGGCAGATTTTTGTTTAAAAATAGTCTAATCTATTGGTCAGATTATTTTTTGTCAATTATTTCCTATTTCCTATTTATAAGCAAGTGGTCTCTATGGTTATTGAATACTTAAGATTGAAATATTTATGTTGGATTTTTTTAGGTGTTTATCATATGTTCATTCTCACAAGAAATGGATTCTTCTGCATTATGTGTCTCCCACTTGCAAAAACACAGGAAGGTAGGATGATCTACAAACCACTTGGGATTTCCATTTGAACAGGAAGAGCTGTATTAAAAAAGCTTTTCCCTCCATCTTTCTAAAGGGAATAAGATATTGAGTTGAGATTTAGTAATCTTAGTTTGCTTTCAGATGGAAACTGATATACAACTAGTTCTGTAATAAAATTATTTTTGCATTCTTCCAGTAATTCCTTTAATTTAGGTTTCCCTGAGTCACTGCTTTAGAGAGAGGACTGAATACTATGGATGCAGGATTTTAAGCCATCATCAGTTTTAGCTGTACCAAAGAATATCGAGAATAATTTAAATTTTTAATGCTGAATAAGTATTAGTTCATTTTCTGTAACTCAATACTGTGATCAATAGAAATAGACCCTGTCAAAGGTCCTGGCTAAGTGTTTTTCAGCTTAGCCATGTTAGAGTTATGGCATTTAGTGGCTTTCTTTTTAAATTTTAAAAAAATGTATTTAACACTGATTTTGGTTTTTATTTTTATATAGCAATTGACAAGATGGATATGACGACAGCAAAGAAAGTAAGAAATAACTGCTGACTAACACTGAATGCCATGGTTTAGATGATGGGTGTTGTGTTGGGTTATAGGTTGGACTTAATGATCTCAGAGGTCCTTTCCAAACTTGTGATACTGTGATGCTGTAATATATGCGTAAAGTGTGGAGTTTGTAACAAAACTGTAATGTACATTCATTGACAATTTCCCAGTTTGCTATTACAACTCGTAATTGAGATTATTACTTTTTCTTCACATAGAGAAGTAAGCAGTTTAAGGTTTTATCCACTAATTGTATAAAAAACTTCTTTTCTTGTTTGCTTTCTCTTCATCTTCCACCACACAAGTTACAAGGGCAGATAAAGACAGCTTTCATTGCCACAGAAGAATATCACAGCCTTGGCTGTCTGAACTTTGTGATAAGTAACTTAGTGAACAAAATCCATTTGATAACTGGGGTAAGTACTAAGAATGTGTTTATTAAAAATCGTTATGTGATCAGTGATGGTGGTTTTTGATCTGCAATAAAATTTATCTCTAGCTGGTTGAAAAAGAAAATAAACTTTTTGCATGAAGACTTTTTGTCTTTCATTTCCTTCACTGTAAATTTAAAAGTTAACAGTTGTGCAGTCTGTCCGTCATTTTTCTGGTAAGAAAATAACTGTTGGCAATTCAGAACTTGCTCTGTTATGATGGATGGGGGAGGGAAATATATTTACCCTGGTTGTGTGACTTTAGGCTGTGGTTCCTAACCCTACAAGCTGCTCTATTTATAGTCTCCTCCTTGAGCTCAGAGACAAAGCCAACATTGGCGATAGTCTTCTGATCAGGTTCGCATTCAACAAAGGAACAATCAAGATCCCAGTTCAAAAAAGCCCTTAAGCATCAATTAAGTACAGAAAACAATAATTAAAAAATATAAATATTTTCAGCTAGAACCAGGCTTTCTGAGTTCATTGACTGAAGTCTGTGGAATTCAATGCAATTTTTTTCAGTAGCTTTGGTGTACATTTCATTTGGGTTTTATGTTCTGTGAGATTGGAAAGCAGATGTTTTGAAATAACAGCTTGTTTTTAGAAGAGCCAAAAATGTTTGAGGATGCTGACTGTATCAAGTACTGTAGTAAAGGCCAATCTTGAAAGGAGAAAGGAAAAAGGCTAAATTAAAATCAATAAATGAATGTATTATTCTGAACAACAACATTCACTGGGAATAAAGTTCAAGTTGGTTTGCAGCTTTCAAAGTCTTTTTAGAAATTAAAGATCAATTGAAAAATCAGACCTGTCAGTGGCCAAATTTCTAATATATAATCCTATTTTACTTTGCCTTTACTAACAGGGTAAAGGTGATTATGTGCTTTCCAAATGGGAGGTAGACACGACCAATAACCTGGTTTCTCTTCGAAGTTTTGCTGATTCAAGTCTGATCAAGGGTAAGGAAGAGGGTTTTTTTCTTTTTATAGACAAGTTTAGAATTTTTATCTACATTTATATATTTAATTGCAGGTAATATCAAGATATTTTCAGTTATTTCATTGTTTTTTTAAATACACATATACCGCATGGAACAGTTCTTGTAAATGTACAGCCAAAATGTGTGCTTTAAAATTGTTCAGCTTAACTTAAATACAGAAATCACCGTTCTGTTTAAGCTAAACTTTTCACAGACCTAGGAAGTTCTATGAGGTTAAACATCTGTAGGTTTCCAGCCCTTGGCTATACATTTTAATACATTTTGGTTCAAATGCATTTCTCAAGGAATAGATTTATGTGACTATGGATATTTTTTAGATGCGGCAAAACTTCAAGTTCTTGACAATCTGCTGTTTGTATTGGATACAGAGGTATGTGTCATGATTTGGTTTAGTCTTTGTTTTACAAGGCTCTTGAACCATCTATATTTAATCTACAAAATAAAGTTGCTTATAGTCACAGAGCATTTTGATCTTACTGGTTTTTTTTGTTCCATTCCTTGTCATTATTTAAGCTATGGAATGTGTTAATATTCTGCTCAAAAGTCTTCAATGAAGAAAATATAAAATCTGTATCTGTATTTTTTTAAAATCTAGAATATCTTAAGTATGTGGGATGTTTATTCTTTTACTATGATTTGGAATTGGCCTTTGCTACATATTGAAGAGTTTCTTCTAAGTACAGAGTCAGAATCTTCTCCAGTAATATGGTAAGTAATGCATTATAGCACTGATTCTGAAAAGTGGAAAGTTGTATATAATTATAGGAAACTTGCCACAAACACTTTGTGCTCTGTGGTAGTGAATTTTTAGAAATCTTTGAAATCTTTCTAGCCAGTATGACAAAATAATTGACTATAGGTATTATTACCTCTGTGTTGAAGAAAGGAAAACCTTGGCAATTTCTACTTTTTCTCACTTAATCTGTTTACTGCTAAGGAATCTTGCATGTATCATTTAGGAAATGCTTGTCTAAAATAAGGTGTATAATATTGTGTACAAGTCTGATGTTATAAAATAAATAATCTCTCTTTTGAATTGATAAATGTGGAGGTGCATATATTGGTTAAAATACAAAAGGAATGAGTAACAAAATTAGAAGGCAAGGCTCTTGTCTCCTTCCATTGCATGGTGCTAGTTTAAAAAAATAAGAATCAGATTCTTTTGAAAAGCTTAAAAATGTCAAATTAAATGTATGTCCTCTACATGCTAAAACATTGTCATTTTTGGGTGCACTATAGGGTTTTAAAATGTACCAGTTTCCATGGAAAACTGCATTTTTTAAAACTCAGAAGCCAGAATATTTCATGCTATTTACATAAGATTTATACAGTGTATAGTGTTTTCTTTTTTCTCTCTTGTTCTGCAGGCAGGGGCTTGCCAATGTTAAACTGATAGTCATGACAACACCAGATGACAAACAGGTATAGTCTTTATGTGAGTTCTGTTCCTCAGTTGTTATGCAATCACTCATAGAAAAAGGGGAAGGAAGAAAAGGAGATGGCTAAATATTTGGAGCAGATAGAATTCTCAGGAGCTCAAAGCGAAAACTGAAATGTGACCACCTCTAGGTTAGGGCACAGTGAGTGAGGAACGATTGCAATGTCTTGTGGTGGTGACCAGGGCAAGCTGCCCTGCTCTTTGGGTTTTTATGGATTGCTAGGAATTGGTTTGTTCACTTTTTTAATGGTAGGCAGATAGGGGAGAACAGCAAAATTTGCTATTATCTTATACAGCTTCACAGACTGCCTCCGTGTACAGTCTGTGGAGTTAACTTAAACAGAATGCCAGGATGAACATTATACAATAGTTTAAATGAAACCTGTTGAATTATGTTTAATGGGCCTATTTATAGAGGCAACATCTAGAACTTCATCAAGCTTTCGCAAATTATAGAGATCCACTTTTTCATGAAAACTTATTAAAACAGTGTCTTCCATCTCATTCCATAAGAATCCAGACACAATTCTGCAATCATCACTCTATCACCAGTATATAAGAAAAAAAGTTGACTTGTTTTTTCTTTCCCCCTTTTTTTAATAGATGAGAAGTTTGATGGTTTTTGCATTGCCTGCTATGCAGCAGCTCTATTCTTTGGAAGTATCTGCTGTTTCTTCACTTGTTCAAAGTGGGATTGGCACAGTATGTTGAGATGATTTGTTGTTTGAATAAATATAGTTGTCTTAATGAGTATAATTATTAAAGAGGGTACTGTGCTATTCTTGTTAGATTAGAATGAATTTGTTCTAAAAACTGTGCAGGAAATATGATGCTGAACATAGTAAGCTCTGCATGTAATATGCAATAAAATGCAAAGCTGATGAAATTGCTTGCCTTATATGATGCACTGGGCAGAAAAGATTGTATGTGCAACTACATAGTGGAGAAAATAATGGCTAATATTCCTTTTCTCTGATCTGAGATAAAATTTTCAAGGTGGGCAATGCCAGGGCATATATTGTCTTTGTGGACTGTAGCACAGAAGTCAGATTTTAAAAGATGTGAAGGGGGATAGGGTGTGACCTACTTATGGCTTGGACGGAGTGCAAGAGTTAATTTTGAGCAGATGATTCACTCATGTGGAGGGTGTACTGATGGCATTTGAACTGGGATAGCAGTTTGCTTTTGGTCTGTTCCATTAAGGTGCTCAGAAATCTTAGGTGGTGGAAACTATCCAGGAAATAACATGATAAGCATTTAAAAAAAACCAGACATGTCTGAGAGAAAAGCAGTAATTTGTTTCTAGATGAAGAAACACTTAATGCATTACAGTTGTGCTTCTTTATGGCTGATTTCCCTTTCCACCTAATGGTTTCTGTTATTGCATGTTACAGGATACAATATACTTCTTAGAAGGAATTCATGGAAAACAACAGATGTAAGATAATGTTTTCTTACTAGATCGTTATTATGTCAAAATGACAGAGTACTTCTACATAGCATTGTTTCACAGTTGATAAACTTACATAGTTCGCTCTCGTCCTCAGACCCTCTGACGGTCCTGTTTCTATTGTTGTGATGAGAAGTTTAACTGAAGCCTTGCCAGAAAATAGGTACTGGTTTCTGTGAAACACTATTTTATTATTTTGGGGTTTTATATGTGGTTTGACACCTATATTGAAGTAGCATTTTGTCCTTTATTTCATCCCTAGACTAAGTCGCTTACTTCACAAACACAAATTCATTGAAGCAGAGAATTTTGCTATTCAGTTTGGGCTAGATGTTGAGGTAAGTTGTCCATTCTTAATAAATACATTTGGAGATTAATTAATATAACTTGTAAGTCAGATTCTTGCCCTAGAGTCCATCAGAAAGTCTTAAAAATATTACAAATATAGTGGAATGTTACCTGACAAAGCAACTTGCTATACTTGATTCAAAAATAGGTGACTACATGATGAAATATGTTTTTATTTAAAATAACTAATAAACCTTGCAATGAGGAGTAATGCAGAGGTACATCTGAACGAGATAAGCGCTGTTGGATCAGGAGGAGGGACATTTGTCCCTTTAAGTAGCAGGAAACAGTGTTGCTAAAAAAATATTTTCACATGAATTTATTATCACATAATCTGGCTTCATTAACTGATTTATTCAAATAATGCAATTTAAATGTTCCCTCTGCTTTTTTGTTCTGTTTTGGGTTTTTTTAAATAAAAAACAGGCTTAGTTGGGAGATAAAAAGATAACACAGCTGTTAGGGACTAACTGATAATCAGTTTCTGTAATGAAATTTTAATGCACACACTTTATCTCAAAAACATTGTGAACAGAAGTGTAGCGTTTTCAGTTGAAAAAGTCTTGTATCAAACTGAAAACTGTTTTTCCTTTTTTCTTTTAACAGCTTGTATACAAAGTGAAAGCAAACACTATTTTAGAGAAACTAGCTTCAGCTTCTGTTGGCAGTTATGGTCATGAAGTCTGGCTGGATCTTGTGAGCGAAGCCAAAGAAAATTTGCAAAAAATTCAGGTATATTTTTATTTCTACCCTCTTCCTCTGATAAGGTAATTCAAATAATAAAGGAGCTTGGAATTAATGTCAGTTGTTTCCTTATGCAAACAGGATAGCCAGTTTGTTGTGGATTACTGCATAAATGCTCCATGGCCGCTATATGAAACCACTCAGGAGATGCTGAACTACGCTAAAGTCAGAGTAAGGGGTTTTATTTGTTTAAATTGCTTATACTTGTCCATTCCTATTACACACTACTGTACAGCTTGAGAGGAGGAACATCTTCAAACCAGTTACAGTGATTCAAAAAGTAAATGCGTTATAAATTGTGTGTTTCTAAATATGAAGAAGAAGCAAGGCTTGATCCAACCTCATTCTTGCTGTTGCTTAAGGGCTAAAAAGAACTTACGGATTTATTTTCGCATCAGAGAACAGGTTTTAGTTTGGAGTAGTAGTTTTTTTAAGTACTTTATAAATATCAATTTCAGGACTGAAAGCTCAAAAAGTGTCACCTTTTTTCATTATTTTAGTCTTTCTTTCCTTATCAAGCAGAATCAGAGAGATACAGATTATCTGTCTGGTCCTGCATACCTGTAGAAATCCAATCAGAGTCTAACACTGTAAAATAAAGAATGCAGTTTACAGAGGTAGTAGGTTTTTGCTTGTATCAGTGTGAAATTTATAGTACTGTCTGACATATTCTACATGTACTGACTTTTCAGCCAAACCACTTCATATATTTGTTTCAGATTTTGAAGAAAGATGATAGAACCTTTGCTCCACCATCTGACGGGGCTCCGGTATCCATAACTGAGGTGAGGACAAACTTCTTGGCCATGCAATATCATATAATAAACAAGTACGATGTAGAGTTTTAAAAACTGTACTATTGTTGAACTTTTAAAAAGTCTAAACAAGATTATATTTTATAGTATGAAAGAGAACTACAGTAATGACAGATTTCAGAAATAAACGATTCTTTCAATCAGAGAAATTCATTTTCACACACTCCAGAAAATGAAGGAAGAAGTTTTCTTAAGTGTTTTTAGGTATTTAATTTTGTTTCTATTTAGTCCTACTATATTGGACAGACCTTATCTCTCTTCAAAGAGAATAAGTGTAAAGAGTTTACACAATTGGAATTTTGGATTAATGCTTTATTAAACTAACTTACATATGTAATTAATTGAAATTCTTGAAAAATCTTTATTCTCCTCCATTCTTCCTCTTTGTGCTGGTTATCCTAACCATGTAATGTCACTGTTTGGCAAGCCAGATATTGACTTTAAATCTCTTGTCTGCATTCAGGTGTTGAGAGCTCAAGCAAGACTTACAACTTTTTACGGAGCTTTTGGACTAGACAAATTCAGGTTTGTTTCTGTTTGCTCATTAAGATTTAAAGTAAATTTAATTGCAAAATTTCAATTCCCTTGAAATTAAGATTTTTTTTGTCTTATTGCTTGTTTTAAATTTGAGTTCATTAAACTCCTCCTTTTCTTCCTAAAGTTCCCCATCCTCTGCTGTGGAGAAGAGAGAATGCAGAGAGGCTGAGGCATCCTAAATGCTGAAAACATATTACCTGTTTATTATAAGATATATAGGAGAGGGTGTGATTTAATTCTCACACACTAACACTACTTTTGTCTCTTCCAGATATAGTACTAGCTAGAAAAGGTTTAAAGTTCTCCCACTCAACTCCTTTAATATTGACATATATCAATAACAGAGTTGATTTCCTGCTCTTGCTTCTAGTGGTATTGCTTGGACAGAATTCTTGAATAACGAAGACATTTTCAAGAATATCCTTTTTCAGCTAGAAGAAGGAAATTTATCTTCTGCACAGTACCTCTGGCTTAGGCATCAGGTGAGATGACATAGACATCTCCTTGGTATTTATGGAAGATGTTAAGTCTCTGAAATTTTTCATCCTTATTTACAGAATCAGACCAATGCATTTATGAAAAAGCTCCTCAAAGAAGCAAAGGTCTACAGCAGAATCCTATCTATTATCACAATGATTACCTTTTCACCTAGCTCCTTGGAAGCCTGAACTTATTGTTTTAAGAGTGAGCTGGTATTTCTCACATCAGAACACATATTTCTAGGTCTGAAGGATGACAGTGCTTTTACTTATTCTGTGGTGGTTATAATCTTCCATTCATTTCCTTGTTAGTGTAGTGCTCAGAATTTTTAAGTGGACGTTAGCTGGCTGCCTTGAAATCCTTTAAAAATAATGACAGACTCCTTACTCTGAATGACACATTCATAGTAGTGGCTATGGGCTATTGTATTCTTTAGTGCAGGATATCCAGGTCTATGTTTGTTGTTTTCTTAATAAGACAGAGCTATAGAGCAAGTCCTGAAGTATCAGGGCGTGATCCTGCCCCCGTGATTTGCAAAGAAATTCCTTCAGTTAGGTCTTGTTTATGAAGACCAAGCTCTAGTTTTTCTGAACAGGGCAATACTTTTTAAAAATTCCTGTCTATGATTACTGAGATTTTCTCTTTGTATTTGTGAAATCTATTGCTTCTACCTGTTAGTGAAACAGCTTTACAAAGTATCAGATAAACATCTCCTCCATATATCTGTAATTGTTCTGTTTTAATATTTCAGGCAGATTTTGAAAGTGGCTTTGATGAGAAAATGCTGGAGAACTTGCTTAATGCCATCCATTTCACTGTTCCTTTGAAGGAACTATGTTTGTGGCTTAAAAACGTTGTGATCCCTTTCTTAAGAAGAGTTGTGCCAAATGGACAGGTGAGACTGGCTTAATAAATGCAAAAATGTAATTTTCTCAGGCTAAGATAATTTTATAGTCAGACCTACAGACTTTTATTTTTGAACGTCAGAACCTTGTTCCTCTATCTTTTAAAGGAATTCTTTTCCCTACAGTTTTATCCAAATTGTTTTTCTTTTAAAATAGGTTTCTAATGGCAAATTTTGCTTTGTTAGGAAGCATAACTCTACTTATAATTCTATGTTTTTCAGAAAGTGTTAGCAAAATGGCTGGAACAAGGTGCTCGAAACCTTGAGTTAACTGATAAGGTAAGTTATACTGGAGAAACTTTGCATGTCTTATACTTCTAGACGTATAATTTGCTAATATTGATTGTTTTGGACAGGCAAATTGGCCAGAAAATGGACTCCAAATGGCAGAGGTTTTTTTCACGAGTAAAAACCAAGGTGAAATGGGGCTGACAGCTTTTGGCCAGTGGACTCCTTTGGTAAGAAATGTAGCAAATATAGGGATTTTATACAAAGAGACTTCAGAACATATGCTCTGTGCTTGAGCTGGAATGGATGATAATTAGGTCACTGTTGGTTTTGTTGAAGATTGATTTCATTCCATTAAAGGAAGGAAGTGAATTCAAATGTTCTTGGGTTTAAAGATTAAAATAAATATTCAGTACAGCATTAATACCCTTTAACAGATGTATTAATAGTCTAAATATTAATAATATTCTTGAATATCCTGTGGTTCACAAATAAGCCCAAGTACTACAAAACACATTTCAGTAAAGGTAATCCTTGCGAATTAATTGCTATTAACCATGCGTTATGGCCTGGAGAAAACAGGTATTAAAAATCATCTGGCTATAAAGTTATGAATACTGAATTTGTGCAAACATAAGTAAATTATGTATGTTCTATATCCTAGATGTACTAGCATCTATAAAAGTGGTTGTATGAAAGTGAAGAAAGATAAGGCTCAAAGCTAACCAGCTCTGCATTTTAAAAATTGGAAATTTTCACATTCTGTATTTGTCAGATCTCCTCTCTTTAAAATCCCAAATCCCACATTCAAAGTGTAAAAGGAAAAAGAAGAGAAATTTACTTTAAGTCCCACTTTCACCATGTGCTAGATTTTCTTTATATGCCATAGAAAGATAACAGTTCAGCACGTGTATTCATAAAATCTTCAAGATTGCATGTCATCAAAAATTGTTTGTGAGGTTTCTTGGGAAATTGCATAAAAAATAGGGTTCTGACTCCAAATACAAGGTCAGCTGTAGGTATGTTGTTCCCAGCCATTTGTCATACCTGTCCTTAAGACTTTCAGCGAGTGAAATGCTCACTCCTTTCCCCTATGCAGGCTCTTCTAGTGCATCACTATTTATATTTAGAATCTTTTCCCAATATCTTACCAGAATCTTCCTTGCTGCACTGTAAATCAACTACCCTTGTCTTATACCAGAGATGTGCAGAGTAATTTGTTTTCTTCCTGTTTATGACAGCCCTGTAATGGTCTTGAAGATTGCGACAAGTCTAATATTTCACTTCTAAACACTCTTTCAGAGATGCAGTGACTGTGAAGAGGTTCATAGGTTAAAGAAGTTGGTAAATGATTTACAAGAACTGATAAATCTGTACAGAAAATACAATTGCAGGCTGGCACTCTGTGATTTTGAAAAGGTAAATTTACAGACACTTCAAAAAGTGCTTTTGAGTAGTGAATTGTTTTGAGAAAGAGGAAAATCTTGTACCATGCTCTTTCAAATTAGACAAAAGAGGAATCCTGATGGATTCGTCGGTTAAACTTGAGTTCATAAGCTGCTAAGGCTATTTGGTATGTTGTGTGTGTTATCAATTTTTTTTCAACTGTGGGTATAAATATATAATGTAAGAAAATACTGTGAGAAGGTATGGCTTAAACTCCATGATTTGCAGTTCGTTACAGATTGTATATTGTGGAGCAACCACTAGCAACAGATAAATTAGCATTACAACTGAACAATAAGGGACTTTGTAAAAGAAAGCTTTTACTTGATCTAAAGAGAGATGCTAGCTCTTGAAATCATTCAATTGATTTCAATGGCCACTGGATGTTGAATTGTTTATTAGAGATGTAAAGGATCATGGACTAACATGTGTGATGTTCTAACATGGCACTGTTCTGCTTGCTGCCCAGGAAACTGCAGCTACTATTGTGTTTCGCATGTTTGACAAAATTCTGGCACCAGGGCTTGTCCCATCCATTTTGGACAAGTTTATAAAACCCTACCTGTGTGAACATAATCTACAAAAGGATGAACTACTTCTACAGTATATAAAGGTATCAGTATTTTCTTCCTTTTGAAGAAAGCTATTTTAAACATGAGTAAGCAGAAAACAAATCTGATGACTATTTTTATTTACAATTGAATTTTAGGGCTGGTTTTCAGTTCAATAAACTTATCAATAGTAACTGTTTCAGTAACAAGGCATTAGCAGATACAAGGGAAGATAGCCAAGTCTGTCCCTAAACGTCAAAAAAACTTTCAGATTTTCTTTATATTGTGAGATACT
This sequence comes from Dromococcyx pavoninus, assembly GCA_033558185.1. NCBI lineage: Eukaryota > Metazoa > Chordata > Aves > Cuculiformes > Neomorphidae > Dromococcyx > Dromococcyx pavoninus. The sequence continues at coordinate 32,189 of JAUMJL010001506.1, read as the reverse complement.
CCTATCTTTTCTGAATTCAACTATCCTAGTAATCTTTATCAAAACATACAGGATTTACTAGAGCGTTGTCGGACACGATCTGCTTCAGTATTTGAGACTGCGTGGGAGGCAAAGGCGATAGCAGTCATCGGCTGTATCTCTGATACAGATGTAAGTTCCAGTGGCTTTAACACATCAGTTCAGAATGAAACACATAATTTTTATATAAGTACATGTTTACATGACTGGTATGAGGAGAAATTAAGTGTGTTGTCTTTTTACTCTATCTTAGTAATATTCTCCCATGTGGTGTTCTTTTACTGGAGGATATAATTCTGGTTTTTGATGTTTTAAAACTCCCCAACTTTAATATGTATGAAACTCTAGCTCTACAGTGTCAAAAATTGCTATAAGGATTTCCTAAACTAACTTGACACATCATATTATGCTAATGAATGCCCTTTATGCAAGTGGAGATTGGGCTAAGAAATAAAATGCTTGCCTACATGGATCAATCATATGTGGACAATACTTTAAGAGATTACCTTGTAACTTATTTTGAAAAGTAAGCTCTTCCTATACATTTTCATTTACAGCTGAAATTTGATGCAGTTCTGCAGATAATGCATGGTGCTATGGTACCATGGAGTGCAGCAGTGGAGCAACTGGTAAAACAGCATTTGGAGATGAATCATGTCAAGTAAGGCAACATCCACAGTCTATACCACATTTTTTATGTACTTTCAATTAGAATTCTGTTGAAGGCAGGGAAACACTGTGTATCTGATGTAATATGATGATTAAATCACATAGCTCTAGGTAAGCAAACAAATTAATAATAGTCTGATCTGTCCATAGAGTAAAGTTACTGCAAGAAAGTTACCGACTGATGGAGATGAAGAAGCTTTTGCGAGCCTACGGAATAAGAGATACTAATCTTTTAAAGGACAATCAGATGATAATGGTAAGTGATCAGCATTAGTCTCCCTTCTGTTAAACAAAAATCCCTATGCTTACCCTATTAAAATACATGCAGGTATTAGAATCCAGACTTTTCAAAAAAGTCTTGGCAACTGTAGCTTCCGCTTGTCATGAATATCCATTTTTCTTGTCCTGTTGGGACACATCTTTTTGCCTGAAAGCCCACTTTTTTTTTTTTAAGAATTAGCAGATTAGCTTAGTCCAACCTGGTTACCACAACATTGATAATAATGTGGTTTCTGTATGGGCAGCGGGGAAAAAAAAGAGGAAATTAACAAAATGGAAGGCTAACTCCTGTAAAGATTTCAGGTCTGATTTCTCCAGGTCACAGGGAATGATACTTGGCGACTTTTTTTTTTAGCATCTCTACTTTATTAGGGGAAAACGTGGGTATTTCTGGAAAGATTCCTTGCCGTCTTGTGAAGCCAGAAGAGTCCCCTGAATTTTGAGGGGTCCCAGGATAATTCTCTTCCCTGAGCCCGATATTCTCCCAATTATGCTTTACTCAAGTTTTCTCTAGAAAAAAGTTTCAAACTTCCAGGTAATTTGCTTGGTACAAGCTGCACAATTACATTATCCTATACATCAACAAACGAGTCCATTTCTATTTTCTTCTCACAGAGGCTAGTGAAATACATTCTTAAACAAGATACCCCTACTTCTTTGGAGGATGCTTTGAAAATGGTAGCAGCATATATGTTGCCCACTGTGGAAGTCTACGTTCTGAGAATGATCGACCTGATTGATAAAGAAAGGGTAATAAAATACTTCATGCCAGTTGATCTCTGAATTTAAAGACACTGATGCCTGTTTTCAAAACAGGCACAAGCTCTACTACTTGCTGAAATCTTATACATGGTTTAGATATAGTATTTTTCATTATGTTTCTATTCATTGTACATACAATATATTAACATTGAAAATAAGACCTTAGAGTTTTAAACATGAGCCATCCTTCATTCATAGCAAAATAATGAAAATGATGACCCACAATATATAAAACTACTTGGGAATTGAAGTCTCTATGTATTTTTATATACTGTTTTTGCTGGAGTTGTTTTGGGGCAAGTTGCTTTCTTGCCAACAACAACAAAAAGATTCTTTCTTCTGAGAAATGCTTTCTTCTAATGCAACAAAACCCCACAAGTACAGACCTGCCTCTTTAGTTCTGAGAGCAATTAAATGTTTGTCTATGAGTACAAAGTTTTCTTTTAAGTTAATTTCAAGTCCCAGTTTAGCAAAAACACCTGAAGTTGCCTTTAAATTACATGGATGTCCTAACTAGAAACATTTAACTTCAATTACTACATTATAGCAAGTGTGATAACCTTTATACTCTATGTTTGTTTGTCCCTGGTTATGTTATTGGGATCCCTTTGACCTGAAGAAAAGGAGGCTTTTTGATTAAAGGAATCAAATTAACTCCTCTACAAAATAGCGTTTGTCATGTTAACATTTGTTCTGTCTTATTAGCACATGATATCCTTGATAATCACACTGTTTTTAAAATGTTGCATAATTGCCAATTACCAAAACTGCATTTTAATTTTCCTGTTATAACCCTTAGTGAATAAGCACATACATTTTACTGAAAGCTTCATTGACTTAGTGAAAACTATTCAGAGAGTTTAAGGAAGTCATGTCATAGTAAATGTATTTTCTAAAGAGGTTTGAAGTTCAACTGTAGATTAATCTTACCCAGTTGCCCATCATGCAACCGTTGTATCAAAGCAAGGGATTACATAACTTAGCATTTCCAAAAGCAAATGCCCTTTTCTTTTGATTATTTCTGGTTTACTTTGTTTTTTATTTTTCCAGGGAGAGGAAGCTCTGACTTTGTTAAAATCTCTCACTCTTGTTGAAGCTGAGAAAGTTGCAGAGAGATTGACCGTATGGGGAACACTGGTATTACAGAATAAAGCAGATAATTCTGAAGAGGTACCAAGTCATTTCACATCATATAGTGTATGCACAAATTATTCTAAATACTGCTCTTACTCAGATGCTTAAAAAAAAGGTAGGGGTTGCAAATGTAAAAACTATGTCTTCCAGCAAAAAGGGATGATGAACTAGTCCTGCACTGAGGTTGGACTAGGGGACTTCTTGAATCCTCTCTCAGCTTGAGTTTATTTGGTACACAGATCTGGTGAGGCTGCACTAGTTCAGTCTTGGGCCCTGTCATTACAAGAAGGATATTGAACTGCTGGAGCATGTCCAGAGAAGGGCAACACAGCTGGTGGAGAGTCTGGAGAACAAGTGTTGTGAGGACCAGCTGAGGGAACTGGGGTTGTTCAGTATGGAGAAGAGAAGGCTGAGGGGAAACGTTATTGCTCTCTACAACTGCCTGAAAGGAGGTTGTGGTGAAGTGCGTGCTGGTCTCTTCTCCCAAGTAACAGGAGACAGGACGAGAGGAAATAATGGCCTCAAGTTGCCCCCAGAGAGGTTTAGATTGGATATTGGGAAAAATTTCTTTATCAAAAGAGTGATGAAGCACTGCAACCAGCTGCGCAAGGGAAGTGGTTGAGTCTCCGTCCCTGGAGGGATTTAAAAGACATGTGGATGTGCTTAGGGACATGGTGCAGTGGTGGAGTTGGCAGTGCTAGGTTAAGGGTTGGACTTGATGATCTGAAAAGTCTTTTCCAACCTAAACAATTCTGTGATTCTGTGTGCTATACAATTATTTTGTGTAATTTTAAAGGCATCTCCACACAGTGGCATGGCTATCTGAATTCAATATATAATTTATAAGCCATGTTGCATTATTATACCCCTAGTCCTGCATATTTCCTTTATTTGTTTGGAAAACCTCAATTTAAAAACTCTAGGTGTGATTATACACATCAAAGTGGCTTGAATCTTCACAGTTGATAGTACACATTACTGTCTTGCGACCACAGAGGAAAAGTTTTGTTAACAGTTGTTTTAGGGAATTGTTCTGAGCAAGGGAAGGAAAAACAAAGGGGGAAAGGTGCATGTTTTCTAAACTGTGAGAGCTAACACGGTGTGGAGTACACATGAATTCCAGCTATAAAATATTTGCTATTTCTGTAAAGGATGCATAATTACAATAAGTTTCTGTTCCCTTGCTCTTCAACTGGTTGTATGTTAGATTTGAGAATTGTTGGTTAAGACATTTGTAGGGCATTGCATCGCATTTTAATAAAGTGAAAGCCCGAGGATCACTGTTACTGGCAACATTTTAACCAAACAAACCATTAACCTCTTTTCTTGCAGCACAAAGCACAGATGTTTATGACTAAGACACTCGTGGAAATCCTTAAATTTCTGTTCAGCATTCAAAAAGGTAAACTGCAAGCTTTAAAATCTTATCTTTGGTTTGTAAAGGGAGTCAGGAAGTCATTGTTCTCCTCCTCCAACAGACAACCCTCTGAAGAAAGATGAATGTGAAGCAAACCTAAAAATGTTTGAAACGCTTGCTACCCTTCAGGTAGGCATCTTTAGAGTTTCAAACTGCTTTTGATTTACTGTAATTATTCCAATTGTTGTTATAACATGAATGATATTAAGAACTAATTGCATTTACAACTTCTGTACAGAGGTTGTTTTTATTATTGACCTCAAATCGATTCTAGGCTTAATCTAGCAATTGAAATAGTGCCAAAGAATGTTCCTAATTAATGGAACTCAGTTGTCCATTATAACCAAAAAAATAGGTACTGTCCCAAAAGTCTTAATTGCTCAACATTTCAAAGATTTCATGGTAGAGTACTGTAATATTTATTATAGTTTGTAAACTTAAATTTGATGATGCAGTATCCTTCAGATTTTTTACTTTTTCTTACATACTGCCCAGCAAAATTCTCTAATTTGTTACTTAAATCAGTAATTGGTAGAAACCAGTAAAGTCAACTTTGTACTGAAAGTATTCCTCAGAATGAAACGAGAAATAAAAATATTTTTAGAAATGAACAAACAACATTTTTAAAGGATGTTACATGAATACAAATATATCATTTTGTTGTTGTTGCAGGAAGATTTTGATATCTTTCTTTCAGCTGAAGAATTTAGGAATCCTTCACTGATGTCTAGGCTTCTTGAGAAGCACATAGAAGCTTATGAAACTGTCAGATCTCTGTCAAAGTCTAGAAAAGCACAAACAATGGATTGTAATTCAGAAGATGGGAAAACCAAGAACCGTTCTACTGCATCAGGGTTGTACAGACTGGCTTTGCTCCTGCAAGTGTCAGAGCAAGAACTGGGAGAAAAACTGGCCTTGAGAGCACTGGATGCTGGAAAAGTTGAAGATGCTGTAAAAATATGCAGGTAAAACTGCAGCAGTTTTCAAGATAATGACTTTTAATGAGCTTTTCTGTACTATTTCTGATACTGATAGAAGTAAGTAGATGTAGAGCAAAGAAGGGGACTTTGGTTTGGTTTTAGGGTTTTTTTTTTCTACAAATAAGTGTTTAAGCACTATGCTTCTATCACTTGTATACAATATGGACTGTAGGGTTAAGTTGTAGTCTCTGGAAATTGCCCTTGATTTTTGCCATAACATGAGTCTAAGTAAAAAGATACCTACAGTTCTGTAGTGAGGGATAAGTAAGACATGATATTAAATAACCTTTATGAGAGGTTCTTGGCTTATGCACATAGAAGAAAGCTATTGTACACTGACTGTAATTACTATGTCATGGTTTCTAGCTGTTCTCTGCCTCATGTTTAGATTGTCAGGTAATTTAAACTTAATACAACCCCACCACAAAAGGGAGAAGATGAAAATGTTAAACATATTCTTATATGTGCTTCAGTATATATCTCCAAGGGAAGCTCCACTGTATTTTTTCACTTCATTTATAGAAATTTTAGTTCCAGTGAGTCATATAAATGAAATAACTAAAACAGAATTAAATAATTAGAACATAATGTGGCCTTAAGTAGAAGCCCTAAGGACTATATTTCTGTATTTTTTTTATTTTTCATAGGGAGTTCTATGAAAATCACTGTAATGAAGAAACAGGGAAGCTGCTGTTTTCAGCTTGTCAAAGGCTTTGTCATATGTTGGGAGCTGATGTTCCAATGATCACTCCTAAAGACATGAATCTTCCAGCAGTGATCTATGAAATGGCTTGCCAAGCAGCTACACTATGTAGTTCAGGTAATTACCATTATAATTTGTGTTCATGCTGGGAATTTCTGATATGCCTCTGTGAAAAGAGGTGCTGCAAAAAATTGTTTCCTTTGAATAGGACATACAAACCTTCCATTCATAGTATGCTAATGATCTTAATATTTTTACAGATTTGCTATTAGATTCTCTGGAGCTATGTAAATATACTTTGACTGCGAAGGAAATTTACAGACAGTGCCAAATAGAAAGCTATGGATTTACAGCAAAGGTATTTTCTGCCATGTGTAATGTCTCCATTGACTGTACAGTCTTCATACAGTTTTTTCTGCCATTTCTCTAGCGCTGTTTAATCTGTTTGTTTACAAAGCAAACAACAACAACCACCACCCCCAACTCTACAAATAAAAAATTTCCCTGAATATGTGTGTACTTCAGCATAAATAGTAAACTGATTTGAATACTAAAAGCAGTGCAGCTGTGGCACAAGTGGCATAATCTGCTTATGTTTCAGTGTAATAATTCCCTCTGTTACTGAAAATATTAGTAATTTTATGGAATAGCTGCTGCCAGGACTGTTAGAGAGCATGAATTTAAATACATGTTGTGTGAAGCCATGCCCAACAGTTTTGTAAAACTTTAGGATGGATTGAGTTCTTGAATAGCATCTTTGTTTTTTGTTCAGATCAAGCAGTGCTTTAGGCTACTTGAAATGAATAGACTCTTACAGTTTGAGTGGAATAGATCAAAGTGGCTGGACAAGCTTATTTATGTTGTGAATGTTATTTTTCTAAAAAAGAATCCGTTTGGAAAATGTTTGCTTGTAATATTTGGCCAAGAATGTTTATGAAAGCCTCCATTAAATTAATTAAGAATGCATTTTGGCTGTACAACTAAATAACTGCAACATTGAAGAGAAGTGTGGCCACTCTCATAGGAAATGTGTTTAATGCTACTGGCCATTTAACAAAAGTAGAATCCCTTTTCAAACAGAAGATTGTGTTTTCTGTATTTGAAAACTGGAATCTCTTGCAACACCAAATTTGTTAGTAGACTCATTAGCTGTTCTTTTTAGTGTTTGTACTTTTGTCAATGTTCTTATTTAGATAACATCTTTTGGAGGAGATAAAGATCCTTATGAAGAGTGGACTTATGATGACTTCTTTAATGAAGATGGGATAGTTCTTGATCCACAGATAGCTCTTCCAGTTGCATATGAAACTATTTCATCTCTTCTACCTGTTCATGGTAAACTCGCTTTCCTGAACATTGGGTCAATATACAATCTGCATTGCATATTGACTTTTGTCTAAGAATATAAATAATTCAGCATGTGTGAGGAAATTATCACCTCAGAAATCTCAATTAGGCAAACTCATGGAGGAAACATCCATTGTGATGGGCATAGAATGTAAAGATGACTTTGGTTTTTGTTCTGGTTCAGGAATAACCTGAATGACAAATACCTGAAGACATGGGGAGTGCTCTGGAGAAGTGTTATTATAAACTTGCCCTGATCTTCTCCAGGCATCTTCTGGTAGCTGCTGATGGAGACAGGATTTATCAAGACAAATTTCAGCTTATTGTAAAATTATTTTTGTATTATAAACCACTGTAGAAAGACACAACTTTTTGAAATTTTAAGTATTATAAACAGAACTCTACAGTGTTGTAGGTGCTGAAAAAAAAGACTCAGCTCTCTAGAGCAGCACTGAATATTTTAGAATTATTTATTTTTAATACTTGTTGATATAAATACTTTCTTAATGTGTCATTGGTGTATTAGAAAGCATAAAATTGCAAATATAATTGCACAGTAAATCCACCTATCAAAGATATGCTTATTTGATTGATTTGAGTAGATTTATTACCTTCACAGATGAAAGGTTTATGTTGACTGTCTCATCAGGATGAAGGGATTTACTCCCAAACTAGTTACTGAAAACTGTTGGTTTGTATTCCTTTGTGTGTTTGAAAAGGTATTCCCTCCTATAAATTGACTTTGATTAGGCACAGTAAAAAATAGCAGTCCTGGCTCTTAGAGTTCATGTGTCTTTATACTACAGGGACAGTACATAAAATAATATTTTTAAGCTACTTCCAGGCTTCGTCATGTTGCTGAGATCTTGGCACGCTGCTGCTGTCTTTGTCTTTCAGAGAACAAGCTGTATCCTTTGGACTCTACAAGCCTGGCAAACTGCGCATTTATTAAAGGTATCGTGATGGCAGATTCTCCATGCTAAACATGTAAACCAGACCTCTAGAAAACACGAGGTTTAAATTAAACCTATGCAAGAATGACTTAACTCATGGTTTTTTTAAAGAGGTGCCTAGATGCTCCACTTAAAGCCCTTTTCTCAGGGGATAAGCTAATGCAGCCCAGGAGACACCAGTTTGGATGGTAATGGCTACCATTCATCCATGTGATTTGGGGCATGTTGTCAAGGCCTGTGTTTCAGTACAGAAATTCCACCAGTACAATCTAGGATTCTCCAAGATGATGACCAGCTTCTGGTTCTTTGAACTAAAATGGGAGTCTGTATTAAATTAAAAACCCTGAAAGTGTAATGTTTCAAAGGGAACCAAGGCTGATCTTGTGTCGTAAGTTGAATCAAGAAAAACGGCACTGATATTAATTCCAAGAACAGTGTGCTTAATATAAATATACTATTTTTTTTCTGGGGTTGGTTGTTTTTTAAATATACCACAGGACAGAACCTCCTACTGCCAGCTAGGACTCCCATCTATGTGGCACTACAGAACCTCATGGAGTGCAGTCAGTGCGAGTTGGCTTTGCGGCTAACAGTCTGTTCATTTGGATCCTGTCTTCAGCATGGTGTATCAAACATCATGGATTTGTCCCTGAGTGAAAAGGTATGGCAAGGACAATGCTTAATTTTGCTGAGAGTAAATCTTAGAATTATGCCAACTATTAACAAGTTTAGAGTAGTTACGTACAAATTCGATAGGTATGGGAAGGGCTCACACCATGTCTTTTTACAAATTACTACCTCTCAATCAGATGTTGAGGCTTTTGTGGAAGGAGCTGGTCGATTCTTCCCTATTTTTTATGCTACTCTTTCTCTTTGCAAAGTATGTTCAGAACTAAACTTCCAGCCTCTAGAGGGAGGCCAGGAATAAAACGAATGTTAGTAGCAATTTACTATGTTCTTTCACACAGTTTTATTGTTGGTTAGCATGGAAAAAATTGCAAGCAGAATATTCAAGAAATACTCCTTGGTTCTCTTGGAAACAGAAATCCTTTGTCTAGAAGAGATCTTTATAAGGCCTTAATTAAATTTGAAAACACAGTTACTATAGTACCTCCTGTTATGCTGTAAATGACAAGAGAAGTTGAAGGCTTAGAATTTGTTTTTAACCAGGTCTGACTGTGTTTTGTTATAACAGCTACATGATGGCAGTATGCTAACTGAAACCAAAAGCTTTCTCGCTGCTATGAAAGAGAGGTGTTCTTCAGTAATTATGACCACTATCCTGACCTTACTACACAAGGTAAGCACCCTGAAAAGTGCAAGAGCAAGGCCCTTTCTTCTGCTCTACCAAGAAAGGGGCTGCTCTTCCCTTTGTGGAAACCCATTCTGAAGTTGTCCTGTGGCCAAACACTGCGAAATACTGACAGGGTTGCAGTGGTGGGAAGGGATTGGTCCTCATGTCTCAGTATCAGTACGACACAAAGGTGGGCTGGATGGCCTGACAGCATTGTCCTCTACAGTCCCTGGTGCCTAATGTTTGTGAGCAACCTTTGAACAGCCACAGGTTACAGCTGTGACATTTTTGAGCCTGTTATGGACCGTGGCTCTTTGATCATACACTAGTTGGTCTGCCTGAAAGGTTATTTACAGTGGGATCCTTTAAGGTCTTCTAAGTTACAATAATAGCCTTTATGATCTGTAGGTATTCTCTGTCTCATTTTCAGTCATTGTTTCATTTTGATTTGTAGACTATTTTTGGTTGAGCGTAGTTTTTAGAAGCTAACTGCAAAACCTGCAATGTACCATCTTCTAAGGCAGTTTAGACCAAGAGAAATTACTTTTAGTCTGGTTTCTGAATATTTAGTTTTTAAGTTCTAAAACGCAAGATGCATTTTTATATTTTCCCCCTCTAATTTAAAGGTCCAATACACTCCTAAATGACAGAGTACTTTTCGTGTGTTATACTTCATACAAAGAAATCTACTAAAATAAATTCCTAAAGTTTATAACTTTTTCTTTTCTTATTTTTTTTCCTAAAACACAGGTGTTCAACTGTCGCCTCATAGATCAGAACCTGGCACTGGGTTATTGTACAATTTTGCCCAAGCAAGATATGTTCAAGAAGCTATGGGATGTCATAAATAATACGTGGCAAAATTACAGAAAAATTTTGGTAAATTCACAAGACAATGTCTTTCTTCAGCAAACAGACAATGTTAAAGACTTTCTTTAAAAAAGACATAAGCAATATCAGATGGAAGTGCAATAGTTTGGTGTTATTAAGGGTAGAGCTGTTTCATAGAATCATAGAATGGTTTGGGCTGGAAGGGACCTTGAAGCTCATCAGATTCCAATCCCCTGCCACAGGCAGGGACACGTCCCAATGGATCAGGGGGCTCAAAGCCCCATCCAGCCTGGCCTTGAACACCTCCAGGGATGGGGCAGCCGCAACTTCTCTGGGCAACCTGGGCCAGGGCCTCCCCATCCTCACAGTAAAATATTTGTTCCTAATATCTAATCTTATTCTCCCCTCTTTCAGTTTAAAGCCGTTACTCCATGTCCTATCACTGCATGTCATTGTAAATAGTCCCTCTCCAGCTTTCTTGTAGGCCCGCTTTAGGTACTGAAAGGCTACTGTAAGGTCTCCCCAGAGCCTTCTCAAGGCTGAAGAATTCCAATTCTCTTAGCCTTTCCTCGTATGGGAGGTGCTCCAACCCTCAAATCATCTTTGTGGCCTCCTCTGGACTCACTCCAGCAGGTCCCTGTCCTCATGTTGGGGGCCCCAGAGCTGGACACAGTATGCCAGGGGAGGTCTCATGAGAGCAGAGCAGGAGAATCACCTCCCAGGCCCTGCTGGCAATGCTTCCTTTGATGCAAGCCAGGACACAGTTGGCCTTCTGGGCTGCGAGCGCACGTTGCTGGCTCACGTTGAGCTTCTCATCATCAGGACCTTCTCCTCACGGCTGCTCTCAACCCATTCTCCACCCCATGGGATTGCCCCAGCCCATGTGCAGGACCTTGGAAAATGTTTTTGAGAAAGAAACTCGATTTTAAAGTGGCTTTGAACTGCCAGCTCAGGAGGTGGGGTAATCCTGATACCACCTTCTGTGAGGTTTGTTTTCATTTAATACAGTTGGGTGATCATCTGTGAATTGTTTTAAGTTTCTCTAAGGATTTAGACCCCAGGATTCACAGTTTTCAAATTATTTATCGTAACTGTCTTCCCTTCTCACTCCTTTCAGGCAGTAGCTCTGGTTGGAGCACAGCTTGCTAAACAATATGGTGAAGAAGAAGAAAAAAGAAAATTCGAAGTATTGATTACTGATGCAGAATGGGGTATCCAACTTGCTAAATTTGGTGTAAGTTTGATTTTTTTTCCTTTTTTATTTATTTATTTTAGAGCCTTATTGACTGATTACACGTCACCATATTCTGAGATGTGTTGTGAGTTTAGACAGATTTGCCGTTCAAATGTAAGGAAAGTGGGATTTTGTTTTGTGAATTTTTCATTCTGCTTGTCTGCTTAAATAAGCAGAAACTGAGAAATGCAATAATTGAGGGTGCTATAAAAAGAACTTGTAAGTGCTTAAGTATTATTTTGTATAGGGCATAGTCTGCAAATGTGCTGCTTTTTCCTGCTCTAAAAATCTCTGGTTTGAAACTAAAGGACAGTTAAAAGATTAACTAGATAAGGAGTTAGTCTTGATGTTTTCTCTGGATAGAAGATAAAATGTTTATTTATCTGCAGATTTCTTTTGAGACCGTATTTAGACAACCACCAATAAGGAAGAAGGAACTCATCAGAACACTGGTGCAAAATCCAAAAGTAGACACAAATCTCATACTGAATTACTGCAGGTAATAACTGAAGCAAATCTATTCTATTTAATCATTGCCCTAATAATAACCATACCTACTGAACTCTATTTTAGTTTAAATAGATCCTAACTAATGTAATATGCTAGTTTTAAAAAATAAAAGTGTGAATCAGAATACATACTGCTGTCTGAATTTATTCATAAGGAAAAAGCACCTTGATGACACCAAAGGTCACAGACAAAGTAATATTCTGTCCTCTTCCAGTACTTTCATGCTGGACAGTGATGCCGCACTGCAGCTTTGCATCGAAATGCTTCTTCTCAAGAATGCTAACACAAATCATGTTGAAGGTGACTCTGCAGAAAACAGTGAGAGGCAACCTCATTCCGTGCTTCTAGCCAGAGCACTAGAAATAATTCCTCTACTGAAAAGCACAAAAGACCTGGTCACTAGCCTCAGTGGGATACTGTACAAGGTAAAAAGATACTAAAAGAGACAAAAGAAAAAACACAATAAAACAAGCAAAAAGAATCCCTGAAGTATGCATGTAGTCTCAAATGTCACTTGAATGTCAGATTAAGAATTCCACAGAAATTTGAAAAGGTTACTTTTTTCCAATTTTGCTGATGAATTTAAATAAGTCTCAGTTTTCTGTGTCGCTAGAAAAATAGAACACATCTAATTTTCTTTAAAGACAAGTCTGGTCTTGCTTCCCAGTGTCCCTTAAAAAACAACCAGAAAATAACCAAACAAAATATCACTTCTAAAAACCGTGGTGCACTGGAAATATTTCAAAGTGCTGTATTAAAATTAGATAGGGTCCAAAAAATTATATCTTTGAGGGGGTTGTTTCGTTGGGGTGTGTTTTTTAGAGGTTTGGGTGGGGGTGCAGGGTGGTGGGAGAGTGTCTTTTTTCTTTTCATCACTTCATGTTTGGTCTCTCTGCAATATCCTGACAATTTTTTTCAGGATTTAGGACTAGGGAATGGAAATCTTTTATTTTAGGTAAGTATGTCATGATGCTTATAACACTGATGTTTCTTTATTGTTGTGTCAATTTGAAAACGTTAACTCACTTGTCAATTTTTAAAAGAGAAATCATAAAAGATCTTACAGAATAGATTGTTATTTTGAACAGCTTGATCCTTATGACTATGAAACCATTGAGATTGTCCTGAAAGTGATACAAAATGCTGATGAAAAGAACACCAGTATCCAGCTGAATCAGGTATGTCCAGATATGTTGCTCTTACCTTGCTAATGGCACCTGTATTCTTTTGTCTATTTAGCACTGTAGCTATTCAGGAGTCTGAATTGAATTATTTTATCTATACAGCTCTCATTCAGAAAATAGCTTTCACGAAATAGTGATCTCTGACTGTTTTTCAGCAATGGCTCACAGCAGGGACAAGAACTCTACAGATATGTACCAACTCTGCCAAAAAAAATGTGTCTCCAAGACTTAGGCATGTTTACGGGAGGCAGGGAGAAATGCAGTACTCATGTGGCTTTTTAGCTTTTTCCTTGTTTATTTTAATTATTTTTCCCCCCCTAGGCTTTGAGTCTCCTCAAACATCTGGAATCTTATGAAAGAATTTCTCCACCTGTGGACCTAGAACACCAGTATGTTTTAGAGCACGTGATTCCCTTATCTCCAGCTGCTCAGACCAGACTGCCCTTTCATCTGATATTCTTTAGAACTACACAATGTTTCTGGAACATTATATGTACGTTCAGGTTTTTTATGGCTAGATACATCTATAATGCCCTTTCTCTGCTATCTGTGAACTTTAAAGATCTACAGTATATATTTTATATTAATTGTATTTCTTTATTAATCCAGTTTTGACTCCAAGTACTTCTGAAAGCACTTGTGCTCCCCAGTTGCTGCTGGTGAGGTAACTGGCTTTCAGTGGACCTCAGATGACATATAAATGCAGAATTCTATCCTCAAATTCTTGTCTTAGGACTTCTCAAAGAGTGAAGTAATCCATGTATCCCACTTCCCAGGCCAGTGTGGTTAATTAAGATTATATTCTTTTTTCTGGTGGAGGTCTGCATCTAACAGTAAACTGAAAGTGCTTAATTTCATAGAGAAAGCTGCAAGTGGACTGTGACACTCTCATAGGCAAGTTGTCTTTTTCTTTTCAGCTGCAGAGCTCAGTGAGGAATCCTTTCCAACGCTTCTGTTGATTTCCAAACTAATGAAGGTAAACTAATATCTTGAAAGGAATTAATTCAAAATTTTTCTTTTCCCACACACAAAAAAGAGCTCTCCTCTTTCTTTTGCATGATTTTGGCCTTGCTACATAAATTTGACAACTGCTCATCTACTTTAATGGTTTTCTAGGTTTCACTGGATACCTTACACATGTCTGCGGCTTGCTATGTCTTTGAAAAAAAATTGAAACCAAAAATCTTTGAAATGAGAAACACTGGATATACATCAGTTGTTAACAATGAAACAACTAAAACCATGCAGACGATTCAGTCCTATCTGCTGTCTATCATCAATCCAGAGTGGGCTGTAGCTATGGCTCACAAGATTGTACAAGAATTTCCAACAGGTAAGGTGTGTATGTGATGGCGTGAGAGGCAAAGTAGTGGGAGGAGAAGAATAGGTTTGAGAAACACTAGCCTGTAACCAAACATTTGTTCAGTATCCTTGGATAAAAAGTGGGGAAGTTTGAGAATAAAAATGCTTTTGTCACCTACATCCAATTTTGAACTGGCTGAAACAGCTCGAACAACAGCCGTTTCATAACACAGCATCACTATTAAATCCTTTCTTGTCTGTTTTTAATCCATGTTGTCTTGCTTTCTGCATGTTCATACCATCTTCAGACAAGTGTTCAGCAGAAGCAATTATTTCAGCCAAATTTGTGCTAGTTTCTCTGTTATCTGAATCCAAACAGATAATATTTTTTTTGCACTTTAGGTAAAAGATTTTTTCCCTAATCTTTTAAACAGCTTCTAAACTAAAAAAAGAAATAATCTTTGAGATATAATGCATATTCTGTATAATGTAGAAAGGATTCATGAAAACTTACTTTATTTATACATCCCCCCTCCTTTTTTGTTCCTTTAATAAAGGTCCTGACCAGATTCAGGCATTGAAATTCTGTCTCTATCTAGCTGAGAAATGGCTAAAGAATACTACAGCTAAGGTAATGGTAAACTGCTCACAAAACTGTTCTTTCACAGTGGGGTACTTATGTTAGTGTTTTGTCTTTTGGTGTTTTGGCTAGTGGTGTGTGAACTGTACCTTAACCAACCCCGATATGGGAAAGCAGCTGTGTAAGTGACCCCTTAGAAGAATCCCTTCTGTCCAGTAACATCCTCCTGTTCACAACCCAGCAAAAATTAGGCTTGTGCAGTTCTTGGAGGCTGGGCAAAAATATACAGTTTTAAGGAATAATGATTTGTTCTTTCTGCTGTTATGTGTGTTTTTCTTGGTGCAGGAGAATGAATTGTTCTGACTTAATAATGCTATTGATGATCCAAGACTCTTTAGCGATTTGTAATAGTAAAGAGAAACAAAGTATGCTTTGACTTGATTCTCAGGCTCATTTTCACATGGTTGATGGGGAAAGATGAATAAGAATCTCACCCTTGCTTACAAATATCAAACTTGCTATGGAGCTGTTCAGACACAGTGGACACTAAGTAGTTCTCTGATGCGTAGTCACATCTTCAAATAGAATTGTGCCAGAATTAGACTGTAGTTCTAGCAGCCAAGGTTTAGTATTAAATCTTTTTTTTCCTCTCTGTCTTACCTCAAAACTTCTCAAGTTCACATACTGGTGCATATGGTATGTATTTTTTTGGCTTTTTCAAAACATACCTTTGTTGTACAATTTTTTTTCAAAATACATTTTCTTGCTAGAGAAGTATGGTTAATGCTGCATGTTTACAGAAAAAAATACCTGTAGATATAGGTATGGGGACACATCTGAAGAACAGATCTTGCTACTCAGTTCGCTGGTTTAGACTATAAAAATTTAAGATTATTTTTCTATTGCTTTCAATAAAAGGAGATATAGTTTTATATAAAACTGTGGTGTTTTGTTAAAGGATGAGTCCCATGACAAAGCCCAAGTCCTACAGAAGAAATTACGCATGCAGTATAAGCGATCAGCAACAGAAAATGTTCTAATAACACATAACTTGAACACTGGAGAGTATTTGAAATCCATTGGGAAACCAGCAAATCTTATCATTTTACTGTATGAACACCACAGTATTGACCAACGAATCCGAAATCCAACCGGCAGAGATTATCCAGGTAAGTATCCATAATCTAGTTTCCAACAAGCAAGAAGTGGTTCTTAAAAAAAACACTAAGCAAGATAATACTGGTTTATAAATATATTGTCTGCATCTGTTTATGTAGATATCCACCTGGCAGCAAAGGAGATTGCTGAAATTAACAATTTGGATATGAACAAAATTTGGGACAAACTGCTGGATAAATGGCTGTGTCCAAGTATACCACCCTCAGAAGTAAGTCATCACTTGGAGAAAATAGCCAATTACATAAAATATGTATATTTTTATGACTCGTACAAAGGACTGAAGTTATTTTGCATAATTTGCCTTTAGTACTCATGACTGTTTAAGATGCATCTGAATTCAGACTGCTAATAATTTCAATGCCTTTCTAATGTTGTTGCACACCACTGTCTAGTGGGACTGATTTGAAATTGCCTTCCTTTCTCTCTGTGCAGAGATTAAAATCTTATCTTTGGTGCTGTAATAAGGTAGCGTAGCCAGCCTAAAGGAGTGAAGGAATTGTAAGTGTATTCACCTCATCAAACACTGATTCTAGAATCAGAAAGAGAATGAATCCTCTCCTGTTGCAACTTGGTTAACAGTGAGTTAATTGTGCAGCATACAGCTGGGTGAGAAAAGGGCAGGGAGCAGGCATTGCCTCTGCTTCAGAATACTGGTTAGCAGGTTGAGGAATGGCACTGACCGCCAAGCACACAGTTAAATATAGAAAGGACTGATAAAACAAGAAAACTCATTTCCTTGGCTGCATCAGCAGGGGTGCCCAGCTATTAAGACAGGATTTAAGCAAGGATTTGACCCAGTTATTTATCCAAACAATTTAGAAAACACTCATGCTTATATTTTCATGTCTTTTTAAAGAAAACTCAAGAAATCTTTGGAGATGTACAGGAAGATGAAGAACTCCGAAGGTATGTGTGTGTCTTGCATGTAATATGGCAAATTATTGTTATCTTGCAATTTAACTCTATCTGGCCTTTTCAAGAAACCTACCAGTGTGTGGGATTCAGAACTCACTCTTGTTTTATTTTTACTTTATAGTGACATCAGTTTTGATTCTTCAAATACTTATTTCAGTGGTAAAATGCCATTTTCAATATTTTACAGATAAAAGTGCACGCTTAAGAGTAGCTATTTGGATGTTTTCTCCTAATTTTCAATATCCTTGGCATTTCTTATCCTTAATCTCTTTTTGATAGTGAAACATATTTACATTTAAATGAATACTGATGTATTGTATTTTGGTAGCTATGCTGTCCTTGTATTAAAAACAAATGCATTTTTGCAGAGTTATATATCTACTTCAGTCACGTCCAATGGATTACAGTTCGAGATTGCTTTTTGCAATTACAACATCTGCCACATCAGTAAGTTTCTACATTCTTGTTTTAGCTTGCTACTTATGAAATTTTTACCATTTGCTTAATGGTATTGGTTTCAACCTAAGGCCTTTGTATCTCTGTCCATAACTATACAAATGTTTGAGCTCTGTGTTTTCCACCACTCCCTGCTTTAGGGTAAGACTGTGGTGTTCATTGAATTTTACCATTGACTGTCAAGAGCAGCCCTTGAGCAGCCCTTGTTTTTCTGATTTTATTGTTTATATTATCTGAAAATAAGTCCATTAAGCATTTTCTAGAATGTGCTTTAGGCTGGGGTAATATATTGGCTCAATTTGGGTGGAATTAAAGCAGAGTGGTAAAATTATTGTAGCAGAATCTTAACCTTCAGTCTTTCACACTTACTAAATGTATTTGTGACACTACGTATTACAAATACTTTTCTTGCCTGCTTTAATAGTCCTAAATCTAGAAAACCACCTGGTTTAGCAAAGTTCTTTGAAGCTAACAAATATTTCAGCTGGTTACTGTAAAAGCTGACCAGTCTGTTTCTTAGCATATGTTTCCACCAAAGTAACCCCAAAATCTTGGAAAGGATCATACTAGATGTGTATAACCCTCTTTCTAGTTGTTCAGCCAACTGTTGTGACTGTTCTTGTGTTGTTTTTACCCTTCTCAGCCGATTGGTGTTACCCAGTTGACCTTTGCTCACAGGAGCAGAGCACTGAAGTGTCTGCTGTACCTGGCAGATACCAATACTGTGGAATCACTCTTCAAGAAACCCATTGAGAAAGTGAAGTAAGATGAATTTTCCTTAAGGTGGTCCTTAATAATGTTTTGTTTGTCATAAACAGCCTTTGGAGAGAAATATATGATATCTGAAGATTTATTTTTTTACTAATCTGTGTTCTTTGAGCTTTTAAAACCTATTTCTGAAAAGTCTAATTAGTTCTTTTAATTTCACTGTAATCATAGTCCTAATGTTTAAACTTGAAAGTAAAACGTCATAACATGGAAAATAGTTTGTTCCATTTTGCATAGATTGCAGTTACTTCTTTAGTAACTGAAGCATTTTCTCCTACCCATAGATACAGTGTTCTCTTCATCAGGGTTTAGAACTGGTCATCTTGCAAAGACATAGCCCTCTGCAAAAGAGAGGAACCAAAATCCCAGCAGAATAATGTTGTTTCTCTGAAAAGAGCTACCTTCCTTCAAAGAAGTCTAGAATAGATTTCCTATGCTGCTAATGTAGAATTAGTGCCTTTCAAAAGGAAAGTGATGTTCTCAGAGTACATTGTACCAAATAGCAACTATGGGTTTCTGTGTGCAGTGCACAAATGAAAGCTTAGTTGTAAAAATTGTAGTAACTTAGAGATGATCCAAGACATCCTTTGTTCAGGTGAAGGAAATTTCCCAAGCAATTACCAGAAAGTTTTTTACTGCATTAAGATCTCCTTCATAAGTACAAATACAGTATACACTTTTCCAATATGATCCTGAGCTTGGTTATGTGAGTTATATTATAGCAATCGCTGTAAATATCATTAACTCATGTTCTGGGGGGACTTTTTTACAGGTATTTTCTAAAATGCTGCATTTATCTGGCAGAGTTTGAAATCTTGAATATTCCGTACACTTATGAATCATTTCATAAGAGTCCTAAGGAAGGAATGATTAAGGGGCTATGGAAGAATCACAGCCATGAACCCACGGTATGATTTTTAAATCCTTTGTAATTTTTTGTTACACATTGTGTGAGATGCACACCTCTCTACACAGCACATGCATTTCTAAACAGACATTGCTCCAATGTGCAGTCCTATTCACGCACTCCTCATGATACACTGCTCATAATTGTATCTAAAAATACCAGTGAATATGCAGTTACTCCAAAGACTCTCCCCTTTCAGAGTGACCAAAATAACCAGACAAACAACTGTTGAGGTACTGACTACTGCCCATCACCTCATTATTCCCTAGTACTTGCCCAGCCTTGTGTACTCACACCTTGCCTCTTGTCTGGGAAATGAGGTCTTTGGTGCAGAAGCCTTTCCCACCCGCACCCCTCTACAGTTACTTGGACTCATACTCTAATATAAATTTAATAAATATTATCAGCTTTAGAATAGCTGTTAGTTACTTATCTAATACACCAGAAATAGGTTTTAAGTCATGCCCAGCTTAGGAATTTGGCGCTGACAAACACAGTTGATGTTAGCAAATATGTTTTGTAAACAGCTAACTTAACACTAAAGACCATGAGATTTCCAGGTAGACAACAGTGTATAACAAAAAAGCATCTTAGTCTATCAATGCTTCAACAGTAATACTTCTGATTTATAGCTATAAAATGGAAGTGATCTGTATTTTAACTGAAATACACACATGCCAGTCTAAAATTTGACAATAACAAAAAACTTTTTGCCTTCCTACAATTAGAAAATGAAGTGATGTCACATTTATGTGGCTTTTTAGTTTTGCTTTAATTCTCCTCGCCTGCGTAAAATAATCCTGTGTGGATTTTCAGGAGTGAAAGGTCCCAGTAATGCTGTAAAAAATCTAAAATTAAGCTGGCAAGCAATAAAGGTTTGAAGATTATGATTGCCTTAAAATACAATGTGTCCTTGCTCTCCTTCAGGCTGTTAGACTGGTGACAGAACTTAGTCTGGAATACAAAGTATATGATTCCCAGCTGTGGAATGGCCTACTCCAGAAACTCCTTGGTTTCAATATGGTAAGGAATGTTTAAGCATGAAGTTCTGCAGCAAGATGAGAAAAAGGCTTTTTTATCCACTGATTTCTAAAGAATGTGATAAATACATGAATGTAAACTTACTGTGAAAAATCATTGATAATTTACATGGTTCCTTTGGGCTCTTAGATACTGAACTGGTGAAGCTTTGAGAAATTTGTGTTCTAGCAGTACTGCTCAAGAACTTCTATCTAGAATTGTTGTAGTTTGGTTTTTTTTTTGAAGGCACAAATCCTTTCAATGGGTCAATCCTGTTATAGATTGAAAGATTATATTAATACAATTTTACAACATACTATGCATATTTTTATGTATGAATATATACATGTGCAGAAGCTGTGCATATGTGTGTATATGCAAGGGTATATATACACATAAGTGTACACACATAAATATTACCTTAAAATGTGTTTATTATGATAGTAATCTGACTTTTGTCATTCAGAATCTTAATTACCTCTGACTGTCAGACTTTATGTAATGCTGCTACAGCCTGGCAATCAGGTTGTATCAGGAGCAGACATTCAATCTAGCTTTAATCTAATGAGATTTAGGTACTAATAGCAAAGCAGGTGGGATCATAAACTTTTCAGCACCAGTTGTAATAAGACTACCCAAAATCTTGAGTATTTACTGAGACAACATATGCTGCTACTGCTTGTCATAATTTAATTTACTGAACTATAAATCATATTTTCATACGTATCAGTTACTCCTCCCGAAGGAACAGAGGTACCTTGAGGAACTTGTCTGCAGGATGCAAACTTAACAAGTGTAATGCAGCTCTGCAGATGACTGCCAAATCTTAAAAAAACACTGTAGCATTTTATAATTTTTTTTTTCAGATTCAATATCTAAGAAGAGTTTTGATAGCAATTACTAGGATTCATTCATTATGGGAGGTAAGCAAATATTCTCTGACTCCTAGCCTTTTCCTTCACTTCACAGGAGTTTGGCACCCTATTTGTGTGTGAATGCCAGGAAGTGTTATGCACTAAAAGATTCTTTTTGAATTATTATTTTTATGCCAATGCAATAGGCAGATGAGTACTGTTATTAATCACTGAAATAGCATGTTTTGTACTTGTGGTTCCTTCAGTAAACACTTACTTGGAAGGTTTGTAAAGTTAGACAGAATAATTTTACCATCAGTCAAAACAGACCTTGGGATGAAGAAAGCAATGTTAGGGAATAATTCATCCAGGATAAAAAGGAAAGATGATTGATAGGCTTCTTCCACCTGCAGTGGGTCAGGCTGTCTGTGTGTCTGTGTTTACAAGTACACTTGTTATAACTGTGTTTGGCTATTACTTTAAAACTTTGTTGTCAACAGATTCCCAACTTCAGTCGAGCTTGGCGAAGTGTGCTTCTGTCACCATTTCTCACAGGTAGGGCTGTTATCAGCTATCGTGCTTGTTTAGTAACTTGGTTATGTATTTACTCTATCCTGTTTTCTTTATTTCTTAGCTTCGTGCCCACTGAGTCCTAAACAGTTACAAGAATGTTGCGAGTGTTTTGTGATTCTGCTTAAGTAAGTGGATACATCCCACATTTGTATTCGTTTGTAATTTCTCTTCCAACAACCTGCCATGGAGCATGCAAAGGAGCTCTGAAAACTGGGGAAGCTGTGGCATGTGGAAGAACTTTTAATTTCTTGTGGGAAGGACAAGATCTGGGCCTGTACCCAAACAAATTCTGTGCTTGCCCACAGACTGTTGACAACCCGTGCTGTAACTCAGTACCTTGGCTGTTTAAACCTTACTGGCAGCTGCGCTCGGAACTGGGACTCAGCAGCACAGGCTGCTGAAAACCAAGTTATTTGCCAGTCACTGCCCCCGTAAGGGCTATCTGTTCCTGTCCTGACTTTTTTAAGGGACTCATGGTCAGCCCTGAGAGTCCAGTTAATATTTTTCTTAGCCCAAAATATAGCACATTTCCTAAAATACTAACACAGAGTAAAAGAGAGAAAGAATTCATTTTCCTACAAAGAATAAATCTGACATGACAAGACTCTTAATAGCTGCCCATCTATAAACATGTATATATATAGTATTAATGCTCAAAACCATTCTATACATAAACCAGTTTTGCATTGCCTTTACAATGTAAAAAAAGCACAATAAATCATTATCTTATTCACCACAATGCTCTGACTTGCTCAAGAGAAGAACCAGAGCTCAGAGAGCCTGACTTGAACCAAAAGTTAGTTAGAAAATATACTGGAAAGGGATCTGACTGAAGAACATACCTACACTACTGTGTGTATACATGTGTACCAAGCATACCAAATCCTTCCCTCAAAACAGGGCCTTAGATGTTCAGAAAGAGAAACTGCAGTTAGGGTTTTTTTTGAACTAGAAATCACCACACAGTTGTGTTCGGTGAAACTTCAACTTGCAGAGCTTGGCCATTTCTGAAAATGAGGTAAACATTATTCTCTATCTGGCTTAAAAATCTCAGTGCAGTTTTATTGACAGTACCAAGCTATCCAGTTATACACACCATAGTTAAGAATTCACTCTTCATCTTCTGAAGGTGTCCTGTTCTGGCTGACTTAGATGTCATTGGGATAGCAAAGCAATATGCACAGTTGGACCTTCCAGCTTTTGCTTTGGGGTGTCTGTTACTGATTCCTCAGCCTGAGAAGCGACAGCAGCAAATTCAGGTAAATTATATTTGTATTCTCTCAGTGCCGGGGAAATATCTTTAAGCATCTTATGTGCAGAAGAGACCATGAAAGATGGTAGCTTATAAATCCAGTTTATTTAAATATGTCACTGCTGAGAGCTGCTCAGCATTTCCTACCCTGCTCTTGCCCTGATTTTGTCTGAAAGGAATCATGTGAACACTTCCTCTTTTTTCTTTTTAAAAAAAAAAAGGAACATCAGCCAGCTTCGAGTCATCCTCAGCTGCTTTGTCACATGACTTTGCCTTTTGTGGATTTGAGGACATTTTGTGGGATCCTGCCCAAAAACCCATGAAAACAACCCCAACAAAACCCAAGCCATAGCCATGTATCTTCTGGAGCCCCGCGAAGTCGATGATAACATATATAATTGCTGAGAAGCTACCAGTGGGCTGGTTTCACCACAGCTTGTAAGAAAAGCACCAAATCCTACTTCAGAAAAGCATTAAGTGGCAGCTCTCAACTTCTTATAAGGCATCACAAGTCCTGATGTAAACGTTTTGCCTTAAAGCCGTATCCTCACTATTCATGTGACAGCTTCCTTTCTCTTCTCATTTGTTTCCATTTATTTATGTACTGCATTGTTTTCCCAGATGAAGCATTATAGGCTGGTCCCATATTTGTCACAAGCATCTTAAATTCTTAACCTCCAGTCATTAAAGTTAAGCTCAGAAAGGTTTTTCCAAATTACAGGACTAGTGTAAGGCATTTAGTCTGCTGGCAATGAGTCAACTCTGTAACAGCTACTGAAAAATACCCTTTGAGAGTTTAAAGCAATGAGTACTACTCATTCACCCAAACTGCACAGATCCTGGTTTGAGAATGTCATGTTTGTACACAGAATTTTGAAATATTGTTCCTGAATAAATTAAATACTTTCTTTGAAGGGAGAGTTTCTGCCTTAAATATTCACAGAATATGAATATTTTGTAACTTATTTTTGCAAGGGTTTCTTATCCACATGTGACCAAGAAACTGTGCTGCAGCAAATAGATGAACACATGAACATTGGAGAAGTAGTGGTGTTTGCTTCTCAGGTAAATCAATTAAATTTACTTTACTTGCATTTGGCTTAGAGGGGTTTTTGATAGATAATTGTACACAGAACCATTTTTCTCTCCTGATCTTGCCAAGCATTAGTTGACACAAAGCACCCTTCTAAAATATAGCAACATTTGCAGGGATTTTAGTATTTTTATTAATATTGTGCAACTTAAAAAATTTTTGTACCTACACAGAGAGCTGTGTTATGGGCTGCCTCTAGTTGTAGAACAGCATCATTTGCAGCAGTAATACTTCACTTTTCTAAATGAACATTTTAAGCAAAAAGGCCAAAGGGCTTATAAAACTGCCCTCTTGCCTTGCCTTGGGCTGCCCTCCTAAGGGCAAGTCTTAACTCCTTCCCCTATCTGAATCCAAGGTTTGTCATCATAAAATCTGCCATTTTACAGCACTAAAAATAATTTTTTAGAAGTCCTATCAGAAAAGCCTGAGCTCTTTTCATTCAAAAGTAATTTTTTAAACGTTTAAAATAGTAATACTTTTCCATTACTAAAACTTAAATCTCCAGATTAGATCTTTGGTTTTGGACAGTGTCATAAATGAGAAGTTATATGAAAAATTCTTGAAAACCAAGTATTTTCCCCTGTTGAAGCAACAACTGATGAATACTCACCGAATCAAAGAACTGGTGGATTATTTTGCCAAAAAGAACTGGTAAGTTAATAAAACAGGTGATGCATGCCAAGAATTTTTGAAGTATTGCTGTTAAATAAAGAAATAAAATAAAAACTTCACTTTACAGCATCATTCAAGCATAGTAATAGCTCCCTGACCCTGGGCTGTCAGGCAGATCAAATGCAGTTAAAATAGAAGTAACCTGAGTGGAAAAGCAAACACTGTTGAAACGCTGCACCATACCTTCAGATGAATTCAGCTTAGTGGCATCATGGAATCACAGCTCCAGCAATAAGAACACACTGAAAAAATAAATGAATGCCTGCACTCCAGACTTAGGAATTAGTGGATTTGCTGCTAAGTCTTTCAAGAGTTAGAAACACCTTTTGTGTTCCACTTAAATAAAATGAAGGGTCTTGCCACTGAACTGCCTGCAGGGCAGCTCTCAATCAGCAATCAGTGAGGCACAGCACTTGGGCGCATTGTGCACAGCTGCAACCATTCATTTTAGATCTCAAATACTCAGTATTGTTACCAGTTACCCCACAGTCAAAGAGATAGGAACCAATAAATAACCATTTAAAGTCTAGTATGTATTGGTTTTATTAACAGCCACAGGTTAAATGCTAGGCTTGTCATGGCTTGCTTTCCTCTACTGGGAAATGGTTGGACGCATCTGACTTCAAACATATTTAATTGTATAGAGTCTAAATTCTTGGCTGTTTAGAGAACTTGTTGATAAACCTGTCTCCTACAGCATTGATGATGCAAGAACCCTAATCCAAGAATACCAAGTGAAATGTGGCAGTCTGGCTCTGGCAGACGTGCCATCCTCTGATCTTCTGAAGGTAAAACAAACTGCTTTACCTCACACATTATTTTCTCCTTTTTTTTCTAAACTAAGACTAATTCAGCTTTTAGCAAAAGTACTTGTTAGCTGATATATTTTAGTAAAATACATTGTATATACCAAAATATCCCTTCATTAATTCATACAATTCATTTTACTTGAACCAAATCTGTGCCATGCTAGGCCTTACCCTTTCAAATACCTCACAGTCTTAGGAAAACAGGATCTAACCTATTATGTTGTTCTTTTATCTTCCAGAAATATCTGAATGGCCCAGAGGAGACCTGTGTACTAGAACAGTCATCAACAAGATCTTGACTTACCCTTTTCTTTTCTCCCTCTATGGGTAAGATGAGGGCCATGCATTGGTAATGCTCATTTGCACACGCGAATGTTGAATTAAAACCTCAGTGCCCTTGTACCAAAAGCTGCCCTGAGATTTCCACATTTATTTTTTAACTGCTCTAGGCTGTTTCTTCTCCCATGCTCTGTCCTCATTAAAACAGCTTAGATTCACAGCAGAATTTCCTGTTTCTAGGCAACAGTAATGTTCATATTCAGCACTTTGATTTTAAGAAGGATTAAGGTTAATTTCCTTTATTTCTATATATTTCTCCATGTTTAAGTCTGCTGTCAGGTTAACTCTTAGACTTAATTCACACAACTATAACCTTGTGATAAACTTTTTAAAACCTTTAAGTCATGTACTTCATGTAAAATACACTTTGTAGACTTATTGTAATTTTAACTACAGTGAGCACAAATAAATAGACTTACAATTTATTTTAGCCTTATAGTATTCTTAAAACCTTTTTTAATTATGAAGTTGGCAGTAAATTGATGCTCCACTCAGTCACTTCCCTAAACAATGACTGCCAAGCTTTTGTTTCCAACTTTGTTCTTTCCGTACAGCTGGATAAAGCAATGGGCATGTGTTTCACTCCATGAAGTAGCAATTAGCCAGAGGTCACTGAGGTACCAAGGCTGAAATGTGATCTTTTTCTAGGGTAAAGCAGGTTTATTTTGAATAGAAATAAGTTATATTTTGTCAGCTTTTAACACAGCAGCAGTAAGGCTTCTCGCTGATGGAAAACCATTAATTTAACCCAAACCTTCATGACAAAGCCTTTTGCACTGAAAAAAGTCCTCAGACAAAGGCCAACATCTGCCAAGGGAACAGGCCACCAGTCTAAATGTTCTTCAGTAGAAGCCAAAAGATAAAAACTCTTTTTATTGGAAAGAGAAACGGGAGCTGTTAACATACATTCAGTTCCCTGCAGTCATGAGGAGAGCCAAGAGGCCCCGTCTTCTTGAACAACCAATGTTTTTAGTCTTCAGCAGTGGTACGAGTGCCATAGGCAATTACAGCATTTAAAACCTTTGTCCATGGAACAAAGTGCCTGTACATGGAGTGTCAGATGAAAGCCATAAATGAAGAAAGAAAAGCCTCTCCTCACTGTTCACAAACTTGAGACCATCATTCGTTAAAGCATAGTGCAATTCGAAACTGCTTTGATTGCAAGAGTGAAGTTAAACTCTCTACAGTGACATTACTGCTGTAAGTTATGAATTAGTTGTAATATTATCAGAATGTATCAATCCATTTTATTCTTTTAACTTAATTGGGAATGTTGAAGTAAGAAAATTAACTAACAACAAGATTCTAATGACCCAGGAGCTCTCAATCTTTTTGTTCAAGCCCTTTACAAGTATCCTTTAGCAGAAAGTCACCAAGCCAGAACATCAGACGTTTTAAAAACACCTACAACTGTTGCATTTTTTTCCAACAACAGTTCGTAAAGCTTCATTTTTCTATGAAGTGGAGTTTATTACAACATTAAGGAGCAGTATTTAAACAGTTATTTAAATGGAATATTTTACAAATCAATTGATACAGAGAAAAGCAAACACAATGTTGTTTAAAGTTATACCAATAAGCTACATTGTTAAGCTGTTAGCAGGTAAGTGCAGTACTGTGAACTAGCAATCAAGTCTCATAGTAACTTGCAGTTCAGAATGAGATGGTAAAAATACCAGACAAGCAAATACATTTTTAAGACTTTTTGTACTCAATTCTTTCTACTTTCACATCGTCTCCAATTAGCTGATAGACATATGTAACTACTGTAGAAGCCTGGATATCCATCAGCACAAATGAAGGAATGATGTTGCTGGAAAGAGAGGAAAAAAATGCATATTAATTGTGTATACATAATCACCTTAGCAGTGTTTCACCACCAGTTAACACAAATCAATCTTAAAATGGCTGTGTTTTGTAAGCACAGTACATCAGATGTGAAGCTTTAAGTATTTCATGCTCATGTTTCAGTCAAGGAGGCTTAGCAAGTACCACCAATCTCTCCTCTCCCTGACATTTAGAATGTAAACATTAGCCTTCAGAAGGAAATTTTCAGTTCAGTTTTGCTATCAAAACAAAATGCTCACAGGTACATGCCATAATTCACTTACTTCTCTAAGGCATGGTAGGCTCCTGTAGCTGATCCTGGATTGATATAGAACTTGTTTTCATGTTCAAATGCCTCAAATTTATGTGTGTGTCCTGAAATTAGGATGTCCACATCAAACTGCCTTTGTAGCAGCGCCAGGCTGGCCATGTCACCCCAAGGAATAACCTGATGGCCATGAATCAGCCCGATTTTGAACTGTCCAACAGTTACAACTTTCTGTTCAGGATAATTCAGGTTCTAAAAATAAAAAAAAACCAAAACCACACTCATTAGTTGTACAGATATATATTTAAAAATCTCAATGCAACTCTGAAAAGAGAGGGAGAAGCTGATGGAAATATTCCTTGTAACTGGCCTTTCTGCTACAAAATGAGAGCTACAAAGCTGCTTTTATGAACACTGTGGAGAATGTGGTAGGATGCAAGGAACTTCAGAGATCCGACAACAGCAGGTCCTGGTTGCTGGAGTCCAAGACAACCCTGTACACAAATTACTTTTATTCATAGTGATGGCAAATGAGAACTTACTGTGCAATTCACATCAATTTTAGCTCCAACTCTTTTGCCCAGTTTTCTTTGCACAATAAAACCTGTTTGCCCACTTTCACCTGAATTACAAATAACCCAAACGTTGCCTTCATGTAAAAGATGCAAAAAACTAGTCATTATCAAGAGAGGACACTACCTCATCAAAGTCCCCTCTGACAACGTGAACATCCCCAGCCAGGGTCTTGAGGTAGTCATAAGTGTCCTTGGTGCAGAGGTTTCCTGTGCAGAGGATGTGTTGGATCTTCCCTGGAACCAGCAGTTTTTTGAACTTGGCTGGGAGGCTGTTGCATCGATGTGGAATGTGAAGATCTCCTAATACTAACACCAACTTATCAGGTGTCACAGCAGGAAAGAAAGATTGTTACAGATACTTATTAAGACAAGGACCACTGGCAGACAGAAAGCACAGAAAGCACAGAAATGTTGTCTTCAGTTTCATAACTTTGCATTTTGATATAAAAGCTACTAAAAGAAGGATGAAATGGTGATGGAATATTGCTACACTGAGGGAAAACAATGCAGAGCATTACCCAGAGGGGGGCTTATAAACACAACAGGCTACACAATTGTTTTGTTGTTGTTGCTGAAAGCCATTGCAAAGTACAACAGAAATATGTCACTGCTCTAAGTATTTTACACAAATTTGGGAACTACCACAAACTGCCCCTCTTTTTTTTATTCTCCTTAAATATCAAAATTAAAAAAACATAGGACTTCTCTATAGGACATGCTCTCAGCACAAATTTGGCTAAACTGAGGCCACTTCCCTTTAAAACTCTTCATCCAAGATTCTTTCTATTTTAATTAACTTCTATTTTCTTCCTTACCCAAAAAAAAACCCAAAGCAACCCAGGTAGCAAAAAAAATGTGCGTTAAGAGCTGACCAGAACAGATGCAAGAATACAAATTTACTGAGGGCTTCAAAATTAAGGATTCAGAAGAAGAAAGACCACAGGCTTTTAATACGCAAATAAAGAAATAATGCGAGCAACATAGCAATAAATTAATTATGCAAAAAGGGCATGAAAAGCTCCATAAAGCACAGGTTGTTATGGCACTAGACTGAAAAAACCACTGGGTCTGGAGACAGTCATCCCTGTTAACCTGATGAACAGCTCTGTCTTAAAGAGTGCTTTCACCTTCTTGCTCTGTTCAAGAGGCAGTTCTAAAACGACAGCTGTCAGTGTGTTCATAAGAGACCCAGCCCAGAGATACAGACATATGAGCAGTAGTAATTATGCTAAGAAATTACATTTTTAATATTTGCTTTTTAAATCTTTGCCCATTCAGCTACCTCCATGCTAACAGCCTTCAAAAAAAGAGGTTTTGTTTGGTTTTGGGTTTTTTTAGATTCAGAATGGCTCAGAGCCATCACCAAAGTGAAAAGATGGCTGAAGATATTGGCAAAGCAATACAAGAGGGTTTCAATCAATGAGCTACTAATATAAGAATAACCAAGGAGAGGGGAAAAACTACACGTTTTTCATAGGTTTCAAAAATTTCCAGTGAAAAATACCCTTGCTAACATCAGTCTAGGGATCATACATCCGAATGCAAAAAATATAATAACCAAAATCACTTGTTATCTAAGTGGCAACAAATAGATTTTTACTGATGCTTAGGGACTTAGATATGCAATACTAGTTATGTATTTAGTGTTTAATGAACTGCCACTTAAAACACACAACCCCACTGCAGTCAGCACAGCTCTTGCATTCAGTTCAAAGCCTCTTCCCCTTCCTGACAAACTGTCAGGCCCCGGATTGTCCCCCAAATCATGTTTGACCTCCCATTAATTAAAGAAAAGCTCGGTAAGTTACAGTAACACAAACAAATTAAGAGTGCTTAAGTGTGTTTAATAATCACAGGTGTTTGCAACATAAGAGAGTGGCAAAGAAGGTTACAACATCTGGCTCTGACTAGAAATTTGGGTGCAGCCCCAAACTCCCTTGTGTGGCATCCGTGCCACCGTTAACCGAGCCCGGTACCGTTACCGTTGGTGTTAGCAACAGCCAAGAGGAGGGAACTTACTCTGTGCCCAGCCTGATTGGGATGGAGAAGTTGATTGCAGACAGGGGGAATGAAAAACAGGGTGAAACATGATCAATGTTAAACAAAAGAAAGCAACAGAAAAGAAAACGTAGCCAAATGAACAGGCAAATAATAATTAATGAGTCGCTGATGTTATGGAGGAAGCGTTAAAAACAATCACGTTAAAGCCCGCTGCCGCCGCGCCTCAGCCGGACAGGGCCCTCGGGCGCGGCTCCCCCCCACCCCCTGGCCTCGCCCCCTCCTTCTCGCACCCCCCCGGCCCCGCCGCCCTCTGAGTGCGGCCCCACCGAGCGCTTCCGCCGCGCCCGCCAGAATTGCCATCCCGTGCCCCCCCCGGGGAGCGACCCCAACCGCCCACCACCACCACGAGCGGGGAGCGGGCCCGTGGGTGCGGGCGGAGGCGCCGGGGCGCGCTCACCGCTCACCATCCTGCCCGGCGCCGCGCTCCGTCTCACCGCCGCTGCGCCGCCGCCCGGAAGCCAGGCCGGCCGCGACACCCGCTACGGCACCGGCGAAGGGACAAGCTAACCCGAAACGCGATTCTTTACAGCTCCACCCATGAACTACGTACATCCGGGTCTCTGAGGAGCGCCGCGCCCCGCCCGCTACGGCGCCTGCAAAGGAACAGTCCCGCCCGGAACGCGTTTCTCCGCGGTCACGCCCCGGTACATCCGGGTCTCTGAAGCGTCCGCCCGCAAGGGGGGCGTTCCCGCCTTTTGTGGTGGCGTCGGGAGGGGGCGGCCCGCCATGAAGTGTGTGATTGGGGGCGCCCACCTGAGAGGTACCCGCGGCCCCAGGGGAGGCGGCAGCCCCAGGGCAGAGCGGGGTGTGTGGGAGGAACAAGCGGCTCCTCTCAGAGTGTGTGTGCGTGGCCTGGTGCCGCCTTCTGGCGCTGCCCTCAGGGGGTCTCTCCTCTCTGGGACTGTCAGAGGGGTCAGAGTGGGGCTCAAAGCACTGGGAGCTCTGGCCAGCCCTGCCACAGCAGAGCTGGGGAGGTGCCCCCTCCTCATTCCCAGATACTGCCCTGCCAGTGCCAGGGTGGGCAGGGGCAAATTTTGACACCCACTGGTGATTGCTTCAGTATTTCTTAGGGATACATCTTTACAGGTGTCCAACTGCGTACCTGAAACCTGTTGCCATCTACAAAGGGTAATTTCTAACGTTGGTGCGTTGGCTGATTAGATTGAATTAATTTGTGGTGACATTGGGTCATGTCAGTTGCTGCAGAGGGACTGATGGTATTTGAGGTTCTCCTCGTGGCAGCCTTGGAAAACACCGAGGTGTTGGTGCTACTTAAAAAGGAAAGAGTGATGTTTTCCACTATGTCACTGGTTTTATTTGAAATGTGTACGAAATTGGTGATGTTTCTTCTTAAATTAATGTTGAGAAAATGCAATATGACTTTTTTAACTTAAAATGCATCTTGCACTGTTTTCTTTTCCTGC